>JAWWLV010000088.1:78345849-78413408 GCA_035041135.1 Platyrinchus mystaceus
TCTTCTTGCGCAGATTTTAGGGTGTTCTCTACGATTCTACCTTGAAAATAAGACTAAACACGCTACTGGAATTTAGGAGATTGATATGGGAATGGGTAATAGGGTTTGCTATGTTAAGGGGTAAGGGGTAATATACTGCTACTTTAAAATCTACAAAATTAAAAAAGATTGAAACTCCAAGGCATCACTACAGATAGACATTTCATCATGACACCTTCTGAAAATGTCATCCTTAAGATAAATTTCAGTTCAAACACCGGTATATCTTCTCTATGCAAGTGACAATCTTAATGTTTACCACCTTCCACTGGTTTAATGCATTGAGACACATCACTGCTCATTAACTGTCATATCTGTTGGGACCCAACACAGGATTTATCCCAGTGCTGGTACTCCCAAAAGGTGTAGACAGGCCTAATACATTCTATACCCTGCCACTGTAACAAAACTGCTTTTACAAGTTACTACTCCTGCTCAGTCATTGAAATACCTTTTCCCAGAATGAGTCCTCCCATTTGCAGCAGGACTGACACTCAAGCACCTAGAAGATTGCAAAAATCAGGCTTAAGGAAGTATTCCGTGATTTTCAGCAGGCTTAGATGAAAGGCTAAAATGACCAAAAGCTGTCTACTCCTTAAGGTTGCTATTTCTGCACAAATTACTTAGGAAGGACACAGAGCACTTGAGCAATCTCACTTTGTTAGCTGAAGGATAGGATTCAAATATACAGCTACATGATAGACAGAAACACTGCAGCCTTGAGATTATTTTTTTCATTACTGTAAAAATCAAGGAAATTATTACTCTACAGGGTGATTAGTCCTGACTGTGGTCTTTGCAAACCATTTTTTAATGCTTGTTATTTATAGGATAACAGTCTTTTTGATGTTGTACACTGTGTATCACACAAAGTTTCAGGCAACTCATTTACAGCATCATCCCTTTGATTTTGCTTTAGTTAAGGTTATACAGGAAATACAGGAGAGGCTGGAGAAGGTAAGCATATATGATATAAAACAAGATTATTTTTAGTTTGGGTCTACATCATTGATTCTGGCGATGATACCAGAAATTTCTGTAAAAGAAAATAACATTTTAAAGTGATTTTTAGGAATCCACAATGAAAACATTTTACCCTACTTTTTCCTTTTTTGAAAATTGCCAGCATCCTTGCTGTGAAACACAACCTTATTCTTACTGCTGGGAGGACTTAATTGCAATACTTGTGCTGAACTGCATAATGATGTGCAGAAAATGCCGTTTCCCTGAAAGGCTAACAGGATCTTCTCTTGGGGGAGCACAAGCTACAGCAGAAGCAAACTGTTTCATACATTGTTCAGGTGGCCTAAAAATCAAAGTTATACTCATGTGTCTAAAGATGTCTAACTAAAAGCATGCAAGTGGAACACAATGGGTAAACTTCCAGTTTTGAAGCGGTTCCTGGTCTATAACTATCTATTGGTATCAAAGCAGATTACTGGAGAGCATTAAATTCACTCAGATATACAAACAATATCAAAAAAGTCCTCTGAAACACCAAGATACATTGAGCAAGAACTTTATTTGGAGTGCTTTTTTATTTCCAGAGTGAATATCTGTAATGGTTTGAGAAGAATGTGATAGTTTTCACTCTAGTCCTTCCTGGAGACCAGCTTGTAACCAGGAAGGCCTGGAGTGATAACTATCACAATATCCCACCGAAGGGTACATGGGAGCTCAGGAGTGGATGGCAGTCCAGGGAAGCATGTGTGTTAGGGTTCACTTCAAAATGCTAATGAATCCAGTTTTCTGGTACAAAAAGCTTACCCTGACAAAGATTTCATTGTTTGCTCAGGGTCTTTTGGGGATCACAGCACTAGGGGGTAAGACAGGATCCCTGAGTCCAACAGTCAATAAATACACTGGGGCTGAGGCTTTAAATCAGTTTTAGAACTAGCATCTTCCAGAACTTTACCTTCCAACAGGGCACAACTGACTTTTTTTTTTCCCTGCTGGTGTTGATAGAAGAAATAGAACATTTCTCTTATAACACAGCATTCCAATATAGCCAACTAAGGAATCTTAGAGAAGTCCTAAGGGATGTAACTCAAACAAACAGAATGTAATCTGAGCTCTGTGTACACATATAAGATAAAAGCAAATGTTACAGTTTTTGTGGTGAAACACAATGATTCTGTGCCTGCTCAGAACTGAGGTCAAGAAGAAAACCCAGACAGATCAAATAAGGAACTTCTGATACGGGTGTGACCATGGTAAAGCAAAGTAATGAATATGTTTTAAGTAAGCAGGAATATCTAATGAATATGTAAACATATGTGTAATAAAAAGCCTTGTCTATCTGTTGCTTAGCACACTTGATTACAGGACATATCCTCCAAGCATTCAGTGCACTTCAATAAAGAATACCTGCTTTTTAACACCTACAAATTGGTGTTAAGGAGTTTGTTTCTGCCACTTTTCAGTATCAGTAGAGGTATGGCAGACTCTTTAAAATACATAATTTGTTGTATTTTCACACATTAAAATATTCCAAGTCAAGCAATTGCTTTCATTTAGAAGGAAAATAGAAAACAGGCTTAGATTTCTCTTTCATCCTATTCCATCCCAGCCCTGACTCTGTTTCCAAAACATTTCCAATGTTCATTGGAAATAAAATTACCTGACAGTGGTTTATACCTGGGGTCCTACTCCGCACTTGAAAGGTGCAAAGAATTGTGAACATCTGTTCTCCAGCTGCACTGTTTAGGAGAGTGAATATATATGTGGGTTTTTTATTAAATAAAATTCACAGGTCTTCTTGCTCTTACTGGCACAAGTTCTTATTTCTACCAAGTCTCTTTGAAGAAGTAAGTACTTACTCATTGTATAAACAAATCATAGAGCACAAAAATGAGAAGCCATTCAGAATAGAATAAAATTAGATGAAAAGAAAACAAAAGAAGAGCTTCTTTTGCTTATTTTTTTTCTCCCATTGAAAAATGTGTCAGCTGAATAGGGGTGATGTTTTAAAGAATGACTAAACTGTATCTATTGCTCTCATATTCTTTTTCTACTCCTAAATATCATAAAAGTAATTTTATAATATCTTTTCAATCATCCCATTTGACTCTTTAAGCACTTGTAAATACCATTTAATGGCAAGTCAAAGATTACCCTATGTATACAGAATCGATTTTCCTTATTCATATTGTGGTTTTGTTTGCACTGAGCTTTCTTTTTTTTCCCTTCACTTTAAAAATCAAAGCTAGGGAATAGTTATTTTCCCTTGTTATTACTAAGAAAAGGTTAAGGAAGTATTCTTCAATATATTTGTGCAGATGAGTCCTTGTCGAAGTTTCTCTCTAATGTAACTGATAAGAATTAAATGAGATTTTTTTTCTTTCTGCACCAAAGACCTGACATTTTATCTATGTGCATAGTGAGTTTAATGCACATTCTTCTTTCTTATAACTACTGAGTTCCAGTTAGATCCTCTCTGTTTCCTAGTGATACAAACTGTCCTTTTGTCTCTTTTTCAGTCTCAGTTATAGTGAAGTAAAACTTTTACTAATGCTCAGCCACATCACTGAAGAAAGGGTACACAAAAACAAAACTCTCCCAACACAGTGGAAACTCCTGCAGAAGAAAGTCAGTCTCTCAACTCTTACATGAGCACCTGTAATATCATTGCTCAAGCAACGGGCTCTAAGTGATAGCCTGGCATCCACTTATTTCTGTGTCCTATGAAGAGCTTCCAGCCCTTGAGAGAACTCTTTAGTGCATCAGGGAATGGTATATTGTTATATCAAAAAAAAAAATCAATAGAAAATTCTATTGTATACCAATGGTTGTATCATAAGTAGGCATGTCTTGAAGGAAAAAATGATAATGGAAGGGCATCTTATCATTTGCTCAACTTCCAATTAACTTGTAGCTAATCTGGTATACTGGGATCGGAGAGAGTTACTGATATTCACATCTTTGGTAGCTTTGCTCAATCTTTGTTTTTGGAGTGTAAAGTAAGGTGTCTCTCATTATAATTTTGAATAGCCAGAGGGCAGTATTCTCATGACTTGTTTGCCACAGAAACGGCAAATAAAAATGACCTGTGATCGTCACACAAAAGAAAAAACCCTGATCTGAAGCTGGACACTCACATTAACGTCCTGTTACTGAAAATCAGAAAAATGGAAATCAAGATGCCATAGCAATAAAAAAAACCCTGTACTTCTAAATAGAAAGGTAGTGTCTGTGAGCTGGAAATTTGATTTTAGGCATAACAGGTAAGTATAGTCCAAGAAGGGTGGACCTAAAAGAGAAATTCTGAAGATTTAGGAATGGACTTTGAGAATCATTGTGGGTGGCAATTGCTTTATTTCTGTCTATATTTGTTTGTTGTAGTAAATATTTGAGAGGATTCGTCTAGAACTGAGTGATTGTTCCTTTCCCTAGGTTTGGCTGAGAAAGCTTAAGAGAGGGATGTTCAGAGACATCTCAGGAGGTGTCAGATAGAAGAAAGGGGTCAGAAAGTCACAGAAAAAACAACTGGTAACCAGTGCAGAGTTGTTACCTCTGCACTTTGGATAGCTTTTATAGAGTTTGCTGCAACTCAGTAAGCCACTGAGGCCACTGACAGCCTGAATGCAGGGGCACACTTGAAGAAATGTTTATAAACTTTATATTACTGGTATTCATCTGAAATAGTTTCTTTGAGATTTATTTAGAAACTTAAAATATTTTAGTTTAGGTTCTATGTCATGCTGTTTTACTTGAACAGTTTTCTGACCTTTATTGAGATGCTTAGTGTGAGCAAAAGACAGTCAGATAGAGCACAACTCAGGATTAATATCAATAATATTAGATAACGGAAAAACATCAGCAAAGGCAATAGTCTGCTGCCTAGGTGGTGATAAACAATTAAAATATGTTAGCAAACATCTTCCTATGTTTGAACTGTAGATAGTCTAATTTTTTAGTTTCTATAGCTATTCTTTTTTGCTTGTAGGATCTTCCAAGGAAATCAAAATCCTTAAGGAATTTATGCATAGATATGCTTCAGATAAAATATTTAGAAGCTGCTGGTCACAATCTAAGAATCTAGCTGTAACAGACATCAAATAACAAAATTTGTCTTTATGTCTGGTTGAAGCTGTGTTCAATGCAAATGAACCCAATGTCGCTATAGCTCATCAAGAAACTTTGAAATGATCTTTTTTTAATTGCTGTAACCAATATAATGAGATTTCCCATAACTCTTTAGTAAAAGTTTCAAGAATGGCTGACTTTTGAGGGTTGGGACACAAGTGATTATTTAAGGACTAAATATTTAAAAACTGGAAGTTGGAGGGAATAATAATACCAAAATATATTAATATCATAACAATATGCTTGCACTGAATTAAATAAATAAGAAAGAAACAATGCAAAATATTAAAATCCTAATATCTGAAAGGGCATTGAAATGGTATAGGAAATGCTGACAATAAAAATTTTTCATAAAGTAAGATAGAAAATTTAGAATATACTGCTTATTTGATGAGTGCTATTTTAGAGAAAGTGCTGTCTTCTGTAGTTGAGGCTCATCAACAGATGAATCCAACATGAGCTTCAACTATCAAAATGAGATGATATATATATGAGTTGGCATCATTTGACCTATGTTTATTTACTGACTATGCTCTCTGTTGTTTTGTAAAGTGGTTTGGTCAGGCTAGCATATAAGTTGCTATAGCTCGTATTCTCCAAGCTACTATTATTTTTTTTGTCCATATAGCATTAATTTAAATATTGATTAATTGAAATGAAAGAAACGCAATATGAGGTTTATTAAAAAAATTAAAACCCACCTTTCACTAATTTCACCTGATAAGAACTGAGTAAAAAGAAGAAAAGTCTTTTGGAGGTAATTAAAACAAAACAAAACAAAAAAACCCAACAAACTTATTTATTAGACTTCCTTTTTCTTGGCTCATTTCTCTGTAAAATCAGTTCTACTGTCTGCTAAGTCAGAATAATTGAGTCTCCTTCCCTAAGGTACTATGCTGAGAGTTCATTATAAAAAAATTCTGATTTTTGTAATTTTTCCCTTTCTTGAACTGTGGTTTGGATTTAATCAAAATGCAGGTAAAGAAATTTGAATGGAGTTCTTTTCATTATACATTGCAAAACCAGAAAAAGCCTATTTTTGTGTAGAAATTGTGCTCATGGGAAAAAGGAGGAAGTTATTTTATGTTAAGGTTCATTAGTGATCAAAAATCAATTAGATTTGATTCTTGCATGCTTAATTGTATTGCTTTCACTGAACCAGACTGTGGTTGCTTTTAGGTAAGAGGGACTATTTGAGAACCTTTACTGAAGCAGAATTGTAGTATGCAAGGAAACAAAACCAAAGTCACTTATACAGGAATGTTAATTTTACGGGGAGATGAATACATAAATTAAATGCTGAAAAATGTGCATTATATTTCTTTAATATCTCACTGGTAATTTAACTGTGGCCTATAAAATGGTTCTTCTCCAGTTACAAAAAAAAAAAAAAAAAAAAAGGAAAAAACGGAGTAAAGGCAGTTTAGAAAAAGCTACTTGCTTTAAGAGATTCAAAAGAAACATGACAGGTCTCAAAAGGAATATTTAGCCTAAGTGCTAAATGAGAACTATTCTGTTTGGTCATATTCATATAAAAGCAACGAGTGGTTCACATAGGAGCCTTCTTGCAAGTTCTCAGAGCGTTTCAAAATACTGTAGTGATTTCTAATAACTGATGAGATATGCAGCAGCTACCTGGTGCAAACAAACAAACAGAACTCCAAGGAGCTAACATCATTTCTCAGTTTGTCTTGAAAAATTGCTTGTCACTACAGACGAACAACAGAATTTTTAACCTTGTTCTGGATCTACAAAAACTTGCTAGTTTTAAGTCAACACAGAATCAACAAGGCTATCTTCATGTTATATTATAAGATATGAATTTTAGGAGTCTGAAGTCTCTCTTGGTCTCTAAGTGTTTTAAATTTGCATATAAATAGGTTGTTTTATCAAAGAAAAATTACTACGAGTCAAGCTGTAAGCTGCAAAAGTAATAACACTTCAAAAATATTTTAATTATATATTTTAGACCAATACATTTGTATCTGGAAACATACAGTTGAAAATAAAGTAGTAAATGGCCTTTAGGTTATCAACAGCAGTTCAAAGTAAATAACCATTTTTTTAAATTTTAACATCTCAGGGCCCTGGTTTCCAGAGGCAGTTTTCTCAAAAGCAAAATAGATGAAAGACTGATTTGGGTACTCCAGAACTTCAGTAACTCTCAAAAGTTCAAAAGTGACTTTTCTTCATGTGGATTGAAAGTCTATCAACCTACATGACAATCTCTTGATCATTCACTTAATTGTCTAAATTGGAAATTCTCACTCATGACTGTTTAGAAAACAATAAAACATTCATGAAGTGCCTTGCATTTGTCAAAGGTCCTGCTCCGATCAGAAGCTGAGCATTCTCTGGATTCGTAATTCTGAGGAGTAATTTGTGATTCCAATCTAGCTGGAGAGTGGACAAGGTTTAGCTTACCTCAAAACTAAAGATATCTTTTGTAATAGGTTTTAATTAAAGAATTCCTCAGACCAATTTAGACAACATGTTTTTTCCTTTTGTTGTTTTTATTGTTGATGTTGTTACTGCAATGATGTCTAACACACAAGTTTCCTGGCCATGTATTCTTGAATTATCTGTATCATATCTGGCCAAAATAAGCTTTCTAGGGAAGGGTTCTAACTTGTTTGGTGTCTTGTCATTGCTTGACAGTAGCAGGCAAAATCTAGCAACATAGTTGTTACACAGGTGGAACTACACAAGTAACAATGCAACACACTCAAAGAAATGAAGTACGATCAGAAACAGTTTTTCAGACAGTTGGGTTTGGCACTATTTCATTTATAAGAATTCAACCAATAGTTTGAAAGAGACAGCAATCCCATATCTCAAAATGTGACCTGAGACAATATTGAAAGTTCTCAAATAAAGATGAAGATAACCTATCTGTTCTCAGGTTCTTTGTTAAGCTGGAGGGAGTCAGTGAGGCATTGAACTATAAGAGCTCTTGTTCTGTACTGCATAAAATGATTCAGCATTCAACACGGTGATTAAGATTGGTGTTTTCCAGTAACGAAGATTAAAAGTTGTTTTCTGTAGGTTTCAACGGTTTAGTAGTATCCCATTTAAGATCTGTCACAGCTTTTAACTGAGTTTTCTAAAAACTGCAATTTCATTTTCATTAACGCTGTCTAAAAATGGTGTGGCAGAAGAATCAAATCAAATATGTGGATCTGTATAACAGGTACAGGTTATAAAATGAACTAGCAAGAGCCTATTTAATCTTAGTCTTCAATTTTTGGGATGGCGGAATATTCACCTTTTATTTTGAAAATTTCCATTCCCTTTCTGTTACTGTTGTTTTAGGCAACAGTATAGACAAGTTTAACAAAATAATAGTGAACACTTCTATATCTCTAATTCAATTTCTTGATTTAATTACACAATCAACATTATTTTTATTAATCTAGATTGGATAACATTGTTTTACTGTTTGTAGTTTTCTCCTATTAATTTACTCTTGATCTTTTTTTCATATGTTGCATTTCTATATATATAATTTTTAAACTGCTTATGTAAATTGTAAAGTCTTTGATATATTTCTCAGAAATCAGTATTTTAGCAGATTTTATTTTAAATAAATCGAGTTATGAAAATTATTTCCTACCTTCATGAACTTTGAATTTGAATATTTCACTAGCTGTAACTAAGAAAAATTTCCCAATGTTTCAAGAATGTTATTGTATTGACAAGAAATTGAAAGAACATTTGTTGGCTCAAAAATTCTTATAATTCTTATTTAGTATTAAAAATACTTGTGCTTTAGAAGAAGTATCCTATTAGTATAATGCTCTCACTTCTACACTCTGCTTAATGGAATTTCATGGAAGGCTGAATGGCTACAGTGCTAGGGTTTGGTTTGTTTTTTTTAATTTATTTTTTAAACAAAAATTGAAATTTCAATTGTACAATGTATAATTGCACCAGTGCTGGAAAATAGGGACAATAAATTCACCATGTTTATTTATATTTTCTAGAATGGGAGCACATTAATTCAGTTGAAAAAATCTATCTGAAAGACCTCAGAAAAGACTAGTCCAAAACCAGTCTCTGTAGATTGCTGGTTAAAATCACTGCTAACTTCAGCCTAGAAGGATGAGGTAAGAGATAACATATGTAGATACATACAATCTAAAACAGTAAAAATATTAGTGTAATAACCTTCTAGTTGAAGGTGTCTCTGCCCACAGCAGGGGGATTGGAACCAGATAATCTTCAAGGTCCTCTTCCAGTCCAAATCATTCTATGATTCCATGATTCATTCTATGATTCTATGACCAGACACTGAATAAGTACAGATAAGGGTACAGATAGGCCTCTCTGTTCTCATTATACTGGTTTACATCAAAATCTAGGAAAGATTCAGAAGCTCATCACTTCTCTGTAGCTTGAAAATGGATGTCCTTGCAAGAGTACAGTAGCCCTAGTGTGCAGCTGCCAGCCTGGCCAGCAGCATGACCAGGCCTCTGCCTTTGTGCACAGGAATGAGATCCGAAGGACAACATTCTCCTCTCTGGTCTCTCCATGATTTTTCTTGACTTTGTTCTGCGCAGAATTTGCTGGAAGTTGAGGACTAATGGCTGTATAATCTTATAAGTATTAGGATGACTGCATTTGCAATATCTTGTTATATGGAATGAGCATCATGCTCTCATGAAAAACAAAGTGACAGATCACAGCTAGTTCTGCCTCAAAAAGAACAATATGGAATTATAAGCTTCTTGGAAAGCAGTATGCTTCAAGGAGGTGGAAAAACATGCTTTCTGAGGGTGAGAGTCATATCTGCAGATATTATTTTAAAAATTATTTCTTTTAGTAAACTATTTAAAAGCCTTCACTGGCTGCTCCAGAAATGTAAACAGGTATTGTTAATGAATTGTCATTTCCATTTTATTATTCTCATTTTTTTTTGAAGAATTCTCTACCCCTACCCTGCTAATGTAAAAAGTCTTTCTTTTCTTTAGTAGTTGCTTTAATAAGGTAAATACCATATTTTTAGTAAGTTCAGTAAGCCTAATATATTGTGCTGAGTAATGGTCTAAAGTTGTTCACAGAAATACAAACTTATTATTTTCACTCTGAAATCTCAGTTGAATCTCACTGACGTCTAGGCCTAAAGAAAGAAGGAATTTATATACTATTGAAAATCTATGACATATATTAGCAAGGTAGAAAACTAAGTCTGTTCTGCATGGGTTTTTTACTTATAGGCAAATATTCGGCATACTTTTTAAATTTAAATTTCAGTTGTCATATTTCTCTCCAGCAGATAGTTATCATTAATGGAAATAATTTCATAATAAAGAAGTTTAAATTAAATAGAATTTACAGTTTTAAGCAATGTTGCAGAACAGAGAAATCAACTAATCTTCTGTAGCCCGTGTGCTTTACATCAGAATTCTAGGTTCAAGGATGAGAGAGAAAATTGTCCATAAAGTTTGGTTTTAGTAATATTAAAACGAATGATTTTTTATGATTCATGAGGACCCTTGATGCACAGAAACTGAAGGTCTGGTAGTTATCTGGGAGGTTCCATTTTCTTAGCAGTCCATGCCAATTTCTCTTTAATTATTGAAGAGGTTAAAACAACAAAATCCGACAGATTGTTAGCTGAACTCAACCCAGACAGATGGCACCATTCTATTGAAGCCAGTTTTGCGAAATTTCTGCTACACCATATGCTAGAATCAGTTCAACAGCTAATTAGTGCTTTTTACAAGACAATCATTCTCTCAAGGAAATTTCTTTTGGACAGGTCACAAATAGAGTGAGAAGTAAGAAGGAATAAAAAACTGAGTTGCATATACCCTCACTGACTTGTTTACTCCAGTCATAAATAAAGGTTAGCATGGTACGGCATCTTGAATAACCTTTCAGCTCAATCCCAGTAGTGCTGACATTCCTGGTCTGTATCTGGAAAATAAATATTGAATGCTGTAGCGAATTAGAGCTTTTTCCCTCCTTTTTCTCAATAGCTCTGTTGAAAAGGATGGAAAAAAGTTGATTATGCAACTGAGTTCCTATTTATTAAAATAAGCTAATTAAAAGAAAACAAATTGCAATAGAGATTTATAAAAGTGTAGACTTACTAGCTCAAGAAGAAAAGTGATTATTATAAACATGAAGCATAGCTTACTTTCCAGTAGTCTTAGACATTAACTTTACTTTACCAGGCAAGAAACCAGAAGTACAACACCAATATTTTCATAGGGCCAAAACAATAGAAAGATGTAGAAAGATGTTATGATATGCTCATATTATGCTATTTGCTACCCCCTTTTCTGTGATTTGATATGATCCTCTGAAGCTGTATTTTTTAAGACTTATCTATTCAATTAGACTCTTGAGGTTCAGGCTTTACATTTCCACTCTCCAAGGCTTCCCTTTTGCATAAATAAACTGATATGCAAAACACTTAAGTAGTCTTGATGTTCAGAGAAATTGTTAGAATGAGAATTCCAATTACACAGGCTTTGGGAAAGAAGAATTTTATGTGCAACAGATGTAGAAGAGACCTATTAGAATGATGAGAAAAATAGTTGTTACAAAAACAAGTATGTGTCTGTGTGGTATTTCATAG
This sequence comes from Platyrinchus mystaceus, assembly GCA_035041135.1. Taxonomy (NCBI): domain Eukaryota; kingdom Metazoa; phylum Chordata; class Aves; order Passeriformes; family Tyrannidae; genus Platyrinchus; species Platyrinchus mystaceus. Next base: position 78,357,560 of record JAWWLV010000088.1, read on the forward strand.
GCTTATATAAGCAAGCTATCCTTGCAGGCTCAGAGTGATTGGAAACTATGAACCTATATAGATAAAACAGTTGATTACCCCAGAGTATGCCTGTTCATACCCAGAACGGGCAAGATTTTGCTGCTACAGGACTGATTCAGTGGTTTATTTCATACTTAGGAACACCCCGAAACCAGATGTCTCAGGTTAATCTATGCATAGGTCATCAGAAGAATATGCAACTAGATTTTTAATAAGCCCAAATTAGCACTGTTGGCCTTGGCTGGGCCCAAACTTCCATTCAGACGCTCTCTCATTCCCTCGCCTCAACAGGACAGAGGGAAAAAATAGGATGAAAATGCTCTTGGGCTGAGATAAAGACAGAGACATTGCTTACCAATTACAGCCTTTGGCAAAATAGGCTTACTTGACTTGGGGAAAAATAATTTAACTTGTTGGGCAGTAAATTCTAGTTGTTGAAGTGTTGGTTTAAAAACTGAGACTTCTGTGAAATCAAACAGGAGTACAGGAAAACCGTTTTTGGTGGGTGACTATATGACTCTTTTATGAGTGATTATAGAGAGGATGTATTCTTGTCACAGAGGTCAGCGCTTTTCCTCACTGGTCAGTGAGGTCTCTCCATCAAAGAACAGAAATCCAGCTCTGGTGACTGTAATGATTTCTTTAAATTTTTTGGTAGGAAGAGAGAGAGACTAAGAAAGATGAAAGGAATATTCCCCTGGAAAGTATGCTGAGTGAAACTAGATAGCTGTTGCTGCAGAGGAAACAGGCTTTGCTGTGAAAAGAGAGCTCTTCACCAAATATGCTCTTATGCCTGTTTGATATTGCAGCCTGGCATAAGTGCTGAAATACTTTTGCATGGCAATTGTTGTCAGCAAATAGCAGGGTATATCACTGCAAAGGAGAGAGTTTTAGGTGTCAGTACAGAGTATTTATGGCAACTAGTTGTGACTTTGCATGCATATGTGCTTTCCTACATGAAAAAAAAGGACATGTAACACTTTCAAAACTGATGGCGTACATAGTTTTGGCAGGAAATTGCTGTGGGTGTGCAAGTCTCACTGTCTGTCCCAGGGCACTGTCATGCACACCAACGTAACAGACGCCTGTCAGTACTTTGGAGGTTATTCTATCTACTCAGTCCTCCTAGGACATGGCCTGCAAAAGTGTTCCCATCCACCTGCTCTGCAAGCTGTTATCTTGTGATGCCTGTGAAAAAGATGTGTGTGGGACAAGTTCATTGCACTTCATATTCACCAGACACTGTACAGTATAGACCTTGATTTTTTTCTATACCAGCATATCTAAAGCAGGCAGTCTGAGATGCAACTGTCAGCCTTAGGACCATGCTGTGAAGAAATCATAACTTCACAATGTAAGCCCAAGAATGCTACCCAGAGGCCAAGGAACTTAAATTTCAGTCCCAGGTGGAGGATCTGGCCTAACTTGCAAGCAGGGGTATTTGCACAGCAGTAGCAGAATGGTCAAGTTCTCCACTTTTTGCTTCGTATATAAAAGGGACTGAACTAACACTCCAGGGTACATATGAACTATTGAATACTATTGTACAAACTTGGATAGTAAAAGCATACAAAATGGAGAACATGTCAGCATATTAATCTTTTGAGTAGCTTTAGGATATCTGTTCCAGTGTAAGCAGGAGATGGACTAAAAATACAAATAAATATCCATACTTAAGCTTCTTCATAATAATTGTATCTAAAATAAAAACTGAAATGAACTTTCACATCAAATTTGAACCTTTTATGAGCCAATTGCCATCTCTGCTTCAGAAATCCAGCTATCTTATTCCTGCACATTCATGCTTTTATTTTGCCTTGTCTTTAAGAACTAGGGTAAATACAGCAGACCTAAGTGACTATAATTATTTAAATAAAAATGCACATAAAATTAAGTTTCTAGACATCTTCTACTCCAAAAACCAGTTTTATCCTATCAGTACTGAAATATGACTATGTTATCATTTAGCAGGTAAACCAAACACAATGAGCAATTTCTAAAAATTACTGATCTTTAAAACACGAGTTTTACAGTTTCCACTTTACCATATTCTGATCATTTTGAAACAATCAAGGCTGATTGCACATATCCCTTTATAAAGCTTGTTAATTCATCAATTGAATTACATCTCTCTTCTCACAGAAAATGAATACACTACTTCATATATTCTCTGCTTACAGTTTAAGATGTTTGCAACTGTTAGTTGAAGTAAATGTTGTGCAGTATAAAGATGTGATTTAATTTCATTGATAAATATATACATTTTTTTCAAATTTCCAACATAATAGCATAACCTGGTTTTACCTCTAGGAAATCTGTTTGTGTGTCCCTGGAATTCACATTTTAACAGCTTCTTATCTGTCTTTACGTGTCAGACTTGAAAAAATTAACTTTTTTCTTCATAACAACTACCATCGCAAGATGGAAATTTTAATGGTGTTTTATTACTAAGATATGTGGTTTTATAAAATGAAAATGCACTGTTCTGACCTTGATAATGGAATTTACCACAGTTTCAGGTAACCTGTGACTGATTATCCTCAAAATGCTTTTATTGAATTTTGCCCTGTCCTTCATCTGCTCCACTAGTGTAGTAATCTGAGAACATCTTCTCCATTACAGATTTTTTTTCTCCTTTCTTTTCATGTCTCATAAGAACAGCTATCCAAAGCAGGCTGATCTTTCCCTGCTCTCAAAACCATAAAAATCCTATCCATAACAGAAAGAAGTACATCTGGTTGGGGATTGTCCAAATGAGAAATTGGATCTTTCCCTAGTTTGATTCTAAACAAAACTTAGGCCTTTTATGTTTTTTACTGGAACCACACAAAGATAACAGGTAGGGGAACCATGAGTTATGCTGTCTAAAGACTAATCCAAACAAATCTTCTGCCCATATATTTTACATCAATTTGCATTTAGAGTATACAAACTATCTGATTAAATTGATAGAAGAGTAGATGAATCCTACATGCTATGTCCTACTTGTCTTTCCCTCCATGAGGCTGGAATGGGATTTTAATTATGTATGCATTATTTGGTGTGAGCATGGGGTGGTATGTAGCAGTCAAAACCAAGCTGTCAGCAGAAAGAAGCTTGCAGGGTTTGAGTGGCAAACCTTGGAAAACAGAGGCTGACAAACATTCCGTGATCTAAGAAGCTGGACCCCTGTCACAAGATCTATCAAAGTACAACCCTATGGATTAAGATGGCTCCAGCAGAATCAAGAAAGGTCTTCCTGAGATTATATTATTAAACTATGTCTAAACCCCTTAATTCCTTTGATCCTGCTTGAAGAAAAATTAACCTATTTGGAAACTGTAGTAAAAACTTGTGTAACTTCCTAATTATCATAACCCATCCTCCCATTGACATGTCCAGCCCCTGAGGCCCTTAAAAATGTGTTTTCTGTCCAATAAAGCAGTTTACCCCATACTGGGATTGTGTTAGTTTATTTTTTAGACCGCCACTGTGGTACTTTTATGTGAAGCATAATTGTGATTATGTGAGAAACCTTATAGCACTTGACTGAAGCTGAAAGCTAAAATGTACAATGGAGTAGTTGGTTTAGTACATTGTATTATTTCATCCTGTACACTCTGATTGCTGTATATAAGTGCAAATCTTTTTCAAAGGTGATGATGTCTCCAGGCAGTGGATGTCAAGATGCTTAATGGGTGTAGAAAGCCCTATGAAAACTAATAGCATAGGAGTTACCATAATAGAGCTATAACAGCAAACATCAGCAAGGCAAAGTATATGAAAATTTTGAGTTGCAGATTTGATTGAGGATTTAGGGAAAGCAATGGAAATAAAGCCTGAGAGGTGACTAGGTGGAGAACTACCCTACCTTCCTTAACCATTTCCCAACAAGAAAAATATTATCCCCTGGATTTAAATATGATCAATAATACTAACACAGAAACTCCTCATGTTTGAATAATGTAATGCACTCTGTTACATTTAAGTCAAACTTTTAGCTTTGGTCTGTACTCCAATTTAATGAAGTAATGCCTTTTTCATCATTTTCCAAACTGGCACCAATGTTCTACATTAGCATACTGATCAAGATCCTGAAATACTATATAAAATGTAATAAATTAGAGATAATGAAAAGAAGCAGGATTAGAATAGATTTTAGAATTGGAGATTGATGGGTCCAGTGAAGGGTGATAAATTTAAATAAAAATCTGAAAAGAAAAAAAAAGGACTTGAAAGCCACATTTTTTGTTTTCCAAATATGATGGCTGAATGTAATGACTCATAAAATCTCCTGAACTGGAAAGCACCCACAAGGATCATCAAAGTGGAACTCCTGGCCCTGCACAGGACAACCACAAAAATGACCATGTGCCATACTAGTGTTGTCCAAAATACTTCTTGAACTCTGTCATGCTTGGTGCTGTGACCACTTCCCTGGGGAGCCTGCTCAAGGGCCCAACCACCCTCTAGAAGAAGAACCCTTTTCTAATGTCTAACCTAAACCTTCCCTGACACAGCTTCATGCCATTCCTTCAGGTTCTTCATTGATCAGTAGAAAGAAATTAGTGCCTGCTCCTCTGCTTCCCCTAGTGAAGAAGCTATAGACTGTGATGAGGTCTCCTCTCAGCCTTCTTTTCTCTAGGCTGAACAAAGCAAGTGACCTCAGCTGCTCAAGTCACAAATTTTAGGGTCTGATTTTCCTCCCCCACTGCATTCAGTGGCTCCTAGCAGCTCATTTCTCAATGAAAGAGAAATGAGAGACTTTTCAAACAACAGACTGACAAAAAGAGGTCTTTATTTTAAAAAGAGCCTCGACTAAAACACTTTGGGGAATGTAAACAAGTCATAGAGTATGAACAGGAAAAGATTGCCATAAGATAGAATAGTACTAGGTGAAAAAAAGAAAGTTTTTTTTTTTATATTCTTTACAAACTTGGATAAGGACTTAGTAAAATCATAGTACTTGAATGGTTAAGCCAGTAGTACACAAGGAATAATACCTTGTGATGAGCATGGCAGTTATCTGCTTAACCCAAACTATCTGACAGTGAAATAATGTGTGTATCTGTGCTCCATGACCAAAAATTAAACAAAATGTAGGCTTGAGTTAATCATCACAACCCCGAGAGAAACAAAAGTCTGAGAAGGTGGTTTCTGAGTCCAAATAGTTTAAACCATTTTCTTGCCACCAAAGCTGTTGAGGCCCTCCTTCTTCACTGAAGGGATATTTGCGACAAAAGCTTTAGACTAGTAAATAATTAGGTAAAAGAAAAACCCCTATCTGCCATACTTGACACAACATTCAGCTGCAGATTTTAGTATGACAGAAAGATAAAAAAATCACATATGTAGCTGAATTGCCTACTGCTACACAATACATGCTTAATCCTTTGTAGAACTGGTAGCCAAAAATGGCTTTTGGTGAGTCACAATTACCTCAGACACAATAACTTCCTTTGAAGACTGCATCTCACAAACAGTTCTTGAGTTCACAGGCATTCTAATATCCAGAAAATTATCACTTACCTAGAAAATGTATTTTGTATTTCATTATTCTCTGAGATGACACCACATTTGGATAGAAAATATTATTTTCCTGTTGTGAACATTTATTTTCCTCAAACCCAGTCATGACAATAGCTGTGCCAAAGCATTCTGCTTTTTAGAGGTATAAGGGGATCAGCTTCACTACCAGTCTGACCTATTACTTCTCTGTGTGCTTCCTCCACAGATTGTGCCTTTAATGGGAAGAGGTATTAACACTCTACCTGTGACAGCAGCTCAGCAGACTGTCATGTTTGGAAGTGGATCTTGAAAGCAGTTCATGCAAATTACATGCCAGCTTGTCGTCTTCAGTAGAAGAGTACATTAAGTGTATGAAAGTCTTCAGCAGTGACAAGTTAAAAGAGTAAATATGACAAGTTTTCTCTCTGTCAAGACAGAACAAGAGAAGCAAGGTGACAAAAAAGCATCAGAAAGTAGTTTGATTCTCATGAACAAGGTACAGCTAGCAGCAATTGTTAATAAGTCAAAACTTCTAAACAGCTTAGGAAAGCAAAGATAAAGAGGACAGTATATCTTAGAAATTGGTGATAATAATGATACTACAGGAACTGGAAGAAACATGATGCCATATTAAGAAAAGTAGTAGACGAAATGTGATGGTGGGAGAAAATTAAGTCTAGAGGATTGCAGTGTTTGTAAACTCTTCAAAAAAACTGTCCCTGGAATTAGGCTGTGATGTTCAATTTATCACAAACCAAAAGCTAAATCTAGGAGACCGTTTTTATAAAGATGATAAAAACTTCTTGCTCCAATTAGTCAATGGAATAAGAATAGATAAGCAAGTAATTTCATGCAATAGTCTGATTCCTCAGAAATCCTATCTCCAAAAAAGCTCTTTGTCTCTAGATAAAAAACGACTGAGGAAGTCTTAGTCTAAAACTTTCTTTCTCTTCTATGCTTTTGATTAATTTCTTTGTTTCTCATGGTGACATAGTGAAAAACCTTCTCCTCTCAGACTGTACCTATCCTCCTACAAAAGAAAAAAGCAGTACACTTCTTTATCTTTTCTACTAAGTGCAAGTAGGTTTCTCAAACCTGTGAGGTCACTCAGGCTTGTGAGGTACTTTCCCTTAAATGCTTCTTCTTCTCTTCTACACACAAACATTATTTTCCTTGTCTCAGTAACTTATCATCATTATCATAATAACATCTTTTTAGTGTCAAAATCAAAGTGGCCATCATAAGAATTCTGTCTTAACAAGGGAGGAAAAAAATGCTACAAATTCTTTTAACTTGTCCAAATACATCATATCTAAAAAAAAGTAAATCAATAAAAAGCATACAGAAGGCATTCAATAAATAGTTTTAAGTTACCTTCCTCCTTCTTCCCTCCTCATGATAATTTTCTTTCTTTTTTCTTTTTTATTTATTTATTATTAATATTTAAATCCTTCTTATTGCAGACAAGAGAATACAAAGGTAACTGCAGTTCATTTTTCAGTCCTAAAAAGTCCTGAAAGTATAGCTCTGTAGAAAACCTTAACAAACTGAATATTTTTCATATTATGCAGAATGCTTAATTTTTTCAGTAGTTAATTTTCTCACTAGGTATTTTGTAATGCTATAATAAAACTCTTACAGGCTGATTTCCACCAGATTTCAAATTATTAATCTTCTCTCCAATTACCTATGCCACAAATCTTAATACTTTCTCAAAGAAAAAATGGAAGCTATGATTAAGGGAATGGATTCACAAATTTCTGTGTGTGTGTGTGCATTCACATTAATTACAGGGGAAGTGTTTAAACATTAAAATCTCTAATGCAGCCTTTAGAAATGTTGAAGCTGGAATATACTCATATGAAGTAAACACATAAATTTAAGTTGAAGTTGTTATTATTTAGGGTAGCTCGGCTTAAGAGTCAAAAAATTAATCAATGTTAATTAAACCTCAGAAAATAAACAAAATTTTTTACTTCCACACTGAAATAATTCCATGCCCTGTCACCTAAAAGATATTAGTCTCCCAGCTTTCTCTTAAATCAGAGAGTTTTCACTTTACAGAGGACAGAATTTGTTCTTCACTTACCTGTATATGTGGTTTGGTGTCATCTGTATGGTCATCCAGCAGGATAGTCTAGTGAATCTAACACTGCTTTTAGTACATTTTTCTCCATTTAAAAAAAGATTCTGAATTGCGGATACTTACGTGTGAGAAAATGTTGACGTGGCATATTCTCATTGTAGCAGTGTTAGTGCTTCATGGTGTTGTTGGTCTGTTCCACTTGTTTGAGTGATTGGAGATAGGCAGTTCAAAGCAGCCCTTACTTCTAGACAAGCTGCCATAGAATGAGGGGAGAAGAAATGAGCTCAACCCGCTCCCCCCAAAAAAGACCATTTATTTTCTAGTCTAGCAAATGATGAAGGAAGGATTTAAGAACTGAGTTTACAAACTACTCAAGATCAGAGAAAGATGAAACTGCAAATTTTTACATCTGATTTTTGTTCTGAAATGGTTCCTTGCAATCACTCTTTTTTTTTTTTTTTCATAGGATAATGTCACAATAGTTCCTTGGTAGTTTGAATGCTTCTTTCTAAATAAACTAGATCCAGATAATTAAAAAAAAAAAATCCACATTCTGTTTCCGAAATGTATGTTGTTAATTGCAGACAATTGATCTACCTACAAAAAATTTTAAAAGACATAGTACAGTTTTAAAAATTGTAGCATTCACTTCATAATACTTAGAAATAGTTACTTTGCATGAGTGGATACATCTCTGTCTTACAAATAACGATTAGTATGAACACAAATTCTTCTAATCTGCTTGTATGTCATTTAGCATTTGTAATTCTCAATTTCAGGTTCATTAAAAAAAAAAAAAAGTAAAATATGGCTGATGTTAAGACCAACTGAAGGACAGGTTAGTCTAGAGTGAGTTGTCCTAGTTTTGAAATATTCAAAGCTTGTTACTTCATTGTGATGACTTTTAAGGAAGAACTGATTTGAACATGAATTGTAAATGTTCTCTAGCAAACTAACGTAGTTTAAGATTTCTGAATCTTGATGGCTTAGACAAATATTGCAGAGCCAACAGTGTTGAACTTTAAGTATCTGTGTCTACAAATATATAGAATTTGTATTTTATATAATTATATAAATATGAATATGAATATGAATATAAATATATATATATATTAAATGTGGGAATGTAGAATGACAATGAAAAATGACAACTAAGCAGAATCCAGGAGTAGCATCTGGACAAAGTCTATACATATGTATCTTTCACTACAGAAATAAAGAGAAAAAAAATGTATTCCAGGGAAACTACTAAGGGATTTTATAATCTAATGAGCTTTCCGAAATTAGTGAATTCTCTGTCCAGCTACATCATTGCTGTTTCCGTGCCAGTTAGTTAACAGGTGATTAGTAGGAAAAATTTGTGATCTTTTTGTTTCACACTCCAGCAATAGCATGTGTAAGGGATTAGTTTTGCTGTATTTACCGGCCTCGAATAGCCTCCTTCTGTTTAGCATGCTCAGGAGAAGACACAACAGAAAAGTGTATATTTGGCTTTGATTTTGAGCTATTTTTTTCCCAAACTGTGTAAGGCCCTGTAACAAACTTTGTACTGCCTCCTGTAAACAGTGCTTTCATTTTATTTTTAGTTTGGACTGAATATTATCATCAACAATAAAACCATTTTGAGTATTGAAAAAGGTACCATCCCTCAGAGAAAAGAAAAAAATCAACATGTAAAATCCTCTTTTTCAACATCAGTCTCTCCCAGAGCTCAAAGATTTTCCAAGTAAATTCAGATATCTGACTTGAACTGTGGGTGAAACGCAAAACTCCCAGAGAGGCCGAACCATAAAAAATTCAAAGTCATAAGAAGTTGTTGTACTTAACAAATTTCCCAAATTTAATGAGATTTGTGGTCAAAATTTCATAAAACCATTTATCTCTGACCATCATCCTAACCCTCAGGCTAGCCATCAGAAACACTGTCTCTATCAGTGTAATTTGGCCCATTTTATCTACTGCTCTTCAACCAGTCCAAATGCAAAATAAATATTCATATGTACTGTTTGCACTAACTCAAAAGCTCACTTAATATGCATCTTGCAAATTGCTCATATTATTCTCACCCAATATAATAAAAAACCTGGATAAGCTCTCACCACTGTGACTAACACATCAAATAGTGGTCACATGATCATAAATTTTCTTCTTGTTCATGTGGCCTGTAAAATTTAAACTTCCATATTTCTATCTTACACTTAGAGTGAAAAACAGTAAAAAAGTATTGAATATTAGGAGCTATTTCTAAGGAAAACAAACCAAACAAAAATGTTTCAATAATACTCCTTAAAACTTCCCATTCTCAACAGGTACAGTAGAAAAAGAACAAGTGCAGAAAAGGGCAACAGGGACAAACAAAAGACCATAATGTCTTTCTTTGAACAGCTACTTAAGAGATGAGGGCTCTTATCAACTAAAAAGATGACAAAGAAAATGCAGTAATTGATTACAAATCATCATGGACAGGACAATAACCTGAAGAAAGGATGATTACTGATTGTCTCAAAGTATGAAAAAAGAGAACATCAAAACAACCTAACGGGGCACATGTTGAAAATAAAAGATGTGCTTCACTGAACATGTAACTAGACAGTACCACAGATGCAGATGATGACAAAAGTGTACATGAATTCAGAAAACAAGAGAAGTAATGGCAAAAAAAATCTATCTTGACCTATTCAATACAAAGAGATTGCATTCAATTCATGAAGTACTTGATTCACAACTTGCTGGAAGCTGGGAGAAGATAATAAGGGAACCATCACTACATTTATGTTTCATTTACTTTCACTGTTAGTCTGAATTAGTGTGGGCATACTGTTTATTTTGCTGGTATAGACCATGTCCTGCCATGTTTCTGTTCAAAGATGTCAAAAAATAGCACTAAACAGCGGTTTATATCCTCCTGTGTTTACCATCCCACAGAATTAGGTGACTGCAGTACACTCTTCCTGAGGCCATTTTCAAAGTTGTTTGATCGTTTCAGCTGCAATTCTATACTGTACCCATTATATAGACATGCAAGTTTCACAAACTCTTTCCAGATGCAACTGTGGGTCTCAGTTTTGGCATAAAAAAATATTAAATGATAAACTGAATTGTTGCTTACTTTGCTTTGTGCATATAAATCATGATTTAACTTCAGTGAGAAATAAAATATTTTGAATTAAGTAAGCAGTATCTGCATGTATTTACAAGAATAAATATCTAAAGTTATTTATTGAAAATAAACTCATTGTTGGTTTTAAAACACAATGATTCATCAGTTAGACACACACAGTTCTACAGGGAAAAATTTATCTTTTTTTAACCCAAACAGTTGACCAAACCTAATTCTCTAACACAAGAGTTTAGTAACAGTACCTTGTTCAGGTAAAAATAAAAATCACTTTAACTAATAGTGTGAATTCACTAACTCATAAGATTACTTAATAGGCAAGGTCTTGCAACTGAATACAGGATTTTTACTTCTGAGTTTTGCAAATCCTTTTACCTTTACAGTCGTGAACAGGCAGTCATGAAAAAAAAAAAGAAAAAAAAGTCAGTATTCTGAATTTTGCTATGCTTCATCAGGGATACCTTAAATGCACTTTTTTATTTGTTTGTTTTCTGTTTTTAGATTATAATCTACAGATAACACAAACAAGTTAAAAGCAGCAGAATCAGACAAAGACAATAAGAGCTGCCATATCTCACAAGATCAGACCTTTATAGGTAGCATTGTGACTTTCATTCAAAAGCTGTAACAATTCAAATATAATGAAATCCTTTAACAGCATGATGGCATTTTCAGTTTCCAATCTGACAAAACTACTCTTCAGGTTGTCCAAGGTTTCAATACTGTGGAAAGCTCGTTACAATTCCAAATGCTTTCTTAAGCTTTCTACAGAGACATTGGCTAGGTGTGAAGCAGTGAACTGTTAAAGAACTGGAAAAGAAATATGCAAAATCATTTGACAGCTAAATTTTCTTCTCTGAGTGTACCCAAGGCAGCTTAAGAACAGCACAGGTATTAGCAGCTGCCTACTCATTCTTTCATCAGGGATTTCTGCTTCTGCAAACTGCATTAGAGTATAGGGAGGACGGATTTCCACTGGAAAAATAAAAATATAATAGCAAAATATAATAGATTTATAACACCCTAAATTTTGCAGTTCTAATTTACTGTATGTGAATGACAAGGAGAAGAGGCAAGTATAAAGTAGGCAGGAATAAATAAGACTGATTACATAGCAGTAGGGAACCTGTGAATTCTATCATGGTCCATTTTCAAATTAAGGCCGTGTTCTCCCTCCTTTTTTCACTGTCAAAAATTTCAGTTAAATGCATTACTAAAATGTATTTAGAACCCTTTATATGTTGTTAGATAATATGAAGTAAAGGCAAATTTAACAACAAATTTTTTTTGTCAATTAATGCAGGTGAATTCTTTTCTTAATTCCTTCACAGTACCACAGTCATCTAGTGGTTAGATCAATAAATGCACTGTAAGCGATCTCACCTTCCTGTTTTTAGCTCATGGGTTTAATAACCTGAAAAAACAGTTGTTTCAAGTAGTTCAAACTTAAAGTAGCATACTGCAAAACAGAACAGAATTAAAAGATACCACCAACCAATTCAGTATTCACTATCTCAGGGAAACAATAGAAAATTTTTGCTATTTCTGAGTGCAAAGAGGACAATGACTAGTTCAAATGATCTTTCAAAGATGATGGGCAATCCATAATGTTGTAAAGCAATAGGACAAAACTTTAGAACAGGAAGACCTTAATACAAGGTGAAAATCTGTTTTCAAGAAGGGTGGGTACTGCATCTATCTATTATTCTTGTACTTCAGGAGTATGCAGCAAAATCATAAATGTGTTTCAAGACCAGCTATATAATACTCAAGGTTCATTTGAGCATTTAATTAGCTTTTTGAGTCAGTTTATAGGAGTCATATGAATGACAGATTTTTGTTGTTCCACAACAGTGGATTGTCAAAAGCTATTTCTTTTCACTTTAGAACACCCTGCCTTTTTATTTCCTCAGTCCGATGAGCAGCTGATGACCCAGCACTGGTGTCCCAGAGACTGTTTGTCTGCCTCTCTGCACAGAACAGAAACCCCTGCAGATGTACAGAGCCTGTAATAAAGAATTGCAAAGCAGAGTTTTGCTGCTTTATAGCCAGTTTTCAGAAAACAGCACACAATAGTCTTGTAAACCTCTACCAATTAATCTGCCATTCGTGCCACATGCCACAAGCCAGCAGTTTTATTAGGAATGCACTGTTGTATGTTTATACATGCAATGAGACATCTCTTGGTTGCCCACTTAGCATATCTGATTTGCGCTGCAGGAGAGGCATTGGCAGGTGGTACTGGTGGGCCTAACTGTACAAAATCATTTCTTTCTGTTAGTTAATTCAAGTATGCAACAACTGTACTTCACTACCAAATGAAGCAGCGCGGAGCAAGTATATGTTGATGTTTATGTTTCAAAACTTGAGTATTATAACCAAAAGGTAAGCATAGTTGGAAATTCAAATTTATACTGGAAATACATGAATCTGGACTGTGTATCATACTCAGTTCCTATTCAGTATTAATAAACCAGAGGAGATAGAAAAGCAAAATGAGGATAGGCTCATTTGGTTCCAGTGGTAGCACAAAGTTTAAGGGATGGCATTACTTTCTGGTCTTGTAAAACTGTTCAAGCTCTCACTGAGGAATCTTGTGACGTGGAAAAAGATACAAAGTCAGAATCACAAGAGTTGTAATACTTCCATGTTTGGTAATTCTCTCTTTGATGATCTATGATCCTGATATAGACTCCCACTTCAACTGATTTGGGAGTTCACTAAAACCTTCAGCTTATCAGTGCTGGACAGCAGAGCTCTCTCTCTACTACCACTCTGTCCACAGACAGAGATTCCATAGATTAGTCTTGTCATCAAAAGAGCACAATTACTGTTTGTTGCTTACAAATAGGAGGTACATATGTTCTCACTAGGCCCTATCAACTCTAGGAGATGGCAAACAACTACTCACTCTTTTTGGGTTGCAGAACCAAAAAACTGGCTTGTCTAGGCCATATGAACTGTCACACTTTAAAGATTTAAGTCTGCATCCTCGATGTTTTATTTCTTTCAACCTTTAAAAGCTGAAAGTTTGAATTCAGAAAAATGTTTCTTATTGTCATGGGTTTAGTAGCAGTGGGAGGGTACAAGTGTGATTTCAGTTAGAATCTACTAGAAGTTTGACTGTCCTGTCCTATAAAGAAGCCAATGACAGCCAACTCCAGGAGGGACTTCCTTGGTGATGGCCAAGGCTAAGCCAATGAAATGCGCTTTTGTGATAACATATTTAAGAACAGAGGAAGAGAAGCCAGTGGCGCAGAAGAAATTCCAGCCCTGAGAAGAGAGGAGGAAAACATGGAATAACAAGGCAGACTCCAAGGTCAGTGCAGCAGGAGGGGGGAGAAGGGGCCCAGGGACCCCCCTCTTCCCCTCCAGCAGGGGAAAGACTGAGAGCTGGCCCCTGCCACCTGTGGAAGACCATTGGGGTGCAGAGACCCCCCTGCAGCTCATGGAAGAGCCCATGCTGGAGCAGGTGGGTGCATGAAGGAGGCTGTGACCCCCTGTGGGAGATCCAAGATGGAGCAGAGTCCTGCAGGAGACCTGGGGCCCGGTGGGGGACCCACATCGGTACAACTCAGCCCATGAAGGACTGCACCCCCTTGGAAGAGTGACCCATGGGGCAAGACTGTCTCCCAGGGGGAGGGACCCCACAGAAGCAGGGGAAGGACTCAGAGCCATGACCCCCTGTAGCCCATGGTGAAGACTATGGTGACTCAGGCTGTCCCCGTGCAGCCCATAGAAGACTATTGGGGTGCAAAGACCCTCTCCCCCTGCACCTGATGGAGGAGTAACCCACAGGAGAGCAGATTGGCAAGAACTGCTGTCTGAGGGATGGACTCAAACTGATTACAGAACCCCTTCCCTTCCCCCTGCACTGCTGGGGGGAGGAGGGAGAACTTGGAAGAAAGCAGGAGTGTGTGTGGGGGGGAAGGTGTTTGTTTAAGACTGTATTATTTCTCACTCTCTTAGTTTTATCTTGTTAGTAATAAATTTAAGTTTTATTCCCTAGGTTGAGTCTATTTTGTCCTTATCTATCCTCATGAATTCCTTACTGTTTTTTTTCTCTCCTCTGCTACTTTGCAGAGGAAGGGTTGGAGAGAGAGGCTTGGTGGGTATCCTGGCGTCTAGCCAGGGTCAAACCACCACACTTACGTACTCTAATATTACATCAGTTCTCATTGAGTTTGTGAGGATACCATATATGTACAAATCCATGTTAGACCAGTAAACTTCTTTCTGCCATTACATTTAAAATCAAAATGAAGCACATAATGTTAAATTACACATCATTTGCTAAAAATTATACCAATTTTCAGAGGCAGTTACTGCAATACACCATTGAAACAATAAGTTCCAGCTAAATGGAAGGAAACAACTCAAGCTGTAAATGAACTGATTTATCTTGAAAAGCACTTCTTGTTCTGAGCACTTGTCCTTCCTTTTGAAACATTACCATAAGAAATTTTATATAAAATTTCTATCTTATATCAAATGTAATAAAATTAGAATCTGCAAGACTTAGAGTGTTTAGCCAAATATCAGAGCATAATTTTGACCATCATCAAATTGAAGAAATTTGTTGATGATTTTACTGATATTGCAAAGTGGTGAAACATTTTTAATGCAAATGATATTGTAATTAGTGCTTTTGTAGGTGCTATCAAATTTTCTGTAGAGAAGTTATCTCTCAGGAATATCTAATAGTGACAACAGAACTTAGTAGTTCAGTCCATTCACTGCACAAGTTTTACAAGGGCATTGTGTCAGAACAGGCAGGGGTTTAATTCCAACACACTTTACAACAAATTCTCCACTCTTTCTCTACTGTTCACAAACAAGACATTTACTCAAAAGAAAGGAGACGAGCCTTTTATTTCCCCTCTCTGTCTTAGGAAGGTTTTTGGTGAATGAAAAATTTCCAGACAGAACATTCAAATGGGGACATATAAACAGAGAAGTCTCACAAATAGAAAAATTTGGAAAAGACAAATTTTCTGCTGGAAGAGCCAAATTAAATCATGTCTGCATAAAGATTCAGTCCCCAGAGACTGCCAAAGGAAAGAAGAAATAGACTTCACCCACATGACTACCGTATGTCTATTACCCTCTAACCATGCTATAACAACAGACTTAAAAATGTTTAAGAAAGAGCATCTTCAACAACTGCGTGTTCAGGTATATTTGTTTACTTGCAACTTCCTGAAATTTGCAAAATGCAACTGTAGACAAGGAATGCAGAGAAAGACTTATAAAAATAAACTAAATGATATACTGTGGGACTGTAAGTAAGACATAGATACTGAGTTAGAATTCTCAGCTTCACAAGCAGGTACTAGAAGAAAGTTTAGCAATCATCAAAGGATCATAACATACATTCAGTATAGACTCTAATGTAAGAAACAGCATTTCAACAGATTGAGAAGAAAACTGATAAGAACAAGTCAATAAGCTGTGGTAAAGGACTGTTTCTGTTCATTTGGCTCCATTCTTCTCTGTTTTCAAGGAAATATGTAAAATATCTATTAGCTATTCTCATTTTTGGTTCAGCATTGTTTTCCTACCTTTATGGAGGTCTGTTAGGGCCAGCAGCATATCAGTCTGAAAGTTATTATAAGATTTAAGGAGAAAAATTCCACCAAAAGCTGAGATGGGTTGTGGGATGATGGATAGGGTTAAAATTTAGAGGAGGCTAAGAATTCTAGGGTAAAAGCAGCTACAACTCCCTGGACTGAATGCAGTTGACATGCTCCCCATACAAAGATAATCATCAGCTCAGAGGAACAGAACAGAGTGTGGAATGAAGTAGAGAATATGTGGCCTCCCTCCATTCAAATCCCAGTAGAAAGGAGGAACATTGTGATACTTTGAAGATCATGTGACCATACAGTACCTGTCAACCAGGGGAGAATTAAGGTGTTCTGCTGCTGAGCCAACAGCCAGGTCAAAACCCCCTCCTCATGTGCCAAGCCACAATCACCCCCCTCCCATTACATATATCAAGAGTTTACAACAATCAGAAATAAAATGTATTTATGACTAGAGCCACTCAAGCTCCACCTAAACATAAAGAAATAATATAAAAGTAAGTTGGGGATAGGCGGAAAGTTGGAGAAGACTCCACCAAAACTGCTGGGATCAGTCAACAGGCTGAGCCCGTCTTCTCTCCCCACTGGGATGCCTCAGGTAAGAATTATACTCTATACATGTTAAGTGCTGTTATTAGTACTAGAACTTGTGCGTGTTTAATATATATGAGTAGATTGCTTTAAAAAGTATTTTTGCAGCTACACCCTATCTCTGAAGACCACTAACCTTATTAATCTGTCACAATCTGTATTAATGATAAGTGTTATTACGTGAACTGTAAGAGTGAGTCCTTTCAGTTGCCAGCAGCAGATACCACCTTTGCAGGGCCTGCCAAGGGGGTCTTCACGCTGTTGGCTGAGCACCCTCTGACAAGGACAGTTGAGTCACCCTCCGACCTTGTGAATCTGTTCGTGCAGGGTCTCATTACGAGACGCTGACAGACTGTTGGACACCAGACTTTCCTGGGGGCACAGACAAACAAAAACCTAAACTCCCCCCTGTCATGTGATATGGATGTAGTGAGCAAACAACTCAGGCACGGAACAATTATATATATCTTTGAAAATATCAGAATCGTTAGGCACACGGAAAAAAGCAGCATGACAATATGCTTAGTGTGTCTCAGGGACTGAAAGAAAAATGAAGTACTTGTGTATTTTTTAAGTAATTTTTTGGGTGCATTATAGAAATGACACTACCTGTGGCACAACAATTAATTATTTTAAACGTTTATTAAAAAGGCACTCAAGTCATCTACTTTATCTTATGATTGTTGAGATGGCACTAAATGTTACTCAGCACTGTAGGTGAGTTTCCCAGTACCAAAGCTAAACTTACTCGGTTTAACTACATCATACAACATTCTTGACTAAGAATGCATTTTATTTCTCTCGTTTTCCAGATTTGTTTGTTTGTTTATTTGTGCATAATCATGAGACCACAAGTAAATTGGATGGTAAGGAAAAACATTTGTCAAAAGGACAGAATTTTTGACATAAAGGTAACAATAACTGTGAAATGGCTATGATGAGGGGAGTTACCGTGCTGAATACACTTTTGTACCTACTAAAATGCTTTGGTAAGTCCCTTTTATCATAATAAACTATTTTGTTCTGCTTGCTTTTCCTGAAGTGAAATATACAGCGCTGAACAAGACCATGGACCTTGAAGTTTGTTCCAAGTCTGATGAAAATTTTAACTCTGTATTTCTAATTCTATAGGCTGAGACATACAGATTCCCTAGTTTCTAAATGAATACTTCAATTTTCAGAGATCAAACAATTTATTATCAGTACAGATCTTCCATACCATGCAGGAGAAAGCAGCTATAGCCCCCACTATGAGGTGTTACTGATCTTTTTCTACCCTACTATTTTGGCACAGGATTTCAGAGAACTCTCTTCTATTGCAGTAGTCCTGAAAATTTTATCAAGCTTTGTTACCTGAAGGATAATAAATTCTTTTTACTCTGGAGATATAAGTTTGAAGTAATTAAAATAAAATAGGAAATTCAACTTTTATACATAATAATAAAAAAAATTATACGTAATAGTAATTCATATAAATACTCTGCATAATTTAAAAGAAAATCTCTAAAAGTGCTTAAGCAACAGTGTTCTTAGTCATTACTAATCCTATTATCTAGAACCAGAACAGATTTCAGGAAAGGATCAAGAGGAAATAATGAAGAGTTTGGAGAGCCTTTTGTGATATTCTAGATGCAATTGGTTTCATAAGTAACCCATTTTCTTCCCTGTTAAAAAGTGGGTTTTTCTTCCTGAACATAGAATTCATAAATGTTACATTTTTAAGTAAAGCCATCTGGTTTTCCCAGAACAGATCCTCCAAAAAGCAAAGTCTCTTTAAGGTTAGCATGTTTAAATAATTAATCTTATTTCGCTCACTTCTTTCTCCCCTGCTCTTTATTACCATATTAAGAACTAAACACTAAGACTTTTTTTACTCTCTAAGTCTGCAAATTTGAATTTGATCGTATAAAAAGAAGTATTTTACAATTAGGTAATTTACAGCCAAAAGCTGTAAATTCATAAGAATTTACCCATTGAAACTTTTTGTATTAAGCTCACAAAATTTTAAAATAAATAACCTGACACAAGACCTGAAGTGTCCAAAATTTAACATCCAGAGCATGGCCCAGTTAAATTTATAGAATTACCTGAAATTATATTGGCCTTTTGAGTCACAGTGATTTTTTTCTGAAGCTTTCACATTATATTTACAGTTTTTCTCCAGTTCAGATATATCTGACACACTGCAGTGACTTTACCTGAAGTTTCTGACCTTTCAGATTATGCATGAAGTGTAAGACTGGGAAATGTCACAAACCTTAATTGATGTTATGATGCAATTCATGCAAATCAACACATTCAACCCCTCTTACAGGCACACAGATTCTAATAATATTGCAACTATATTTTATAAGAGATTGAAGATGTGATGTCCCCTCTGAATTGCTATTAACATACTTTGTAACATTACTCAATTAGTTTCCATAGTGACTGATTTTACACTGGAATGTAGAACATCCTTTGGATCTATATTATTTCTGCTTTGGAGTTTAGTATTTAAAAGCACTAAAAAGAATGTGAATAGCACTGAAGTTGTAACACTTATTGCCACCAAAGAGAACATTAATTTAAAATTTCTTTTTAGATATTCTCAATATCAAATATTATCTAAACTGAGTTGCCTTCAAAAAAGTGAACTTTGGAGTTCCCCATAGTTCTGCTCCCCGGGGATGATCTTTTTGCCAAAGAATGTGACTGCTCTGCTTACAGGGTCCAGTACTATTTTTTCTAGCCAAGCTTTAGTGTTGTATCCAATGTCTCTGTTTATTCCTGAAACGTAACTGAAAACTATTCTATTTTTCTTATTATCCACACGGAACAGATATGCGGTTCTGTGCTTGGTTCTCTGTGTTTTTCTCATGTGTCTTTTGGATAGGTCTTCTTGTATCGTTATACTTGCATGGTACCTCCTTCACCTCTTGAATTTATATATGTCTCATATTCAAAGAACATCCTTTCAGATGTCCTTTGTAACCATATAACTCTCAAGACACTTTCCTGCACATGATTAGCTTCCCTATCAACATCTGAACTTCACACATTTTTGGTGTCTTATAGGCCACTCCTCTAATGGCTTACCAAATGTAAGCCTAACAAAACTGAAGATCAGACTTTTCCTGTAACTCCAATAAATAAACCTCACTTTTCTCCCCTTTCCTTCTATTTCCTAATGTCGTTCTCCCACTATCTGTATTAAACATTGCTTCTATATTTTAGCTAGATCCCACACAGGTACTTTCCCATCCCCTTTCTATGTAACAACTGTGGTACTAAGTTGGTCAGTATATTTCAAATGCAGCGAGTTTCTGAAAATTCAAAATTTTTAGATAGAATGAAAATTTTTACAATGATTTAACATTGTGCTTAAAAATTTGGAATGTGTTCTAAACGAAAAGGTCTTTCTATTGTGATAGTCTAATTACAGTTGATAAGCGTGGGCAGTATCTTATCTCAATAAGAACCTCAAAGTAACAATCACCTCAATTTGTTGACTGGTCATACAACTATGCATCCATTTTACAAAGAGTAGCTGATATGTCAGATCTGTGTATCCCAAGCATACTACTAAATTTAAATATCTAAAATCTCAAGTTCCTATAGGTCACATGGCTTCCTTTTGTCCCAAAGTTGCTGTAGTAATAGAACTTCTTTCAATGCAGTTTAACAGGTACTTTGTACAGCTGCCAGACATTTACAATATTAATATCCCACACACATGGAAAAGATGCTAATTAGGGGAAGATGCACCAAGATTGATAATTCAGATACATTACATAAGGCATGTTCTAAGACAAGTTTTATTTAACATAATGTTCCAGTTAAAACGTGAGTGAATTAAATTGTGAAACTGCTGCTATGTTTAATGTTCTACTTTTACTAGAGATACACATCTCTCTTCTATTAGCACTCAGAGTTCCAATAACATCTGCCCTCACTTAGTCAATCTACTATTCAGTAAAGTGCACAAGAAGCTCCCAAATAACCCATATGATAGGTAAAATTAAAATGGGAAACTGAATATTAAAGAAATCAAAAAAAAGAGGGCTCCCAGCTCACTTTTTTAAAATGGCTCCATTAAACTGTTTTTATTCATTTTTTTAATATATATCATTATTCTGAATAGTAGGCATGTATTTTGCTTCAGAACAGAGAAAAAAGGCTTAAAGAAAAAAATAAGAAAAAATGGAATTTTCAAAGTAGCTTGCTTTGCCTCTGATGTAAATTCTCCTTCATAGACATTATTCATTGGAATGGTTTTCCTTCACTATTCTTTGTTATTAATCTGTACCTTCATCTAGCTTCTAACCTTTTCCTATCCTGTCCAGCTTCTTTATGTATTCCATAAACTGTTTAATTCTGCCTTTCTCTATTGTATTATATATATATTATTGTATTATATGTATATAATATTTCTGCAGTTTAGTTTGTATGTAGATGCCTGCTCTAAGAAGTCTAGGTTTATGAACAAGACAAGATATCTGTGTTTTTTTCTGGCTCTGTAAACAACATTTCCCAGCAGAATTCCCTTTTCAAGTACTAGAATTATTGTAACATTAAATATCTATAATACATAAATATATATATATAATATGCACATATAAGTTTGTTTTCCAAAATTTGTACACACTCAACAATTCAAATACTATGACAGTCTTAATATGCAGCCTATGACTGAGCTATGGAATGGTAGTGTTGGAGGAAGGACTAGCTGAAATACAAAGCACTCTTCTGCTGAAAATTCTTCCTGTACTCTGACTCAGCCCAGAAAAGGCTGCCTGTTATCAGCTCATCTATGTTATAATGCCCCAAGCTGAACTAATGGCTGTATAATACTGTGACTAAATCAGAATTCCTCGAATGTGTTAGATTAAAAGAATGTTCCCTTAAGTTAATAGCGTCAACATTCTATGTTGAAATCCTTTCCAAGTAGGAAAGATAACATTTTTCAGGATCTATTTGTGAAGTACATTTAATTTTTCTTAACTGTACAATGTCCTTTGAAACAATGGACTGTTCCTAATCAAAAAGCATTTTCCTGGATTATAAACTACTATCATGAGGAGTAGTTAGATAGTTATGGTTGCATGTTCTCTTAGTTCAAAAGAGGTTTCAGCAGAAAAAAAATCAAGTTAACTCATAATCCACCAAACTGCTCATAATCCATCAGATTTAAACTCAAAATCTTATGAATGTAATTGGCGCTTGGAGGTACTTCTGTGCCATTATGACTGGCATTATAGCACCTACGTCAGAGACATTTCTATGCTAACAATTTCTTGTTCATCATTGAAATAATTGCTTTTCAATGGAGAACCCTCTTTCATTATATTATTACTATGAACTCAGAAAATAGTCTATTTACAAAGGCGTATAGTGATAGGTTAAGGGGTTTAAACCAAAAGACAGTAGGTTTAGATTAGACATTGGGGGAAAAAAATCTTTATTTTGAGGGTGGTGAGGCAGTGAAACTTGTTGCCTAGGGAAGCTGTGGATGCCCTACCCCTGGAAGTGTTCAAGTTCAGGTTGAATGGGGCATTGAGCAATCTAGACTAGAGAAAGGTGTCCATACCCACGGCAGGGGGGCTGTTGAGAAACACTTTTTGTTTCTGGATTTTCATAACAAACCCTCCTCTATGTGTGTTAATGCTCATAGCTGTTGCTCAGATTGCCTCTAAATGACACAGCTTACAAAATGAACTGTTTGGTTTTCCAAAGTGCCATGACTGTTTGCTTTATATACTTACAGTCTGCAAAATAAATATGTAGGTAGTGTGCTCCATATATAATACCCAATTCAACATTCATTGAAGTCAACAAAAGGTTTTGTGCTGAGCTCCATTGCCCCAGGACAGAGTAAGAATGATAACTAAATACAGGAGTAGATCTGACAGAGGACTGAAAATTATCATTACATTCCTCTAAAATCTCCTGTAAAATTAATGAAATTAAGCAGAGATAGTAGTATAACCGATACAGTGTATAAAAGCTTAAATTTATGTTCTGCTATTTAGCCTTCTCTTTTGTATAATGCATATACAAAATACATATAATGCATATTTTGTATAAATCATGTTTGATGAAGAATTCTTGAACTATTTTTATTTTAGTAGACAGAGAAAAACTCTACTGAAAAGTAACTTCACAACAGCTGAGAACATATAATTCAGGAATTCAGAAAGAAAAGATGATGGAACTGAGCTGAGTGAATAAGGAACATTTTTATAGCTATACCAATATACTGTGGCTAAATATTAAATCGAAACCTAATTTGTATCAAAGCCTGGTTTCTATCAACATCTAATTTACTTCCCCAGAAGTAAGCAAGTTTTATACACAATTAAAAAAGGTATCATGAGGGTTGCCGTCCTCATTCTATAAAATACCTGGAAATGGCATCACTGCCAAGTAATATTTTTAAACTGTTTTTTAAAGCCTTATCCCTTATAAATTCTGGTTAGTTACTTGGCCAAGACTTTCACTTAAGAAGTATTACTTTGTCCCTAGATTATCTCTCTCCAAGGTATTTGTGAAGGTCTGCACTGTGTACCAGTGACAACTGTTACATTTTTTTACCAGAAAAGCATGCAATGGAGTTTAGTACCTTCTCCACATAGAAAGTGAATTACTGTTTCGTAGGTGTGCAGAGTTTTGCCGCTTGAATAAGTGACAGTTATCCTTCAGTGTCTGTATTTACTTTGGTGGAAGTTTTTCACTACTGAAGATAAAAAATCAGTAAAAGAAAAACCCCCATTAACAGTTTTCAAGTGGGTGAGAACATTACCAGCTGTCTGCTTGTTTAAAGAAAAGCTCCATCAAAACACTGCAGTAATACAAACTTGCTCACTTATCTAGATTAATGGGAAGGAGGGTAGCAAGACTAAGGCATTAAAATAATTTTAAAAAGCCTTACAAAACAAATAGGAATTTTTCTGAGTATGAAATTTCTGTTTGTTAAAGATTTTTCAAGTCTGGCAGAAGTTGTCACTTTGAATGCATTAAACACATTCTAACCAGATACACCATACAGTTTGTCTCCTAGACTTGAAACAGCCAGAGAGACAGTGGCAATTAAATAAGAAAGACCTTTCAAGGAACACATCTAAGGGCAATGTAAAAGATAAAAGTAGACATCAGCAATCACCTTCTCATACTAACCCTGTTCCTTGATAAAAATACATAGAAATTCAATTCCCTTCAATACAAGGGGCATAGAAGAGATCAGTGCACTGCATTAAAACACTTAAAAAGGCACCCTATAAATGTTAGCCAAAGTACTTATGAAGAAGTAACTGATTAACAGGAAACAGTAAGTTCATGCAGACCCTGTGTGGTGCGTGGAAAGTTATTTTTCCTCTACTGGCTTTCTTGAAATTGATGTTTTCATTAACTATTTGGTCATAAAAGTAGAAGCTTCTTGATTATATCTGATAAAAAAAGCTAGGAGAGGCAATGGATTTTCATACAGGAACAACTTGGTAACTAGAATAAAGGAAATTAAATTGGTCGCATTTATGTTTTGATACTAAGTAATTTGGGGTATGACATGAGAACTAAAAGAAAAGGAAAAGGGCCTAATGAGTCCATGTTTTCATCATACAGAATCTGGATGATGAGGTGATGTCATCATAAAACCAGGAAGTATTTACCCTTGTTTCACCAGGAACTTTTTTTTTTGTGCAAAATCAGATTACACATAAAAGGGAAAAGATGAAAATGAATACACACAAGTACAGAGAAAGGCAACTAAATTAGGCAGGTTCCCTAATAGCACAAAGTAGATCAGAAGAGTTTCTCTATACTAATTAGTGGGTTTAAAACCAAATGAAAGACAATGGATACTTGAACTGAAATACACTATGGCAGACATATATAATCAAGATTACCATGGATACATTCAAACTGAAAATTAGAAAATGGCTTCCAGCTGGCAGCAAAGAGAAATCATTAAAAGAAATGAGGAACTCAGGCCTAACTAATTTCTGGGACATTGTAGGCTGTAGTCAGCAAAGAGGAGACATTAAAAAAAAAAAAAAAAAAGGATTTCCTGATTTTAGTACTATGTAAAAATATTCCTTCAGCCTTTGAACTGGGGAAAGGCAAAAATTGCAACAAAATGACAGCTGCTATGAGGCCATATTTTACACAATTGTTGTAGGGAAGGAACATGGATGCTTATGGTCTTTTTTTCATGCAGCAATATTAGCCTTTCTAGATAATAGGATACCAGGTTTTATCAGGCAAATTAAAAAAAGTAAAGAAAAAATCATATTTGGGAGTCCCCTGTACACCAAATAGCAGCCTTTCAGTCACATATTTGAATATGCACATATGTGTACTGAACAGCTGTAAATTAGCTTCTAGCAGAGTTGAAATTTTAACAAAACAAGGAAAAAATTCCCACCTTTGCAGCAACTTCTTAAAAAACCCTAGCAGTAGTATTTACATTTTTGACTTCTATCTGAATCCTATTTACAGAACTGATTTATGATCCTAAAAATTTCCTACAGTCATTATTAATGCAGAATAAATTAACTAAATACAATTTTGTAAAAATAGCTTTCTTTTATCAAGTATTGTCAGAAAGGCTGACTTGCCTTAAAATCCAGAACAATAGTATATACCTTGCTTCCCCTTTAAAATACAACTGCCATGTATGCCAAGAAAAACTGAGTTCAGCAAGACCGTTCTTCTTTAAGTTTCCGAAGGGGAAGCAGGCGCAGGAATCACACACTATCCCAATGTAATAAACTTCAAATATTCTGAGTGAGATGGTAGACAAAACTTGAAATATTCTGAAGAGAACATGATTTTAACATTACTAAATTGCTAAGTTCTCCATATACTGAAATGATCAACTGATCTACTGGTGCCAACTTTGTATATTTATATGAACTGTGTTTTATGAAGAAGCACCCTTACATGATACTGTAAAAAATTATCTGATCTACCAAATAATAAAGATAAAAAGCATTAAGTTTCATTAATCAAAAGCTAGTGAATTACATTTTTTTAATGAAAATGGGCCTAAATTTTTTTTCCTCTTCCATAAGAAAATCATGGGATCACATTTATTTCAAAGATTATCTTTGGAGGAGTTTTAGTTTATATGATTATTTTTACACTTGATGTAGTTATATACAACTGTATCATTGGCAAGACTTTCTGATGGAAATCTAGGTAACTGCAAGCAAAACTTTAATATGTTTAAAAATCTGCACGATATGGACATTACTCAGGAAGAAACCACATTAAGGGAATGTGAAGACTGAAAAAATGAAAATGCCTCTGAGCTGCCTTAAACCATTATCTCAGATTTATGCAGTACAACAAAGAATGGAATTATATTCTTCCACATATTGCCAGAGCATTAGTGTGTTGATTAATGCCAAGAATTTTTTTCAGAAATGGAAAAGGATTTCACAAAGAAAGCTTTTATACTTTATACTTTTATGCAGTGATCTTACCAAGAGATTTCAAAATAGCTTATAAGGGAACGTGAGCATTAATATTTCCTATTTCGTACCTGTGCAAACTGAACTCTAAAACCAAGAAAGTTTCTTGCCTAATTTCATCCCCTGCCAGAATCAGTCAGTAAACTTGGGTGCCAGATCAAATTTCATACTGCAGTGACATGCTACATTGATGAATTTTTTATTTATTTTAAGGAAAGGTTTCTATAAATGTACTCTATAATTCTTGTAGGCATGAAGACCATTTCAGAGAACCAAATCTTATCCCTTATAAGTATAGGGTATGTATGCTGTCAATTCACTCAATCAGATGGTGCCTCATATTCCACACTTTTGGTGTTCATAGAATGATTTCCATGGCTAATTTCAAGAAGGAGATGAACTTTCAGGTATATAAGGAATTGCTGACAGTTTTTAATTTGTAAATTTGCAGTTGTTTCACTACCAGTGTTCTAAGATCTGCATCCCTTCTGTCAGGCACTCTGTTTTAAAATATGTATTAGTCCACGTGATGAAGCAAAACACAGATGCTTCAGAAACAACAAGGTTGATAAATAAATGAAAAGTCACTCTTCTTTATTAGATGGTGGCCTACACTTACTTGCCGAATGATTCCCTTCAAATTCTTTCTTCACCTTTTATTGTTTCAAGTACTTAATATTATTGGATTCACAGAGATTTGTTAAAAATTAGTCTGTGAAGAAGTTCCAGATGAAGGATAAGCAAATTAAATAGTTTGCCCACAACAACTAGTTTTTACAAGAGACTGACTCCTGCTTTCCATACATGCCCTAATCACTTCTTCTCTTGTACAAGGCCTTCTAATTTCAGTATCTTGTTAACAGTACACTGATATGTACTATTCTTTCTTTTGAAATAGCACTCTGAATTCAAGTTCTACAATAAAAGAGAACATTCCTTTGTAACCTGATAAGCAGCAAGTAGCCAGCTGTTCTTTTACATCCAGATGCCCCTCTGCTGCAACATTCATAATGACAGAATGGTTTTACTTGGGCTTAGGGGATTATATTTGATGCAGTGGTGAAAATTTTGGGTTCCAATTCTAAAATCAGACCGCAGAAGATAACAGTTTAGAGAAATCCGAACTTATTAGCAGCAATACTAAAAAGTAATCCCCAGCCATACTGACCTCACAGGCTCCCATTTCTTTTCAGTGTCAGTATTAGTTTAATGAAGTCGACATCTATGTTCCAAAACACACACATGAATCTTTCTCCTATGAGATAATCTGTTTCTATTACTTAATGTTGTGCATTTCTTTATAAGAACAGCTGTAAATACTGCTTGCTATAAGGGAGAATTTGAACTGTCAGCATCAATGAACAGAGAGAAGTTCCTGTAGATGTCTGTGCATGGAAAATAAGGTAGGTATCTTTTCATCTTCTGTTCAAAACCTTTCTCTATTTTGAACATTGATCAACAATAAAAAGTGGTGGAGTGGTACATCAAAACATTCAGAGTCGCTTGTTATTTATTTATTTATTTACAAGCTGTTGGGGCGAACACAATTCCTTTTCTTTACAGTAATAATTTGAGTTAACTCCATATAATTTTTTGTATGTATTTTTCAAGAGTACTAGTCTAAGATTCTACGATGTGTTCACATGGTTTTCTTTCTTGAGAATATCTTGTGCATAACTGAGAACTAAAGATGAAGAAAAAAGTTCTGGTTGTTGATAAGGGAGGGGAAATATTCTAGAGTGAAAACTAACCAGTGTTTTAAAACATAAAAATGAGTATTGGCAGGGTTGGAGTTTTCTTGCCTGTTTTTTTTTTGTTTTGGTTGGGTTTTTTTTTATTCTTTTTCCATTCCCTGGAGTTATGTAAAGTTTATGCAATAATCTCCTTGAAGCAAAACCAAATTATACTAATCAAGACCATTGAATCATCAATTATTATTCAGGTTAAATGTATTCATTTGAAGGCTGAATGTGAAAACCCTTGAAGAAAAAAAAATTCTTACAAAAAATTATAAGAATTTAAGATTGTGCTCACTTTCTTCTTCACATATATTTAGCTATCAGAAACATATATATGGTAGCCCTAGGGAAATTATTTTTAGTTCAAATGTTTTGGGAAACAAATACTAACAAGGAAGTAAAATCTAGATATTTTAAATCAATTTACATCAATTTACAGAAAACCTTAAAGAAACACTCCTAGTTCTTTTTCACATTTTATGTTACTAACTACATTTACTGAGATTTTGAACACCCAATCTTCATTCACTTCAGTCTGTCACAAACAATTTTGCCCACAATATATGTGACTCCTACTTGTGAAGGGCACAGTCAAATCTCTCTAATGTCTTCTGCCAAGAATCTGCTCGAGGCAGCAGGGAGCATTTTATCATGTCTATCACTGTGTCAAAATAATTAAGCATTGAACTAATTTTAGCAGTCTACAGTAATTATACCCATATATAAGTGAGTATCTCAAAGAGTTAAAAAAAAAAAGACATAAAAAATATGCTCAGACCTTGTGCTATCTCTAGTGCGCCTCGTGGGAAACATATGTCCTAAAGTGGGATATGATTGAGGCCCTTATCTTTTTAGATATTTTCCCCTTTCCACATAAGGTTTACAATCTTGCGATCTCTAAGAAGGTCCTAAGACATGATCCCCTCCCACCAAATGCCAAAGCTATCATGGGACATGACAATGATGGAGAGTTGCACAGCAGCTTCCCTTCTGAAAAAGACTATGTAGCTGTGTTACTCTCATAATCCTTTATTTCCCCTTCTTTCCTGTTCTTTTCCCTTATATCTATCCAGCAGCATTTGACATCTCAGTGGTGTTATGTCAGAGATAGCATGTTACTTTTTTATGTAACATATATGGTAATTCTTTAAAAAGCAAGTAATGAGTTTAGGTCTGAAGAGTGTATTATATACTGTAATGAATTGAACAAGCACAGGGAAGATATATTTCAAAAGTGTAGAAGAGATACACTGAGGAAAACGAGTGAGTGGCCAGAAAGCAGTGAGTATGTAGCACGGATGAACCCCTGAAAATTAAAGTGCAGCACATGGTTGACACAGTCAGGCCTTATGGGTGATAGTGGGGACTTTGCTCGGAGACATAAAGGAGACTGCAGAGTTTGCCATCAGCTGGAAAGTCCTGGCAACTCAGTGTAAATAAAAGTTGAAATAAAAGACCATCCCACAGCTACAGAGTGATATGCGAAATTTTATTTACAAATAATTTATTCAAGTACTCCTAGCTAGTAATTCTGTTTCTAAAAAGTTGCCTGTTTGTGTTTCTGTCAACCCCCCCCAAAAAAACCTCAAACCAAAACCAAACAAAAACCCAACAACAACAACAACAAAAGCAAAAACAAACAAACAAAACCAAAGAAAAAACCAGACACACACAAAAAAAACCACCCTGGCTTTTACTTTAAAAGCTTTTGCAGTCTTTTAAGGGTACTAGCTTTACAAAACTGCCTAGACAAACCAAACTCAAAGCTTTCTTATAAGATAGGTGATCACTGGGTGCAATTGCTTCCTTTCCCTGAAATATCTTCCATCTTGGAAAACACCCTTCCATTCTTGGGAGCTGCTCATCTCAACCCATCCACTTCGTGCCATTGGGTTTGTAAATGAACAGACTGAATACTGTGAAACAGATAAGAAGCATGAGAAGCTTGAGTCCCTAACTTGCTTTCTGGGCTTTCACAAGGTAAAAGGAAAATTGTGCTTATTTGGGGAATAACAATTTCAACATTTACTATTTAAAAACTGTACTACTAAAGAGGGCAAAAGGAAACAAAGAAAATCAAGAAGAAGTTTTGTTGCAGAAAATTGAATTGCTGTCTGACTTGGTAGATTAAATATTATTTTTCTCGCCAACGTTTTTCAGTGTTGCAACTAATATTACATTTGATAAATCTAATTTTCACTTAAATAGGTAAATATACTTTTTGGAAAGGGGGGAGACACATGGGGCAGGAGAAACAAATGCATAGGTAATATATGGGTGTAATTCCATTTGGTCCAACAATCTGAGGTAACAGAGTAGCTCTTTTCCTCCAATGAGTTACCAGCAGCAACAAATGAAGTATCTGAAGGGGAATGTTTAACAGTAGTTAAAAGTCTTTTTGGGCTTTTTCATATTGCAGAGAAAACAAGCAATAACATATTTTTACTTAAAGAATTAGAACAAAATTTAAGAAAACACTACTAAATGTAGTTTTTTGCAGCTGTCAGGTCATTCAGGATATAAGCTTTTGATCTTTGCAATAAAAGTTTTCTCCTTGCCTCTGAAGTTCTCTTGGTGTTGCTCAAGGACCAAATGGACATAATGTACTATATTCAGTAAAGCAGTTACACATGAAGCTCTGAAGATGCTGTGCTGAGTACCACCCTTTCTCCACATTGCTTCTTATAGAGTAGAAAAAAACCCACCCATCTTTCT
This sequence comes from Platyrinchus mystaceus, assembly GCA_035041135.1. Classification (NCBI taxonomy): domain Eukaryota; kingdom Metazoa; phylum Chordata; class Aves; order Passeriformes; family Tyrannidae; genus Platyrinchus; species Platyrinchus mystaceus. The sequence goes on from JAWWLV010000088.1 coordinate 78,388,354, forward strand.
CATATTTCTCTCTCCACATTCCTGTGATAGGCATACTGATGTAGTTACTTTTTCTGATCTCTCTTGGAGAGGGCAGTGTGAAAGGAACAGATGTTAGCTTACAAGTATTTCAATATGTCAGGAATCCATTTCATGAAGAATTCCATTTTAGCCAATGTAGTACCAAAAGACCTAAATAGAATGCACCTCCAAACATAAGTAGCATCTTTAATTTAGACTGAAAGCAAAAAGTGTCTCCATGTCCTGCCATATTAGGTGCCCCTGATCAGTCACTGCAACTGTTTGTAATTTTGTCAAGTTAGAAATGTACTATGGATTACATTAATTAAACACCTCACATCAATACTTAACCATTTTGAGAAAAGTGGTGGAACCAATCATCACTCTTCAAATAAAGTTTAACACTAATTTTTTGAAATGATCATATGTCTGAGAAACCATATAGTGAGGCTTCTCAGCCTCTCTCCTTCATATACAAAAGAACAAAATTAGCATTTTCCTCACAAGTAGCATTAATGAATTTTGTCTTCTTTGGAAGCTGATGGTAACTGACATTTCTTTGCTTCCTTAGAGTTCCAGTTTTGGATCTTCAGATCACAAAGAAAACTGACAGTACGCAGCCCATTGTTATTTCTAAACACAACTTTGCCAAGCCTGTTCACACTATTCTTTGTGAACCAGCTGCCAACAAGCTGTAGTTAGCAACGTGTACTATCTCTTAAAGGTTCAAAATTGATGGCAAACAAATAAGTGGTTGGCAGATACACAGATTTGCAATTTGCAGCCAGCAGAGCATTCACATCTGTATCTAATTATAGAATGGAATAGCTGAATTCTCAATTCTATCAATGTATCATTACCAGAGTCTAGCACACTTGTTCCAGTATTACTTAAGTATCAAGACACAGAATCAGAGATAAATGTATCATTTTTCTCCTAATATATTCTTGTTATAGGTATCAGTGGTATCACTGGCTTGTAATGACATGTAGAAAATGAAGGTATGATTGGGACATGTTTTTCCCTTGTAATGTAATTAATAGAAAGAACAAACATATAATATTGAGTATTTCACCCAATTGATTTTTGTTTTATCAACTAAGCCAGAGCCACTTGACTGGATGAAATTTTTGTTGTGTTTTTTTGGATGTTGTTTTGTTGTCTCTATCCTTCATTTGGACACATTATTGAAAACAGTGTTATTATTTACATTTAAGAAACACAAAATTTAGAAGGCAAAATATGCAATCAATATCCTATTAACAGGATTTGCAGATGCAGGAGATTAATTTTGTGGCTATGCACAAAAACAAGCTTATTGGAGTCATTCAAAATTATCTACTCTATAAACAAACCATTCGTACTAGATTTCTCTGTAATATCTTGCTGTGAAACCACATTTCCAAAAACATAGTTGTATTATTTTAGAAATGTATTTTAGAATTCTTATTTTATATTTTAGAAATATATTTCAAAATGTGTTTTTGAAACCTTATTGAAGTAACACTTAAAAGTACTTATAAATGTAAAGTACTTGTCAAGATATAAAAAAGCTATATTTAGCAAACATTTTCAAAAACACATATCATAGGATCACAGAATCACAGAATATGCTGGGTTGGAATGTACCCACAAGGATCATTGAGTCTGACTCCTGGCCCTGCATAGGACCATCCCCAAGAATCGCACCATGTGCTGAGAGTGTCGTCCAAACATTTGCTGAATTTTTGACAGGCTTGGTGCTGTGACCACTTCCCTGGGGAGCCTGTTTAAGTGCCCAACCATCCTCTGGGTGAAGAACCTTTTTCTAATGCCTAATCTAAATTTCCCCTGACACAACTTCAGGCCATTCCCTTGGGTTCTGTCACTGGTCACCACAGAGAAGAGATCAGTGTCAGCTCCTCCTCTTCCCCTCATGAGGAAGTTGTAGACTGCAGTGAGGTCTCCCCTCAGTCCCCTCTTCTCCAGGCTGAATAGACCAAGTGACTTCAGCCACTCCTCATACAGCTTCTCCTCAAGGACCTTTGCCCTCTTTGTTGCCCTCCTTTGGACACTCTCTAATAGTTGAATCTCTTTCTTATAGTGTGGTGACCAAAACTTCACACAATATTCAAGGTAAAGCCACACCACTAACCTGTAAAACACATGCACTTCAACATCTTTCCACGCTTCCCTGCAGTCAAGTACAATATGTTGTTTTAAGGAAAACACATTTAATACTTAAAAAACATTTAGTACTTAAACTCTATAATTATCAACATTTCTTGTGTGATGTTTTCTGAAGTACTGTCAGTTGTGTCCTTAGCACAACTCAAATGAGCCCATTCCTTACAAGGTTAAAGTGCTCAGCCTTCCTATGGCATGGGTTTCAAACAGGCAACATGAGATGTCCTCTTTACTCTTTACATCAGTACCTTACATCTGTGCTTTAACTTGCTGTCTGGGATGAGTATCATTAAATGAGTCCATAGGTATTTAAAAGGCATGTAGATGTTGCACTTAAAGACCTGGTATAGTGGTGGACTTATCAGGGTTTGGTTTACTGTTGTAATCCATGATCTTAATGTTCTTTTCCAACAGAAATGATTCAATGATTCTACAGATTGGTAGCAAAGATCCCTGAAGGACTAGTAGCTTACAATTTAAAAACATATGTGTTTTGCAAATAATTAGGGTTATATGACTCTTACTTCCCTATTACAAGGATTGACTTTTTCCATTATCTTAATACTTGAAACATGCAGTTCAACTTCCAAATGTGCATGGATGTTTCCAGATGCCACATCAAATCTTACAAAAGCCACTTTGTGGTAAGACACATTCCTTCCTGTTTGCAATTGCAATCTGTCCTCAGACAAAGGCACCCTACTTATATTCAAATTAGGAAAGTAATGTAAGGGTAAAAAACTGGATGGCTAGCTGGCCTCAGAGAGTGGTGGTAAATGGTGTTACCTTTAGCTGGTGGGCAGTCACAAGTGGTGTTCCCCAGGGCTCAGTACGGGGGGCAGTTCTGTTTAATGTCTTCATTGACAACTTGGATGAGGGAATTGAGTGCACTCAGCAAGTTCACAGGTGACACAAAATTGGATGGGAGTGTTGATCTGCTGGAGGGTAGGAAGGCTCTGTTGAGGCATCTGGACAGGCTGGATCCATGGGTTGAGGTCAACTGCATGAGGTTCAACAAGGTGAAGTGCAGGGTCCTGCTGGGTCATAACCTCCCCATGCAGTGCTACAGTCTTGGGGAAGAGCGACTGGAAAGCTGCCTGCTGAAAAGGGATCTGAGAGTCCTGTTTAACAGCCAGCTAAACATGAGCCAGCAGTTTGCCCTGGTGGCCAAAAAGGCCAATAGCATCCTGGCCTGTAGCAGCAATAGTGTGTCCAGCAGGACCAGGGCAGTGATTGTCCCCCTGTACTCAGCACTGGTGAGGCAGCACCTCAAGTTCTGTATTCAGTTCTGGGCCCCTCACTGACAAAGACATTGAGGTGCTGCAGCGAGCCCAGAGAAGAACAATGGAGCTGGTGAAGGGAGTACAAGCCTTATGAGGAGTGGATGAGTGGTCTGAAGTTGTTTAGCTTGGAGAAAAGGCAACTGAGGGAGCACTTTATTGCTTCCTACAACTACCTGAGAAGAGATTCTAGTCAGATGGGTATCAGTCTCTTTTCCCAAGTAACATGAGATAGGACAAGGGGAAATCACCTCAAGTTACTCCAGGGGAGGTTTTAGATTCAATATTAGAAGAAATGTCTTCATGGGAAGGGTTGTCAAGCATTGAAACAGACTGACCAGGGAAGTAGTGGAGTCATTATCCCTGGAAGTGTTCTAAAACTGTGTGGATATGGCACTTGAAGATATGATTTAATGGTGAACACTTTGGAGGTGCTGGGTTGATGGTTGAGACTGATGATCTTAAGGGTCTTTTTCAACCTTAACTATTCTAAGATTCTATGATTCTAAGTATGTACTTATGTTTACATATTTCTTTCCAGTTTCATGTAAACTTTTTCCCCCTCCTGTTCTCTCCCTCTCCCATCTGCTCTTCATTCACTTTTACATCCTTTGGCTATCATCCACGTCTGTGCCTCATCTTTTCCTGTTGTGGGATTTTTTTGTAGTTTGTCCTCCTAATTCTTTCTCTCCTCCTTCAAAGGCAGGTGATTCTCTCTCCTTTTTCCTGCCTTTTTCAGCTCCCTGGACTCTTTCTTCAGTGCAACTGAGTAACCCTAGGGAGGAAAAAGCCACCCCTCTGAATGTTGCTAGCAAACACCCCACAGGTCATTAAAGATTCACAGGCAATAGTCTGACACTGGTACATCATTACTGCAGCCCACTTTACTTGTTGTCTAGGGAAAATAACTTTATGAAAATCAATTTAAGACATTTTTGAAAAAGACAAGCAGCCAACTAATTGTGTGCTATTTAAATCTGATATAAAGCCTGCTACTTCACAGAACTAAGTGGCTCTTCAAATTTGAGCTGATCACTAGCCTTACAGACTTCTAAGAAAATATTACTTTCCCTTTTTGTATACTTATGAATTGGGTGAAGGTGTCTGGGTGTTGGATTTGTTGGAGCAGCCCGTGTGGGGCACAGCTGAGCGCCTCAACCATGGGTGGGAGGGCGAGAGCCCCAAGGAAAGCCTGGGCAAGGGAGGGCAAAACGCTGCCCAGCAGCCAGGGCTGAGGGAGGAGAACAGTGAGAAACAGCCCTGTGAGCCCCGAGGGCGGAGTGGGAGGAGGGCAGGAGGGGAGGAAAAACCCCATCAGGGATGGCCCTGCTGCCCGAAAGAGACCTTGGTGCGGAAGGTGTTCCCCTGCAGTCAATGGCTAGGTCTTTCATCCTGCACTTACACTGTTATAAATGGAGATCTTAGCACCTCGAAGCATAACCACCATACAGAGGCAACGTCCTATGGTCTTAGCTTTGTCTAAGTGGGGTGACAGCATTGCTACCCTATCCCACTTCACACAGAACATAATTAACACATTGTAAAATTATTAAAACTAAATCAACATTTGTCACAAAACATGCAGATTCTAGTGTGTAACTTCCCCATTCATTACTGTCCATGATGATAAAGGGAATTAGCATTCCCTGATTAGTTTTATGCAGTGATGAAATGTGCTTCAGTTTGGCATAAAGCTGGATAATTCATTAGTCACACTGTTGAAAGTTCCAAGCCTATTACACCCCACAAAATATTTTCCCAGAGAAATTTCTATCCTCTTAATTTGCAATGCTTGTAGCCAAAATGAGTCATATTCTCCAATGTATTACATGTTGAGTTTATTTGTTTCTTTATTTGTTTGCTTTAAAAATGCCCTGTTTTCAGCCGGAATATAGTTAATTTTTTTCTTAGTAGCTGACACAGAGCTGTGTTTTGGGTTCAGGATAAGAATGATGTTGATAACACGCTGATGTTTTAGTTGTTGCTGAGCAGTGCTTACTGTAAGTCAAGGATCTTTTCAGTGTCTCGTGCTCCTCCAGTAACGAGATGCACAAGAAGCCAGGAGGGAGCACAGCCTGGACAGCTGACCTGTGGCCTACACTTATGTGCAGAATAATTCCCTTCAAATTCTTTCTTCACCTTTTATCTTTTCAATTCCTTAATATTATGGATTGACATAGATTTGCTAAAAATTAGTTCTTTGAAGAAGTTCCAGATGAAGGATGAGCAAATTAAACGGTTTGCCCACAACAGCTAGTCTTTATGAAATGCTGACCCCTGCTTTCCATGCATGCCCTAATCACTTCTTTTGTACATGGTCTTCTCATTTCAGTATCTTGATAACAGTACACTGATATGTACTATTCTTTCTTTTGAAATAGCACTCTGAATTCAAGTTCTGCAACAAAAGAGAATGTTCCTGGCTTGGCCCCACACCTTTGCAATGGCAACAGCAGCAAGTAGTGAGCTGTTCTTTTACGTCCAGATATCCCTCTGCTGCAACATTCATAATGACAGAATGGTTTTACTTGGGCTTAGGGGATTATATTTGATGCACAGGTGAAAATTTTGGGTTCCAATTCTAAAATCAGACCTCAGAAGATAACAGTTTAGAGAAATCTGAACTTATTAGCAGCAATACTAAAAAGTAATCCCCAGCCATACTGACCTCACAGGCTCCCATTTCTTTTCAGTGTCAGTATTAGTTTAATGAAGTCGACATCTATGTTCCAAAACACACACATGAATCTTTCTCCTATGAACTGTCCGAAGAGATATTCTATACCATAGAATGTTGTGGCCAGGGTATAAACCGGGGAGAGTTTTCCAAGAGGGGGTGCATCACTCATTTTTCTTGGGTCTTACTCCTCTTTCTCATATGTTTATCTCCCTTGTTGTTTTTATGTTATTATTATTATTTTAGTTTATTTCAAAGATTGAACTGTTCTTATCTCAACCCATGGATTTTAATTTTTCCTGATTCTTTTTCCAATCCTGTGTGGGTAAGGTTGGGAGTGTGTGAGCAGCTGTATGGTTCTTAGTTGCTGGCTGGGGTTAAACTCAACAGTAAGTGATTTTCCACAAAAAAAATATGGTATTTCATTTTTAGAATTATAAAATTTTTTTCTAAGAATCTTTTCTTTTTTAAACCACACTTACAAAATAAAGGTTAAGTTCTTAAAGCCCATACAGAGTCGAACTGTAACCATTAGAAATCTCAGATATCAAATAACTGGACCTAGTCTCAAGTTCCAGTTCTAATTTCTCAATTTTTATTCTAGGAGGTCTACCTTATTTAACTTAATCCCTTGGTGACAACTCAGACATTTAGAATTGCTATATATTTTAGAATATACACATTATGATTCTGATGTGCTCACCTTTAAATAAATAATAAATATACCCCCTTATTTTTAATTTTGATTGTTTTATAGTGAAAGTCAAATTTCTAAGCAAACAAATCCTACTGGATCCAGAACGACTGGCTTTTTGGATTTTAAGAGTTATAATACTATGATATTAATTGTAATGTACTATAAATCACAGAAATAATTTATCCAAGGAAGGTGCATTATTTTTATTATTACTTGTATTACTTATATTGTTAACGTTGTTATTATTGCTGTTATGTTATAAGACCTAAAATAAAGATTACTTTGTTTGCTCTTTTACCATGTCTGATAGGAATATCTACACGTTTACTATCCCTGCATGTGTCCCCTGCATGATACCAGAATATAGGGCAGGACTGGAACATGAGATCTGTTGCAAACAACCTTCTGCAGCCATGCACCACAAACTACAAGAAGAAAAGCCACCATTTGTATGTAATGTTACTAAACTGCAGTACAATTCAGCCTAGGAAATTGACTATTACAAAAACAGTATCCAGGAAAAAAAAAAAAAGTGAAAACCGTGGAACCCAAGAGCCAAAGAATTTCTGGTCCAAAGGTTTACCTGATTCTACTAAAAGCTTCTTCACATATACAGAATACAAACTGCATGAATCAAGACATGTAGAGCAATAACACTTGGGATTTCAGTTTATGTAAGACATTTCCTCACACAAATAAAGGCAGTTAGATCTAGAATGTCTAGCCCTTTTCATCATGTTAATCTCACACTATGCAAAGTTCTGCCTAGGAATGGGGTTTGTAATTTAGTTATGGACCATAAGGGTATAATAAAATGGCAAACTGAAGATCTGAGTGAACATTTAGTTGACTCCATGTAATTGAATCATTTATATTTGAAAATGCATTTAAGACCATTAAGTGCAACTGTTAACCCAGTACTGCCAAAGCACCACTAAACCATGTCCCCAGACACCACATCTGCATATTGGTAAAATACCTCCAGGGATGGTGAGCTACTACTGGGGGTTCATAGAGAGCTAAAGACTGTCACAAAAGAGAAATTGACTGAGAAATGTTAGATTAAAATTGTTATTTATGGCTTAGGATATCTCTGAGCCACACATGTTGGAGGCTGTGAGAGGATTTTCAAGAAAAATCATTACATTTTCCATATTTTCTTAAGCATCTATTGCTGGCAACTGCTGCCAATCACATAGGCCATTGATCTCAACTAATGTCATCATTCTTATACTTTCGAAAGCCTACATAAAGCAGGGTTGTGATATCATTGATAACAGAGCATACAACTAAAGAATTATATTAAGAGCTTATGGTGGTGGTAGCAAACTTCTGGGAGGTGTGGCTGAACCAGGACACAGGACTATTATCAATGACAAAAATTTCACAAAAGGTTAACTTGCACAGTCCCTGCTCTGTGCTAAATGGCTTGGATAGCAGCAGTCAGTAAGATAGGAACCTGTGTGCCAATTGTGTAGTTGAGTGGACCATCCAGAACTGCCCTGGAAGGCATTTTCCCCAAACCTAGTGACACTAAAGAGGAAGAAAGCAACCAACATTAAAAGAAAATATACAGTAAACAAAGGAATATCATAAACCTTGGAAACAAAGAAAGACTCCCTTGACAAGTATAAAAGGAGCATAAAAATTTGCAATGGTGGAGAAAAAGGAGAGGCTAACAGAACAGCAATAAAAATCTGTTTTGACATTGCTAGAAGTCACTCTGCTGGCATTTGTCCATGTCTGATGGAGTTGCTTTCTGTTGGAGGCATGAGTGTGTCAGAATGCAGTAGGGAGGAATCCACATCCCAGTATGTAGAATCCACACCCCTGTATGTATGACACCTCATGGGCTATCATACTGTATGTGTGCATTTAAGAGCTGCAGGGGGTAGTGTGGAGAGCCAGAGTTTACACTTTTGACCCACACATCCTCTGAAACAGGGGGGCGGTATGTGTGTGTTCATAGAACTCTTTAGGATTAGTTAGAGGAGGTTGTTTAGAAATTTTTAGCTATATGCAGGCATTTTATAAGTGTCTCAGACAGTAGTGTATCTGTTGCAATTATTATACTGACCCATAACATATAGTTCACTGATTACCAATTAATTATGTGGCAATAAGCCTCTTCGGTACTGATTCAATTTAAACTATGTGAATTGAACAAATTTCCGCTGTGAAATCACCCACTCCAGATGCTGCACTCCTCAACAACAAAATACAGAGCATAAAGAATTATAGTGTAGTGATATTATTACATGAAATCAGTTCCCTTTCTGATATAGAAGCAAGTAGTTAGTATTTGGGATTCTGTGTTGGAAAGAATAAAAAAAAATGAATGGATGATCTTTCCTTCTCATGGGCAGACAGAAAAAGCCTTAGTAGATTTTAGGCAGATACTCATAGCAGAGACAGCATCAGTGTTCTCAGTGAGAGGATAAAGATTCCTCCTAGTCCAGATGGCTTTATCAAAAGGAGTATCCACTGCATTTAAACCATAATGCAGTGAACACTGCTGACAATATTATTTCTCTGCTTGAAGCAGTTATATGTTTCATAGGAATCACAGGATTCAGCTCCTGGAAGATGTATGATCAAACTTCAGTCTTAACTGTAGCAACCATGCTTTAATATTTAGATTAGCCTAAGCAAACCTAATAAATAAGCAATTATTTTAAAGTATTTTTCAGAATTCAGCCAAGACAGTACCAGTCTCATTTCCTCTATACAGGTATGGACTTATTGGTGAGGACGAGGGGGATGGAAGAGTTTGTATTCCCACTTACTAAAAGCCAATACAGCATGTAGCCTGTCACACAGGAGGGAGAGACTGCATCTTCATGTAGTCTTCATGACTACATCCACAATACTACACACCTCAACAAAACCAGTTGAAAAAAGAATCTTATTTTCTCTTTATTTTTAGGGAGATTTTACACTGATATTCTTTAGTTATAGCATAATACTGAATGCCAGATATTAAAAATTGCCTGAGTATTTCTACGTAGTCTGCTTAATATTTCTAATATTTCTGAAGTGATGGGATCACAACTAAGGTTAGTATTATAAGGCTGTGATCCTGTACTAAGCAGTTGCAGATGGAATTTAAATTTCTAGATTGTCTGTGTGGATTTTATAATATAAGCCAACTATGTTTCAAACTAAAGCAGCACTTGGAGAAGCCACCCACAGGATTTTACTATGCATTCAATGCAGTTCATTATAACACAGGCCTTACAAAAAGACCTAACTGTTCATTGTGCAATGTGAGAACTAAATGAAGCACCTGAAATCCTTACCCCCAGTAAAAAAGAAGTTCAGAATGACTGAACACTGAACAGTCTTTTCTCTTTCCCGTTGGACACATTTTTATTGTTGTAGACATTAATTTTCACATGTAAATTTGCTACATAATTACTTATGAGTCTGATAAGTTATTAGGTGGGCCTCCTATTTATGTCATTCATACAATCAATCAGTCAGACTCATTCATCACCAGCATATTGCAGTTTACATGGCAAATATTAATCAGTAAAATTCTACTCTCGTGAACGTGTATTGCAAGTTTAATTGCACATTAATATGGGAGAGTTTCCTGATGAATTTTGTAAGTCTCTAGCATAATTTAACTTTATTAAACATATATCAAATCATATAATAATATAAAACTTGTTAAATAAGAAAAGGTCTACTTATATAATTGCAGTTTAGACATTGTTCAGTTTAGCTGTCCTTCTGTACTACAGATCAGTTTATAAATAACGAAAAAACACTAGAATCAACATTATCTTTTTCTGCCAAATATTAGGTATTATTCAAATTTAAAGTTATCAAATTATTATGCTTTGTTAAGATGTGTTATTATCATGTAATTCACAACTGAAGAGGAAACGATAAGCCTCTCAAGGCTTAACTAACACTGGCAGCTTAGACCTGCTGTTTTTCTTACTGTTATATCTTATTCTGACAGTAACTATACTAATTTCTGTGGAAGCACTCAAAACACTTACAAGTAGTCAACATGAGCAACAGGAGCATAATCACCAGCTTCTGTTGGAGAAGTGACACTTGTAGCAGAATTTCCTGGCATCCAGAGCTTCTTCCTTGAGATATTCTTGATATATAGAACTCTGGATACTTTGCAAAAGACTTTGAATTTTCCAAGGATATTTCTGGATGGAAGGCATCTCAGAAAGGCTTTATTTCAACCTCTTTCTCAAAGAAGCTCAGGTTTGAGTAGGTAACAGAGGTCTTAAATCAATCAGGCTTTGAAAACCTTCATAGCAAGAGAGAGTACAACCCTGCTGGGCAACTTATCTCTGGTCAATATTTGACTGTACCAAAGCACTGAAAAGTTTCTCTTTATATCCATTCAGAGCTCACTGTGTTATATATCTCTCATCCTCCCATAACACAGTACTATGAAGTGCCAGGCTCTGACTTCTTGCGAACCCTTTGCAGATCCTGGCACACTGCTCTTAGTTGCCCTTTAAATTTTATCTTCTCCAGGCCAAACAGTTCCTAGTCCCTCAGCCCCTCTTCACAGGGCACATGCCCCAGACCCCAAGCACCCTAGAGGCCTAGGGTGATTACAGACCATTGGTGTCAGGGACCTGTTGATATCCTTCCTGTAACTGGAAGCTCAACATTAGATGTGACATTCTAGATATGCTGGGCACAAGGGGAAAATCCCTCCTCTCAATGTCCTGGTTGTGCCCCTGTGAATACCTTCCAGGGCACTGTTGTCTGTCTCTGCAGACCGGGCACACAGCTGGCTCATGCTCAGTGTGTATCTGCCAAGTCCCGAGGCCCATCCCTGCAGAGCTGCCCTCAGCCAGGCAGGCACTGGCCTGTACAGCTGCACAGAGTGTTCCCTGACTGTGGCAGGACTCAGCCTTTTTCTATCCCTTTTGAATTTCAGAATGTTTCTCTTGGTCCACTCCTTCAGCCTATAGAGATCCCTAAGAATGACAGCACAATTTCATTCCTCCACTAGACATAGTATTTAAGCAATCACTTAAACAGTTGCCTAAAAAGTCATGCTTTTCCTCATGTCTCATCGATAGAATTCTCCATCATCAATGCACAGTAAGGCAATAAATACTATTAAACCAGTTGAGAGTGCAACTGATTATGAACCAGCTGTAGCAGCATAGGTTTTATTGTATTCTGTAGTCTTTTCCGTCTCTGTTATTAATATTCTTAGGTTATAGTTATTAACAGCTAGCAGAAAGTGATAAGCAACATCAGCTCTCTCCTGGGTTTTATAGTAGTCTGAGAAAGTGTTAGTTACTTTAGCATAGACATCATACCAGATGTTTGATTTCTGGAGCATTTTCTATTATATTGCACTTCCACATGGAGCGTTAAATATATCTAATGCATTCAGTTTTTGGAAGTTGGACAGTGCATTTAACAGAACCTGATATATCTGTGAATGCTTAGCTTTTGTCAATGTGAAAAAAGACTGCATAAGTTACTTCCTCACTACATTAGAGAATGACTCATTCAGGATCTTCCACACATTCTGTTTTTAACTTTTGAAAAGTACTAGACAAGAAATTAGTAAAATGAGAGAAAAAAATGCTCTCTCCTAGCCAGTGCTAAACTATTTAAGAGTATTTTATTTAAAAATATTTTAGGCAAAATTTTAAAATACAACATGAGCATTTAGCTACTCAGATTATGTGAAGTACTTTTTGCATATACATATATATACATCTCAGCAATCACTTCCTCACCCACCAGTTTTCCTTTACATATAAACAATAAAAACATGTGTTTGCCATTGTTTTAAAATACATACAATACTACAACATTAATTTTTGAAATATATTTTTTAAGAGTATCAATGACTGGCCTTCTTTACTGATATGTATGGGGGTTTAAAAGCTTTAAGAACCAGATTCATCATCTTGAAATTATTTTGTTTTCAACAAATGCCTTCAGAGATGTTCATACTTTTGCAAAAGATGTCACAACTTTGATTTATGCTTTTGAGAAAAACTTTTTATTCAGCATAGTCAAAATTATGAATGCAGAGAAACTACAAGAGCCAACTGACACAGTATAATTTTCATTTCTTTTCAGTAACATTGTAATAATATTAAAAGAAACATCTTCTCAGTGTCAGGTAGTAAATTTAGCACTTGATGTATGATGGATGTTCCTGGTCCAAAAAACAAGGCCAAAATTAAAAAGCAGCTTTCAAATACTGGATGCAAAAGAACCTCTTGTTCACACACAGCGGTAGTAAATAGATTTTGGATGACCAGATGAATGATGAGCAGGATTCCCTAATGGTCTTGTCTTGAGGACTCATCTTAACAATTGAAATCATTTACTTTTATTGTTTTTGACAAGCATAGCAGTCTGGTAACAGGTGGGAGAATTGGCTTAAAAGGAGAGAACAGGAGAATGAAGATGGCACTTAAAAATCTGGCAGACTGGTCAGGATAATTTTCTTCATTATTTTGCTCACATTTCTGTAGGTACCAAATATGAGTACAAAAATGAAGCCATACCTTTTATGTAAAAATAATGCTTGTTGTGTGGTTTCAGTCAAGGTGATCTGTTACTGAATGATGGATTTACAAGCACCTGCCATGCAATGAGGTAGTTTTCAGAATTAATAACTTTTTTTTTTTAAAAAAACTATGGGGTGTTGGGGCTTTGACCTTTTAACTACCTACACTACACATTTCACTTAGCATCAACATAAAGCTTTGTAATCTCACAACCTTAAAATAAAAACATAAGAACAAAACCAATCACTAACCAAGGGAGAATAAAGTCCTGACAGTCTAAATCAGAAATTATTATGCCAGAGTTTTTAGTTTCAAGGGTAGGTCTATATTATTCTTTAGAAAACCTTTTGAGTTTCCAGCTAATTCAGTTATTTCATAAAATACAACTTAATCCTTCCAATTATAAAGTATGGGCCCTTTTCAAACAGGCCAAGTGAGCAGCTTGACAGTATTTATCCTTGGATGTGTCAAGTCAAATTTTATTTTCACTTTTAGAAAGTGCATTTTTTTCCTTAAATTCCTGATCTGTAAACACAATCATACATTCATAACTGAGTCCCATTCACTTCACATTTTTAACAGAGGCATTATTTTAATTGTCTGCAGTATGATTTATATTTTTCTAATACTTCATGACTCATGTATTTTGCAGCTGCAGTGAAGAAAACAAACAGTGGCATTCTAGGTAAACATTTGTGTTAAAAATCAGAGGTAACTGATTTCAGCAATTTCACTTGCAGGTTGGGAAAGAGTAGGACCCTTTGAGGGAATCATCAAAGTAAGCTAACATACACTGAGTTTGACAGTGTTCTCAATGCCATCTTAATCTTCCCATTATTGGATAGGATCATGAGATGAATTCAGATTATTGCTATTATCAAGGAATTATTTCTCCAGTTCTGCTATTAGCATATATATCTTTAACACGTGTAATTCTGAATAATTCAACTTTCAAAGGCATGTCAATCTTCAGTTCCTAACAGACACCACACATAATATTATACGATTCCCCTTCCAGAGAATTCAGCTGAACTTTAGTGTACTTTCTAATGGCATTACTTGACTTCAGAAATCTACTCTTCTCTCATACACTCTTCTCTTCCTCCTCTGTGAATGCTGATAATAGCCACAGCAGTAAATAAAATGCAACACTGCTTTTGCTGATGAAGGCAAGAACAGAGACATCTGGCTGATGGAGGCAATTTCAGTGGATTTGTCAGAAAGTACTTTTACTAGAATATGGGAAGGCCCTTGAGGTACACTTACTGTACAATGGGAAAAATTTGTATGTATGTAAAAGTGCCCAGAATCCATGTTGGTTTTTAAGTACCTCTTTGAGCCTTCAAAGCAATAAATGAACCAAATGATTTGATTTTGTGAGGTCTTCTAGTGTTCTGGTTGAATTTCTAATATGACAAAATAACTGCTGGAAACTGTCAAATTAGCCTTAAACCCTCAAATATAATTTTTCTTTTAAAAGAAAAGTACAATATGATATAAACTGTAGACTTCATTTAGTACAAGTGCAGATCAATTGCAGGCTCAAATCTACTTGCACCCTGGAGAGTTTCAAAACCTTTATGAATAATAATATCTTCAACATTTCTCCGTCTCAGAGTAAAGGCATGAATCAAAGAGTTCTGAAAACACAATTCTTTAGTAGGACTGACATTTTAATATTAAAAAAGGTGATAGTTATATATAATCAAAATAGATTCAATAAACAAAAGAATTAATTTTTCATCCTGTAGATAACAAAAGAGAAAATTTGTAGAATTCTATTATAAAAGAATAAATGAAAAAAAGAAGTATATAGCCCGAACTGAAACCGATTTCTAGTTTGGTGCAGGTCAGAATAAGTAAATATCCAGAAAAATTTAGAATCATCTTGGCCTATAAAATCAGGCTAGGTATGCAACAGGAACAGACTTCAATGATTGCAACAAATGTTGAGATTAGCTCTAACAGAAAGAAAATACTCCATATGGGTTTTCTGCAATATATTTGTTAGGTTTTATTGAATCATAGAATCATAGATCAAGCAGAGATTATGTATGAGTCAAAAAGATCCTGACATCTGTATATACACAGATACACACCAATCCCTTCATCCTGTACATTGACAATTGTACTAGACATTTCCTAACAGACTGGTACATATCAAGAAATCTTTGGTGTTCAGAACACAAACCACAGAATCATAGAATGGTTGGTTTATAAGGGACCTTAAGAATCATCCAGTTTCAACTCCTTTGCCATGGGCAGGTTGCTCAAAGCCCCATCCAACCTGTCCTTGAACACTTCCAGGGATAGGTCATCCTCAACTTCTCTGGGCAATCGATTCCAGTGCCTTGCCACCCTCAAAGTAAAGAATTTCTTCCTACTATTTAATGTTGTCCTCTGTTCTAGTTCTCCTAGAAAAAAAAAATTAGTCCTTCAAATACACATAAAAATGACATAAAACAGATTTCTGGTCTTGCAAGACTGGATTTCTGCAAGTGCATCCTGTCCCCAAACAGGACATACAGTGAATGTGTTCACCAGCAAGAAAACTTTCAGCAAAGAAGAAACGTATAGTCATCCCTGGTGAACTCTATTATTTTCAAAGTTATGAAGTTTGGCTTTTAAACACTGACCTTGAAAATCAGAGTTAAAAGAGCAACCTGTATGTCTGTGATTTTTAAGTCTTTTTGATTCTATGACCTATACTGCTAAATCATTAAGATAAAGGAAATGATACTTGTGTCAGGATAAGAAGCAGCTACTGTTAATATCCTAGTGATGGTTCAGGTAGTATAAATAGTCCAAACTAATATTGATCCCATCCAATGTAATCAAGGTATGCTGAAACCTATGAAAATATGTATTTTAAAGGTTAGGAATTATGAACCAGGATTTTGGTCTGGGGATGAAATAATGCATGTTGCTAGTTAAAGGGATTTGCATCAATCTGTTTTGTGTTCAGATCCAACCTATGTACAGACTCTACGAAATATTTTCTAAAGCAATTCACACAGGAGAACTCACATTATACTAGAAATGTGATTCTTCAGTAGTATAATATCTGTTCCTGTTACTCTGTGGGTTGTTTACAAGTATATTTGAGTAGCCTTATAAAAAACTTAAATCTAAAGTGAAATGTTATCAGAATGCTATGAACAGTGAATGTTTCTTTGAACTTTTTGCAACTACTAAAGTCAAATGTGAATTGTCTTAAAAGCAAATGCCTGTCTATTTTGACTGTAATTCTCAGGAAAATATACTACTAGTTTAAAATTTGGTTGAAAATTCCTTATGGTTTGTTTACAGGTGCTGTAACAACAGAGCATGTAAAGATACATAATTATAGAGTAATTTTAACAAAAACTTTATGTTTTTCCAGGAATTGTCAGATGTCTCAGGCATTTAGCTAAATAATAGCTGTAATGTGCAAGTATGCTCACACCTTTATATACAATAACTACCAATAATAATTTTGTGTGAGTTGGCAAAGAAAGAAAAGAATTATGCCAACACCAGCCTTCTCACTAGAATGAAGGAAAAACAACACAAAATGAACCAGAACAAAATAGAATAAAACAAAGCAAAACCCTACAGATAAACTAAATGAAATATGAATAAACATAAAAAAAAAGGAGAGGGTTTTTTTTTCACAAATAGACACATTGAAAGTTACTCAATCAAATTTATAAGAATGCTTTAATTGCTACAGTTACTTAGCCATTGTGCATATATAACTGATCAGGGTTTTCTGTAGTAATGTTTTACTCACTTAATGTTGGATCCCAGTATATGATATCTGCAGAGAGGGATTTGAGTGGACTTTGCAGAAATCTGTGGGCTGCAAGAGTTGGGGAAAAAACTTGTGTCTTTGCTGAATTCTATCAGAACTTTTCTACATTCCAAAATACCAAGAAACTTCCAAAAATACTTAATTATTAACCTCATTGTTTTTTACTTTACTATTTCACATTAACTATAGTAAGCAATTTTTTGCATTGTGAGGTACTGATTTATTATGATCCCAGTAAGAAAGACTCTGAGATTTCGTAAAGTATCATTCAAAATGCCATTTATTAGCAACCAAATAATATTTATGCTATAAAGAAAGAAAAAAAAAAAAGAATGAAGTGCAGCACACTTGACAAAGATCCTATCAGTGAAGGGTTACCCTGTTATGACCATCCAAATTATAGGATTTTTCTTCAAATGAAACAATTCTTTTCATCAATGCTACTGTCAAAAGCACAGGTTTGAACACTCAAGCCTGCTCCTGCTCAGGTTGACAGTTACATGGGTCACCACTTCTCCATGCACAATGGTCTTCCAGTCTGGATTATTCCAGCCAGGAACAACTCAATAATTTTTTAATGAAGAACAGCTTCAGAGTACAAGAATTGTATCAAGAATCCAAGCTTTTCCCAACATTACAAATATCTTTCATTCTGTTTTATGTTGTCTTTGGGAAAAGCTACCAAGATTTTCCTGGTTTGTTCTACTTTATTTTATCCTTGGGAAAAGCTTGTATAGACAGTAGAAGTTCCCCTCCTTCTGTTTCCCTTAAAAATCTTAGTTATAGAAGTCAAATTATCTGAGTAGGAATGAAGCAGCAAAAAGGGATATAGATGTCAGAGTAGCCCAAGCTAGATTGGCACTTGCTGTAGGATATATGTTTCAGTAGCACTCAACCCGCTGAAAAGCTGTCCCACTTTTAAAAGACAGAAATATCTTCATAGAAAAAATCAATTATCAGCAGTAAGTCTGAAAAAATTCCAAGAATAAAATTTTATTTATAAATATCAGAAGATTTTCTTCTCTGAATAAAAATATTTGTTAAAACAATTCATTGCATATTGAACTTTGAATTTTGTAGTTTATATTTAATCAAGACAGAAAGGCTTTATGGTTAAAAATTCAAGTCAGAAATAGGATTGAAAATACAATTTTTAACTTAATATTCATTTCAGTCTTTAAACAGTGTGGCCCAAAAATGGAACATACAATCTTTCTCATAACATTTTTACTTCATTGGATTTCATGCCTTGACAGAGTAACTAAGAAAAGGCATGAATTTAAAAAATCTATTATACAGACAGCTTACCCATGTATCTTACAAATTCTTTCAGATCTATGGTTTAAACCTTTATCTTATTCTCTGGGCTATTTCACTTATGTCTTAACTAAAAGTAAATGGAACCAAAGAACAGCTTACATCAAGCAGTCTAAATCATCATAATTTTCTCCATAATTACCGTGTGCTGGGAATCCCACAGCAATACAGATAACTCATAAACATTAGTTTATTGCTTGAATACAGTTACTACATCATGAAGATTAGAGGGATTGTGGTTGTAATGTAATCATGCTGTAGAAAATGTGCAGAAAAAAGTGAGGGAATTCTTGCAACTGTATATACTTGACCCATGTAAATTTCTTATTCCTTAGATAACTATTAACAACCAAAATTTTACTGTTCATAAGTGAACATTTTGATTTTCATGGGCAGAAATATCCATGTTTTGACTGATTTTTTTCTCACATGATTATGTCATAGAATAATATAATGATGGAATAATTGTGACTGTGTTTCAAACTACATGCTGCAGTGCAAATTTGTCACTTCAAAATTTGCACTGAATTCACTGACCCATATCCCAATCTATTTCCACATATATGTTACATGTCTTATAAAAAATGGTTTTGGTGCGTTTTTTTTTGTTTGGGTTTTTGTTTGTTTGTTTGTTTGTTTGTTTTTGTTTTTGTGGGTTAGGGTCTTTTTGGGGTGCTTTTTGGGGTTTTTTTTTGGAGAGTGGATTTTTTGGAGATGGTTTTGTAATTTCAGGAGAAACAGTTTTTTAATTAGGTGAGAATTAAACCTTTTTTTCTTCCTTTCCAGGTAGGATTTTTTTTTGTATATTTTTTTCTTTTTAAATCACAACTGCTTTTTACTAAACTCACAAAGGGAGAAAAACAAATAACAGAGGACTTTCCTTCTGACACACTGCTCACTCCATCACCCAAAAGCAAACATATACCCTACTTGGTGAGTGTATTTTAAAATATATTTATGTTTAATCAAAACCAATGCTTTATTGGAGATGCACCTGTAAAGAGAAATACTCTCTGTCTGGGATTCTGTAGCCAGTAGGGATTAACAGGAACCCAGGTTGTTATAGACTGTAACATTCACTATATCAGTGAGATTTGTTGCAGAGTCCTTTTGTCTGTCTGACGCTGTGAGAGAAAACTTTGCTCAGTTCAAAGAACAGATAATCTGTTTTTCCTTTCCAATGGAAAATGTCTTCATTGAACACACTAATGACTGCAAATCTATTATTCTAATCAATGTTTGGATTTTCATGGTGGGACACTTCTGAGGAATCTATTAAAGTTTGCTTTGCAGCTCCTATCAGATTGTACCAGTGTCTGAATACTTAAAACATACTGGAATATGAGTGGCCTAAACTCATACTTTTAATTTCCATAAGCAGTGCTGCCTGGAGATACTATCATCCAGTAATAAGTTATTGCAAACCCCACCAAAATCAACAATTAGGCTTTCTTTAATATCTATATCAGACATTCAGCACCTTAGCTAGTGATGATTTTTATTTCCATTCGTTTCTTTACACAGCTGCTCTTTTCCAGTTTCATTTATACTGAACCCTTCTGATAATACTCCAAGGAGGTGAAAATAATAAAATAGATTAAATTTTACAAAAGGCTCATATAATTTTCATGTAATTTTTACACTATATTTTAAGAGATGTGTATTTTTTCACTGTAGGTAGGTAATAAACAGTATCTAGTAGAACAAACACATGTGTTCCAGAAAATAGAAAAACTTGCAACACGGAAGGATAAAATGACTTATAAAAAACCCTGTTTGAAGGACAGAGAGAACAGAACTATATAGTCCTATTGTTTATAGAAGTAAGAGACACATCAGCTTTTTCACACAGAAGGCAATATCAAAGCACAAATGAGTACCTTCACTGTGATAGTTTTCAACTTGCTGTCAGCACATAATAGACTGAGGAGCTACTCTGATTAAATTCCTGTAGCCAATGAAATTGAAGACAACAGATATTCAAAGAGCCTGTCTACTCAAAAGTTACAGTAAATATTTCAAACTAACAGATAAACTCATCCAAGTACTAAGTAGTGCTCAATTTGGGGAAACCAAGCAACATGAAAACATTTTTTTTGAGAAGTTTACTTAAAATTTGATGATATGAAAAATTATGCCTCTATGTAGCTTTTGAGATTTTTTTCCCCTACCCACACATGGTTATCTACAGTGAATTAATTGGCCAAATGCATCTGGAATAATTTTTATATTTCATTGGAATTTTCTACATTTTCATCGAATTATCTTGACAACAAACAAACATAAAAAAATATCTCTGCAAAATTCAAATGATGCTGGCTTACATTTTACGTTGTGAAAAAGAATGCAATTTGTTCTCATGGAATAGAAATCA
Organism: Platyrinchus mystaceus; assembly: GCA_035041135.1. NCBI lineage: Eukaryota > Metazoa > Chordata > Aves > Passeriformes > Tyrannidae > Platyrinchus > Platyrinchus mystaceus. Next base: position 78,409,185 of record JAWWLV010000088.1, read on the forward strand.
CTAGTTTCTGTGATGGATACCTTTTATTTTGACACATTAGATTTTTGTTCACAGAACTTACTTAATAATCTAGTTCACAGTGTATAATGGTAGGGTATGTAAATCCTTATGCGTTTTCATTTTGAGGCTGAAGTTGGTTCAAACCAACTTGTTTCTTTAGAAAGAAGCAAGCAGTTTCAGGGTTGCTTACATATCTTGCTCCTAGCAGTTGTCAATACATTTTTCAGGTAATCACAGACTTGGTCTAAGCTGCCTCCATGAATTCATTAAGTCATCTTTCTCAATATTCTAGACTTGAAAATACTAGCAACAGAGCAATTGTGAGGCAGCATAAACTGTATTACAGTATACTCTACTGTTCCAAGACCAATTTAAACATCTACTTGCGGTTATAAAGTACATTTTATGTCCTGTAACCCAGCAGACTTCCATTTTAATTTCCAGAATAATTATTTTACATATACCTAGAGTACAAACAATTTTTTTCTTAAAACTAAAATGGAAGAATAAGGTAAATTTTGGAAGTGTCACTTCAAAGAAAGATTGCAATTGAAAGCAGAGACGTTCTGATTATATAGTAATCTTCATTTCTATGATTGCCTAGTCACAAAAATGGATTTTGAGGTACTGCATAATAGCGAAGAGCATGACATGTAAGAAAGTTTACACAAACACACACATTTTGCAAGAATGGCAATCCAAGAGAGATTTTGTTATCATGTTATCACTTCTACATCCCTTTTTGTATTTCTTCTAAATATAAGTACCTTGTATTCCCAAATTCAAATTGAAGCATTGCAGGCTCTCAGTAGGTAGGATATGCATGAATGAATGCCCTTTAGGACAAATTTCTGTTTCTTTTCAATTTGTAATAAAGTTGGAAATAAATAAATTATCAGAATAGCAAGTGACGTTCTGCTGCACATTGAAATCTGGGAAGAATGTTTCTAGGATCTATGTAAGCTACACAAAAAATATTTGGTTTTTGATTGCCTGTAATCCAAGACTGATACACATATATATAGGAAACAGGTTGCTTGGAGCCCTCTTACTGCTTCTTCTATAGCTTTTCTCCCCAGGAGACCCATAAAAACATTACATATGCATAAACACTCCTCTTAGAAACAAAATATTAACTGGTATTTACTTAAGACACTAGCTATATAATCTTCATCAAGAGACTGAGTTCACAGACGTTCATCTCTTTTGATGTATGGAGAGGCATAATCCATAGGTATACCCGGCATTCGTGGATTTTGTAGCCAAATTACGGCTCATTTACCTGGCAATTTTCAACCCAGCTATTAAGCCAACTGTCAAGTCTTTCATGCCTGAGACTGAGAAAATGTGCCTGAGCCCTGATGCTCAACTGAAAGGAAGCAGGAATGTCCTGCATTGTCCTGCAGATTTCTGTGTCGCTGTACAGAGAACCACTCTCCAAATCAACTGGCAGAAGTTCAGATCACTGAAGATGTGGATTCCTTATATGAACTAAATTAACCATTTTGTGCTCTATATCTCAAGGATTTGTCTTGCGAACGTCTGTTTACTATTTTAGTCTCTTGAAAATACAACAGATTTGAGTTCTACCAGGTTTCATACCACATTGACATCTACACTGACAAAGCAATACTCAGTTTTGTAGTTAAACTTGAGTGGGATATTTAAATTAGGAACATATACTAATCACAGATTATTTGTTAAAAAGATGCACTTGATGAAAGAAAAGTGATGGATACCTTCTGGTTATCAGAATCATATAATTTTATAACAGCTGTTATTTTTTATACGTGTCTAATTCATGGAAAATAGACAAATATTTAAGTATGTATATTGGGAATTAAAAAAGTTAAAAGGCTCATAAAGAGTGAAGACAATATTGGATGGTCAATGGCAACAAAAAGATTATTCTATAGTTAATGCATACATTTTCACAAAGAGTTATTCATAGTGCATGGAATGACAACATATATTTTAAAGTCCTTTGTCATTGGCCTATATTTAATGAGGGTGCTGCAATTCTTTCAGACCCAATTTTTCCTGGATCTTGCTCAGTCTCCTACAAGTTACTCTGTGACTTTTGTTTTTGTTTCAGTTTTTTTATTCTTGGTCACACTGGAAAAAATCTCAAGTGTTTATGTGTATTGTAGAACTATACCAAATCATCCTCCACTTTTCCCCAAGACACAACTACTTAATGCTGGCAATTTAACAAAGGTGGAAAAGAGCAAATTTTTTTCCCAATAAGTCAGAAGAAAATGTGATTAAAGAATACAAATATAATACAACTCCAGCTTTTGGCTGCTAGCTAACCATTTTAAATCAAATAATCAATATGCCAACTTTGTAACTCAATCACAGTTTAATAACTAAGCAAAAAAAATTAAGAGATAAACTTATTGAACAAAAAGAAAAGAAACACAGAGATACCCTGCATTCCAAAAGACATAGGGATCCATATATTTACACTGAAAAAAAAAAAAAAAACCCAAACAAAAAACCCCACAGCATAATGGAAATTGTCTTTCAACAAAGCAGGAAAAAATGTCAAAAAAAGAACATGGGTTAAATGAAGCATCACTCACAAATATAATTTCAACTGGTTGCATCCAATCCTACAATAAAAGAATCATGGATTTGGTCAGGTTGAAAGGAACCACAGTGGGTTATCTGTACTAACCTTCCTGCTCAAGCGGACTCATCATAGAACACATGGCACAGGATTGCATCCAGGTGGTTCTTGAATATCTCCAGTGAGGGAGATTCCACAACCTCTCTGAAAAATCTGTTCCAGTGCAGAGTCACTCACAGAAAAATTCTTCCTCAAATTCAGGTCAATCTTCCTATGCATCGCTTTCTGCCCATTGCCTCCTTGTTTTATTGCTTGGCACCACTAAGAGGAGCCTGGCTCCATCCTCTTGGCACCCTCCCTTCAGATACTTAAAGACACTGATAAGGTGCCCTCTCAGTTTTCTCTTCTCAAGGCTGAACAGGCTCTGCTTCCTCAGCCTTTCATCACAAGAGGAAAGTCTCCTCATTATCTTTGTTGCCCTCCACTGGACCCACTTCAGAAACTCCATGTCTCTCTGACCTGAGGAGCCCAGAACTGGACACAGCACACCAGGGCTGAGTAGAGGGGCAGCATCACCTCCCTCCATCTGCTGACATTGGTCTTCCTGAAGCACCCAAGGATACCATTGGCCTTCTTGGCCCCAAGGATACCACTGGCCTTCTTGGCCCCAAGGACATATTGTTGGCTCATGCAGAGTTTTTCATCCACCAGGACCCCCAGGTCATCCTGGTTTTATGAACTGCTTCATTTTTGTCCTCAGCACATAATCAAAATTCAGACATTTTATGAGTTTAATTGGGAGGGGGTTTTCCCATGTTATTATTATTTATATATATGGATAAACTCTGTATTTGTCATTAAAATACAAACACAAAGGCAAAGAGTTGAAAGAAAATGTATGAACCTAAACAATAAATAAAGCAGAAGCACCTCCTTTTTCTGTACTTCTTCTAAATTATTATGCCAAGGAAATGATCTTTTCCATTCCAAAATTTTTTCTCTACCTTTACATTGTAGCCCTTATTTTGCATTAGGTTCTTTCTTTTCTCACAGTTTAATTTAAAAACAAAGAAACTTTAATTTTTTTTATTCATGAGAGAGGGAGGAATTTTCAGGAATTTCAAACTTGTGACACAGCTTTAAAGCACTTATCCTGCTGTTATCCAACTTCAGTTATTGAAGGCGGGTGATTTTACCTGCCTCAAGAGTGTGGAAATCCATTTTTGTAGGTATGAAGGGATATTGTAATTCTCAAGGCTCAAAGCTGAACACAGAAATCTACAAGTTCACTTTTTGCACATCATTTGGAAGGTGGTCATAACAAAGAATAGCTCATGAGAGCAAATTAATACAATTCATAACACTGAACTCAGCCACTGACTTGTTCTTTGAAATTCCTAGTGCTTGCAGAAAGGTAGGGAAAAGTATATCAGTGCACAGAAATCCATGCTTTTTTGCCTTCTCTTAGCATCCCACCCTCATCACCATGGGGACCCCCGGTGGTCTAGCGGTTAAGATGCTGGTCTCTCAGCGCCAAGGTTGCAGGTTCGATTCCCGGTCCTGCTTCAGGGACACTCCCCCGGGTAGATTGAGCTCGTCAGCCCCTAAGGCCATCCATCTAAGAGAAGGTCACTCTAAACAAACCTACGTCC
>JAWWLV010000088.1:78413508-78455792 GCA_035041135.1 Platyrinchus mystaceus
CACCTAAAAAATCCATTGCGCAGGCTTGAAAGGTGGGAACACCTTTCCCAGATCTTCGTTCGCGAAGACTGGCCACGAGCATTCCATTCCTTCGTGTCTACTTTTGTTTCAAGAAATTTAGAGTAATCTGTCAGGTTTTTCTAGCTTGAGGGCTGCTGCCTATAAGGTATCAATAAGGACACACTATCAATAGACATCTCAGAGTTCATCTGTATGACCATTTCAGTTCAGATTAAATGTGATGTGAATGTCCAGACTATCCCCACTTACTGTATGTGCTTCACATCAAAGAGTATGATCTTCAAGAAGATGACCTAGATTCTTTTTAAATTAAACTAAAGATGTGCTTCAGAAGTACATTTTAATTGCTAATAGACTCAACCTGTGGGATAAGACTAGAGCAAGTCCTCTATACCCTTGTGAAACAGAGCTGCTGTAGCTACTGTGGTCTCAGCAACAGGTATTTTTCTTGTAATTAAATAAATTGGGCAAACAGACTCCCAAGAAGCCCCTAGAAGCTCCTTCAAGAGCATACCTATTGGAGGTGGGAAAGGAGCTCCAGAACACATCAGCTCATACAGCACTGAGCAGTGGCAACTGTGAGGTACAACTGACCTTCAGAGAGGAGTTGGAGGTATGAATGTTGTGGAACTGGGGCTTTCTGTGTACTGCTATCTTAGCCCTGCTGAATCACCACAGGCTACATTAGGACAATAAACCAAATCAACCATACCATAAGGTTCAAACCTACTACCAAGGTCAGGAGACTGAGGAGACTTAATTGGATTGTTATGGAGGTATTTTATCCCCTTTTTTCCCCTTGTATTTTCTTTTTAATTATAGTAATATGTAAGTTAAAGAAAAAGAATAAGTATTGAAAAAAAGAATATTTTAGCCTTTCAAATCAGATTGCATCACTCCTGTGAGCCTTCAATTGTACATTCATGTACCTAGAAGATACTAAACACAGATGTTTAGGCTCTTTTATGAGAAAAATTGTTAGAAAAGGGACAAAATTATCCCTTTCCACAATATCTCTGTTGACTTTTTAAATCACACTTATACTAAAAAAAGATTTTCTTACCTTCATCCTGCAAAGAAAAATTATTTGAAATTTTGTCTTATCCATTAATATGAAAGTTTTAAAGCTATTGCCTTGATGAAAACACTTGATGGATATTGAATAGTAAATTAATGAAAATGTTTCCTAATATTTGTAAAGAAAGCTGAAGAAATTAAACTTTTAAACTTGCTAGCCATTCTTTTTGACGTTTCCATGAGAGGAAGAAGACAACAAAATGTTTTTCCTTGATAAGTAGGTAAGGGATGAGAATGAAAACAAGTTCAGAATATTTTTCTTGAAACGTTTCACCCTGGGAATAGGACAAAGCTAGCTGATTAATGAAAAATCTGTAATTACGTCAGTGTAAAGGAAAGCACACTTCCCAGTGAAGTTATCATGGCAAAACATTAATATATACAACTTTCTAAGGAAAGGCTACTATTTCTCTTGGCTTCAGACTGGGAAACAAAGTATTTTGATAGGAAATACATTTAAGGTAGGGCTTTCTGATTGAGCTCAGAAATACATTCTCTTCACTTGAGTGAATGACACATTCAAAGCATGATTGCTCTGCTAATTGTTCTTAGAAATAGTGTGCTAGAGTTTCATATCAATTTTTTAGTCATATTCTCTTAAACAAGGAGAAATAGCATCATGCCATGAGTCACATCTTACATAGTGCCATTCACATACTTACTTTCCCTTGCTTCTAGTCAGACTCTACTGTTTATTTGAATTTTTTATTTCTATTCATGTACACAGTGAAAATTCTGGAGCTCTTATAGAAGAAATTCAAATACTGGAATTATCTATATAGATATTACATATAACTCAAAGTGATGTGACATATCATCTCCTAGAATAGGCACAGGTATCTTCTGCAAAAGGATATTGTTAGTTTGACCAAAGCCCACAGAGCAGTGAAGAACCTTTTGAACTCTTCTGCATGAGACAGTTTGGAAACTCTTAACAGAAATTGTTAATACTGTAGGAGATGGGAGGGCCTGACAAAAACTAGTGGTTTAAGTATTTCTCTTGTTAAAAGTAGGGATTGTAGAAACCCATACAGATGATTTTACAGTCAGATAGTAAGGGATGTTCCAAGGCAAATCAATGTTTTTTTCAAAGAATACAAATTAGGTGGCAAGTGCTTTTCAGAAGAAAACTTGACACTACAAAATTGCATGAAACACCTTGACATTTAGTTTTCCCAAAGAGAACAAAGGGAACACCCTGAAACTGGCTCTAAGTTCTGCTTGAAGTTCACTTCTTTGTTTTCAAGTATATCAACAGTTTTATTAACCTCTCAAAGCAACTAATATATCTGCAGAAGGAGGCAGCAAGTACAGCAGTCTCCTGCACTGAGAGTGGTTTACAGTGCTAGCCAAGATTTTGTCACTTCTGTGGCTGGCTGCTAAAGCTGCCTGATATCACGTGGAAAGAACTCTGTAACAGTTAACAGCTCATTAGGCAGTTTGGATGTGCAGAATTGAATGATGTTTGGGTGTTTCCAAGGTTTGAAGGAAAACAAAAAGCATATTTTCTCCCCCATGCTGTCCACATGTGTTAGCATGTAGCTGCTCAAAGACTGATCAGGCAGTCCCACTTCACTGTCCAGTGACAGCATGCCAGTGTGCCTCAGTGTTAGGGAGGCTTCAACACATCAGAAAACAAACAACTGCAGAATTTTGGAGGCCTAGAAAATTAAAGTCTTATATTTAAAGAAAGTATGGTGAATTTTTATCCTGATCCTTTCAAACAAGTTTGAATTAAGGCTTCTGAAATTAACACTGATAAATCAAATACAGCCTAAATACATAAACAGTATATGCTTTTAGCAAAGTACTTTAAATAATACAATCTTACCATCTCTTCTACCTACTCATTTATTATCATCTCTTTCTTGCTTATAAAAAGTAAGAACAACAAAAACCAGTGTACTACCAAGTGGCTATTGTGTTAATGAAAATGGAGACACAGTTTTATGATTGCAGTTTTGAGTTGGGGTTCTTCACTTGGCCTTATAACTGGGAAGAAATTAAACTGAACACTCAGAAATTGTTCTGTCAGGCACTGAAATGCGGTTTTCCTTAAGAGAGAGCTGTCTTTAGAGACTGATCTGGTTTACTCTTCAGGAAAAAAAAAATCTTGGTCCTTAATTACTTACAAATGATTAACTAATCCATGTTTGCAAAGTGCTTTAGAAGGTTAATTTCAATATTTATGTAGAAGATTCTCCCAAGACAAAGGACTATAACACAAAATTTTAACTCTATTTTGAAGACACATTTCATTTTAATCTAAGCCAGATTCTCATTGGTTAGTCAACGTTAAGGTAGCAGAAGGTTCACCGTTAGGTGAAACTGATTCAGTAATTATTAATAGACATATCTTATAGCCCTGTCATCTTGAGCACCACAGAAATAAAAATAAGTAATTATTTCCATGTCACAGCTTCTAGAATTTCCAGAAACTGAAAACTATACATGAATACTCTCTTCTGTTTCTCCATTTTTTGGTTAATCTTTCTTTTCCTGAAGATCCCCTATTTGACCTCTTTTTCATTCCCCTTCATATGATAGTGTTCCACAATACTAAAAGCTAGCAGAAACCCTGTTGTTCAAATGTGCTTCTACATAAGAAAAAAAAAATACTTGCTTATGTCTGAAGAGGAACCTGTCATTATAATTCAAATTTATCTTCCAAACCTAAGAACTGACACATTGCATTAAACCAGCGGCCAGCATGACCTGCATTCCATTTTCAACTGTGCCAAAAGTAGGTATTTATGAAAGGGTAAAAGAAGAAAAGAAGCACATAAATATACACTGTGCAATGTATTTACTGTCTTCAACAACCTGCAGTTTAGACTGAAGTATCTGTCACCACAAATTTCTGGGTAAAAGAGTCTCCATGGATTTCTTTTCCATTATTTATTTGTCAAGTCTTTTCAGGCCCATACAAATAAACTTGGTATCCACAACAGTGGTGGCCAGGAATTCAACTCCTTAATTACGGGTCAACTTATTTTACTTGCTTTGCATCTGTTACTTGATAGGTTCATTTGATTTCCCTATTTCTTTTACTGAAATGGGGAGTGAAGAGCTAATACCTTTTCTTTTTCACTGAGTCACATTTAGCTCCCTCTAATGGCTTTCAGGTTAAAAAAAATCCAAGTTTGTTTACTATATGAAGAAATTTCTAAATAATTTCATACATTTAATCACCCTTACTGCCCTTCTGACAACATTTCTGAAATTGATTTAAGGTTCAACTGGGCTGCACATAATTCTAAATGTGGACAGGCAGACTTGGAGTCAATAGTAGCATGATAGTTCTCTCAGTTTCCTTTTTCTTCCTAGCAGTTCCTAAGATAAAATTTTCCTTTTCCCTACAATCTTAAGAAAAGGGGAGACAGTGATTTCTCATTCAGCTGAGAAGATAAATGGAGCATTAAAACAGCCACAAGGATTTTTGTTTTCTAGGAAGTAATTATGGGAGGCCATAAATTATTTAATAGAATCATTAGTGTATGAACATCTTAAGTTCCTTATGGAAAAAGATACTCTCTTGCACTCAGACAACTTTTACTAGTGACTTAGGGCACAGGTAGATATATTGAGGAATGATATCTTATTTCCTCTGTTATGATCCAATTAGTGAGAGATGCCTCTGCCAAAATTAAGTTGGAAATGAGATCATATGCTGAAGTCAATAATAAGAATTTTACTTACCAGTATATGTGAGGTAGAGAGATAGAAATAAATAGAAAAGGTAGGGGAAGGGAATAGAGAGAGAAATAGAAAGAGATCAAGTGTCCCATGCTCAATCTTTCTCTTCTTTTGAGTTGGTGGATTTCTTGAGTTGGTGGTTGTGATCTCCTCCTGTGGGATACTTTCACCAAGGCCAAGCTGATTTCAGCACAGTTGCCCAGTTGGCTTTCCTTGTCCAGTATCAGTGATACAGTCTTCTCCTCCAGCTTTGTTTACTTCCTCCTACATCTGAGATAACAGTCAGATGATAGTACCACGTTTATCTTATCTCAAGCTTCCATCAAGGTGGCTTAACTTACAGTCCAAGGTATCCACAGAGGCATACCTGAAGCAGGGCTTCATTGGTCTCAGATGCCATCTGTCCCAAAACTTGGGGTGATATTTGTTTGACTAATGGTATGCGTGCAAGCAGTTACTTCTTTACACAGTTTGCCGCAGTGGGATTTTTGTCTGGATAAGTTAACCAGGATGTGCTAACCAAATCTTACCTCCCCAGGCCTGGAGTTAGTGCCATCCTGTTGCTCCCTTATGTGTTTATCTCATGGCAAAGTCCTTCTGTGGTCTTAAAGAGCACAGTTGCCTGTCTCAAACACTGTTAAGTCCTTACAAGCTTCACAAAAAGTTTCCAAATTAGGAGGTAAGGAACAGAAGTATCTCCAGAATTTGTGGTAATTTTGCATGTAATTTTGCATGTACTTTTAGAAGAGGTGGGTAAATCTTTGAAATAAATTAAACTTCTGTTAACTCTGTTTGCTACAGATCTGTTTTAGAAGACACTCAGTATCATTGGTCCATTTCCCCTGTGCCATCCACTGAAGAAGTGCAGAGCACTCTATCTCTGCTCCCCAGAGTTAGTAAGCCATCTAAAAAAAAAAATATTAAATGGTGATTAAAGTAAGTGATAGAAACATCAACTCTGTGGATCTCACATTTAACCCCAGTTTGTAACTCTGAACCTGAAATACATTCTGGGCTTCCCTGTAGAGCCAACCCTTTTGAACACCTAAGCACGCAAATATTAACAGTTGCACAGAAAATTAGCTGGCAGGTTTGATGTGAAATATAATGGAAAGCTTTTACTGTTTTATAATAATTCTTATTACAGAATAATAAAGATAAAAAGAATTGATTCTTTGATAAATAAAAAATAATCAGTGAGTCATCTCAGCTGTAAAATTTGAGCTATTTTTAAATGATCAAACTTAATAGCAGATACTAAACATGGGATTTGGTATTTTCCTTTGTTAATCAGTACATTAGAATGTAATTTGTTTAAATCTCATTAATTCAAAGAACACCCTGGTATCTAAAATTATGTTCTTACAAGCGTGTTATGCGCAACACCTTTCAACACATCTCTTCCAGTCCTTGTTGTCACACTTGAAGTTCATAAGAAAGATAATAGTTAAATGCCCCTCTATAGCCTGCTCATCAAGAGTGTGGTGGGAAACAAACTATTGACTCACACTTGGCAACTGAGAAAGTTAAAACTCATTATTATGTAACTTTATGACAAATGAGGTTTTTCCTCCAGTAATTCCTCTACCAGTAGATACAGTTTACTACTTTTCAGGGAGGTATCTATTTTATTTTTAGCAAAATCTTGGAAAGTGCATCAGTAAATGCAGCTTGTAGACAAGCATTTAGAATAGATAGAATTTCCCATCCTATTACTGTGTCACATTAAGCTTGATCAAAAATTTTTCTGAGAACACAAGGATTGCCCAAACTGAGATATAATACAGGATTTTGTGCAGGAAAGACTTTCAATTTCTTCAAACCATAAACAAAGTGAATAAAAGATGGTGGAATGGGGTCTTACACTCACAGTTGCTATGACCTACTTCTCTCAAGTCTTATCAAGCCTCTTGCGCATTCAAATAATAAAATAATTGTAGTTTAATTTTTCACCAGAAGCTGTAGTTTCAATACAGCGCTATGAAAGATGAAAGAGAAAATTTTCATTCTCAGGCATGCCATTGCTGAGTATCTTGAGCTGGTAAGGATTATATCAACACTTTGTTCTCTTCCTTTGGGGCTTCTGTCTTACTCGTGGATTACCTTTCTACCTTGTATGAGGAATTAAGTCACAAGATTTAACAGCCTCTCTTCTTGCATAGGACACTGTGCTAGTTCAGGAATTCAGGACTTACTTGTATGGCCAATGTAGAGGTTTGTTGTTCCCATGAATTCAAAGTATCTTAAGCAGGGTGTAACCAATATTTGCTTTCTTTGAAGAGATAAAACAGCACTCTGAATTAGATTGACCAGTGACAATGTATAACATTTTGTAACAAAGTGGAAGTTTGTATACAATAAATAATATCCATGCAATAAATAGAGGTTTGTTGTATAATTCCAGAAAGAGGGTACAGTAAAACCTGTGAAAATAGCAAAATTGGCAAGATAAGAACAAAGGAAGTAGAACAGAACCTTGTGAAACAGGAGTCATGCTCTAGAAGCAGCTGGAAAGATATCTAATGGACACATAAGAAGTGCTTATCGTAAGATTAAGGTAGTCTCTATGAGGATCAGATGAGATCACAGCCTTATTTTTGTGGAAGGGGCAGAACTATAGAAAAAAATTCAACAACGAATGAAAAAGTATAAGGAACAAAGATGATGTTCACTTTGTTTCAGGTTTCCCTCAAACCTTATCACTAAGTCCATCAAGGACCACAACCATCGGTGCTAAACACAGTATCATCTCTAAGGTACTGTACATTCACATGTGGTGTGGGGTACCATTGGTAAAGGCCAACTGTTTGGAAAGGCAGTGACAATGACTGATGAACAAGACCTAACCATTGGCTGATACTGTTACCAATTGAAGTAAATCTAAACATGCTTTGGAGGAAAAATCAGCAGAAAAATAACATCCAATCAAAGGGATGCAAATGTGACCACTCAGCACCTTTCATGATGAAACTGATGCCTAGATAGTCTCTGAACAATGGTTACTTTGGAAAGACTCTAAGATTTATTGCTGAACAGGATGAAATATGGCATGGAATATCCCTTTGATCTGTTGGGGTCAGCTGTACACCCTCTTGCCCAACCTCAGCCTAGTCTCTAGGAGTCAGTGTGAGAAACAAAAAAGAACTTGAACTCTATGCAAACAATGTTCAGCAACAGTGAAAACTGTGCTATCCATGCTAGCTTAACCACAAAATGAGAACACACCACGGGGGCTGCTATAAAGAAAATTAACTTCACCGCAGTTAGACCCATATATATCGAGTTGCAACAACTGTAAACTCCTTATTTGTTCCATCTGCTTTATCTCTGCATTACTAGGGACAGAAATGCTTTTTGAGACATTTTATCAGAAATTCTTGTTTAGTCTATCATTTCTACTGTAGGAGCTGTTCTATAGACTTAACAGTTTTCTTTTGAATCTCTGTATTCTCTCCAGTGTTCTAGACCTGGGAACCTAGACTCAGGGAAACAAGACTATCGATTGAAATGAAGATGCATTCAAAATTTGGATTTGTACAGTAGTGCAACAATATTCTTTAAGTTTACTTTATATTCATTTCCCAATAACTTCAAACATACACTTTGATTTTTTAATTGTCACTGATTATTATACTTGTATAAGAGGCCTTTCTATTATAGCCCTAAATAGCACTCTTGAGTGATAATGATCAACTCAGAGAAAATTTCATACACGAATCAGGAATGTTCCTCGCTCATGTGTACCACTTGACATTTAACAACACAAAATATCACTTTCTATTTTACTGTCCAATCACACAGTTTAAGGACCTTTTGTGATCCTTAACCATTAACCCTTTTCTTCACCACCTTAAATTATCATAATGTGTCTAACAAAATCACCTCAGCAGTCTTTCCTTTTCCTAATAATGTTTATTATGTTGATCATGACATCTCCCAGACAAAGTTCCTATGCACTTCTTCGGATGATCACCTTTTACTTTAAGGACATTTGATCCTGTTCTCTGTTCTAATCTACTTTTTAGTTATACCAAGATTTTCCCTCTGAAAGAATAATTGCATATATTCTATAAGTGTCTTGGCAGAGGAATCCGACAAACAAATAAGGTTTGAGGAAATTCAGGTAAATAGATCATAAAATTGTTAAGGCTGGAAAAGACCTTTAAGGTCAAGTCCAACTACCAACCTAGCACCACCTCAGTGTTCACCCTTGTACCTCAAGTGCTATATCCACGTTTTTTGAACGCTTCCAGGGATAGTGGCTCCACCACTTCCCTGGGCAATCTGCTTGCCAGACCTATCCATGAAGAAGCTTTTCCTAATATTCAATTTAAATCTCTCCTGACACAGCTTGAGGCCAGTTATGCTGAGCAATAAGGTCCCCGCTGAGCCTCCTTTTCTCAAGGTTAAACAAGCCCATCTTCCTCAGCTGTTCCTCATCACACTTGTGCTCCAGACCCTTCACCATCTTCATTGCCCTTCTCTAGACACGCTCCAGCACAATGTCCTTTCTGTAGCGAGGGGTCTAAAACTGAACACAGGATTTGAGATGCAGCCTCACCAGTGCCAAGTACAGAGGGACAATCACTGCCCGGGCCCTGCTGGCCACGTTATTTCTGATACAAGCCAGGATGCCATTGGCCTTCTTGACCACCTGGGCACACAGACAGCTCATAATCAGATGGCTGTCAACCAGCACCACCAGGTCTTTTTCTGCCAGGCAGCTTTCCAACCACTCATCCCCATGACTTTAGTGTTGCACTGGGTGGCTGAATATGCATATATTCATAATTTCCATGTGTTTATTGAGCTTTTCTGAGAGTTCTAATACCCTTTCAAGACCAGACTTTTCTTCATGCAAGCAATGCTGATATTTCCCACAGAAGATATGCTTACTCATTCCTATCAGTTCTATTCTTTGCCATATCTTATATTATTTTGCTGATTACTATAATTTTTGATATCTTGCTCCCTGTATATTCATTTACAAAAAAAAAAAAAAAGGCAAGAATAAAAGCCATTATTTAGCAACCCTCTTGGCCTTTAAATAGTTTAAAAACTGAAAAACTCTTCAGCCGCCCATCTTCAGCTACCTTCTTGTATGACAGTCAAAAAGCATTATTTCAAGTAGAAAAATGCTTCCCAGTTACTTTTACTGTTACTAGTATCATTAGTCACAGAGCACTTACATGGACTAATCAAGTTATCCAAGACTGAAGTGAGCAAATAGATCAAGAATATACTTACTGGAGTAAGAAAAAAAAAAAAAGCCATATGGTGAAGGACCTTGAGGGGAAGTCGAATGAGGAGTGGCTGCGGTCACTTGGTTCAGCCTGGAGGAGACTGGAGACTTCATTGTAGTCTACAACTTCCTCGTGAGGGGAAGGGGGGGGCAAACACTGATCACTTCTCTCTGGTGACCAGTGACAGGACCTGAGGGAATGGTCTGAAGTTGTGTCAGGGGAAGTTTAGGTTGGATATAAGAAAAAGGTTCTTCACCCAGAGGATGGTTGAATGCTGGAACAGGCTCCCCAGGGAAGTGGTCACAACACCAAGGCTCACAGAGTTCATGAAACACTGGGATAATACTCTCAGCACATGGTGTGACTCTTGGAGATGGTTCTGTGCAAGGCTAAGAGCTGGATTTGATGATTCTTGTGGATCCCTTCCAACTCAGCATATTCTGTGATATTTCAAATACTTTTCTGACAGAAATCAGTAACAAAATAAGGTATCAAAGCAAAATGAATTTTAAAGTGATTAAATTAAATCAAAAGAGGAATTTTAGGGCTGTATTAAACTACACAATGGGAATTTTCATAGGATTTTCAAGATCAGCAGTTACCTGGTCTCACATAATACATAACAAACAACTGATCTTATCAAAAGATTCACTGTCTCATCATTTCAAAGAGCTTGACAATTTGAAAATGAGAATATTTACAAGGTTGGAGAAAAAGCATACACTTATTTATGTGTTTCATGCATATAAAGTTCCATCCAACTAACAATTTTGTGAAAAGAAGATTCTTGGCTGTGAGGAGCTGGCTTATAGCACAGGTCATATTTTATTTCTTTTTCAAAGACCCTGGTAAGAAACCAGATTTGAGTCATTGGTACGCAGTCTTTCAACCACAGGCAGGTCTCTCAGCACAGACATAAATAACAATATCATAGAGGGTATCCTACTGTTGTATAAAATCATTTTTGTAAACCCATATGTTACAGGACAGATGTAGCAACATTTCGAAATACTGAATAAGAAACGTTTGGAAGCAACCTCATAAATCTTTGATTTCAATGTTCTCCTGCTAAATGTGGTCATAAAATATAATTTTACCAAATATCTACTGTTAAGGCAAGTCAGATGAAGACAAAGCTATCTACTTTGCCAAGTCTGTTTTAGGTACTTTAAAGTATCCAGCTGGTTTGGGAACAGACAAAATCCACTGGTATATATGTTGCAAAGCAGAATGAGAACATTACCAAAGGAGTTCTGCAGGTCCATGTAGCAGCACAAGGCAGCTAGCTAATAGCTTGGTTTCAAACATCTGATGTTTTTGTTATTTGTGTATAGTTAAGTTTGGCTGGGAAACAAACAAACAAACAAACCCACACACACAAAAAAAGGAAAATAAGCATCCTGAATTTTCAAGAGCTTCTGGAGTATGAATGGTGGAATGGCTTTCTTCTTTATGGTGAAGTTTATGTGAACAGAATGCTGATAATTTATTACTGAAACAACCACATACAGCATCAGATTGCTTAATTGCAAAGAAATAAATATCATCACTCATCTGCCGATACATTGCTGCCTGGGTATTCATTTAGTTTGATCATTGTTCTGTAATCACTTGACTTTCAAGTACACTACAGGATCCACCAGTGTTTTTTCTACTGTCTACGTTGGAATAGCACATACACATCTTTTACTAACATGCTTGGAAAAAGACAAGTCCAACATGTGATTCTGTTTCTTCATGGTAATTTTCTTCATGATGCACTTTACAGCTATTTCTATCTTTTACTTTGTCACTTAGATAGCCTACTCATTGCTTGGAAGGGTGTAGATTTTGCCAAGTAAAAACATGACTGAATGTCATGATGAATAGATTTTCTTCATAGAAAGAGCTGTCAAGCATTGGAATAGGTTGCCCAGGGAAGTGGTAGAATCCCCATTCATGGAGATATTTAAAAGACATGCAGATGAGACACTTAGGGCATGGTTTAAGTGGTGGACTTGGTAATGCTGGGTTAAGTCCCTCTGAGTCATTACCACAGAGGCTTAAAAAGGCAGAAACTACTAAGGGGGTGTTGGACTCTTACACAGAAAGGGAAGCTTGTTGTAAAAGAGGAGGAAACTTTGTGACTTAGTAATATCTACCATAATACAGAGCCTTCATTTCAACCTTGTTTCCAGGGGTTTCCCCTCCTTCTCTTTTACTCATATTTCTCCCTACTTTGCTTGAAAGTCAGAGTTTATAATGGCCTATCAGGAACAAAAGTCCTATTTATACAAAGCTTGGAAAGAGGATAACAAAACAGATGACCATGTTGAAACAAGCATAAAGAGAATAGAAGGAAATGCAGTGTTCTGCAAAATAGCAAGACAGACAAACATTGGTGACCTTCATACAAACTGTCTCCAAAGTTGGTGAAGTTACACCAGAATGTTTATTTTTAATTTTGTTCTCTAATAAAGCAGCAGCATTATCCAATCTCAAAAAAGTCATCTCTATTTACTCAGCTGTATTATTGCCATTAATCATTGATGCAGAACTATAAATCTGTACAATGTTTTACAGCTAGAGACTTAAAAGCGTTCAGATACAGAAGACAAATTATATACTGATAAAACAGCACCTGAGAGAATCAGGAGGTATTACAACAGAAGAAAAAAAAAATATACATTTCCAGTGAAGTATTTCCAAAAGGGTTTAAAAGAAAAGGATTTTTTTCAGTAGAGCAAGCCTTTACTTGATAATAATTCCCTATCTAGTTCTGTAGTTGACTGTTTGTTGTTAGTGTGGTCAGGCCAAACCAAACTGATGATAATTCCAAGTCTAACAAAATTATTGTGGTGAATTAACCTGAAGGAAAAAAAAGTTCCTCTTCAATCTTATTTCTCCTATTACATTCTCTTTCACAATTTTGTCTCATAAATTCCAGTGAATACCGTCAGTCTCAGTGGCATACTACAAAAATAATTGTTTCTATTTGAAGTTTTTTTCATTCTGCCATGAAAAACTGTCACTACCACAATGCTGATCTGTCCAGAAATTTCTTGAAATTTTTTGTTTATTTCACAGAATCACAGAATCAATCAGGTTGGAAAAAACCTGAGATCATCGAGTCCAACCCATGACCCAACCCTGTCAACTAGACCATGGCAGTAAGTGCCACATCCAGTCTCTTCTTAAATACCTCCACAGTCAGTGACTCCAGCACCTCCCTGGGCAGCCCATTACAATGTCTGATCAATCTCTCTGTAAAGAATTTCTTTCTAATATCCAGCCTAAACCTCTCCTAGCAGAGCTTAAGACTGTGCCCTCTTGTCCTACTGCTTGTTGCCTGGGAGAAGAGACCAACCCCCACCTCACTCCAACCTCCTTTCAGGGAGTTGTAGAGAGTGATGAGGTCTCCCCTGAGCCTTCTCTTCTCCAGGCTAAACAGCCCCAGCTCCCTCAGCTGCTCCAGTTCCTCCACCAGCCTCATTGCCCTTCTTTGGGCACTCTCCAACACCTCAGTGTCCTTCCTAAAGTAAGGGGCCCAGAACTGGACACAGTACTCAAGGTGTGGCCTAACTAGTGCTGAGTACAGGGGCAGAATCACTACCTCAGTCCTACTGGCCACACTATTCCAGATATATTTAATTTTTAAATTTTGTTTAATTTCACAATCAGAAGACAATGGGTGTAAGATATGGGTAATTACACCATCATAAGAGAAGACAAGAATATGTTCAGCTATCCCTCCTCCATGTTGTTGCTAAGAGCTAAGGAGATCAAAGACTTAAATTAACAATACATTTTCCCTTCTCTAAAGTTCTGTGAGTAATACTGACAGTTAAAAAAAATCAACACAGCCTCTGTCTATTCAGCTAACATAGCCATCAATGAAATACAAACATATCCCTGGGAAATAGCTAAAATATTTTTTTCTTAGACAGTATCGATGTACTTTAAAAAAGTGTTTCTTGTTATGTGATACCAAATTAACCAGTTTTGATCCTAATTAATCTTTGGGGTTTTTTGTCTTCTGCAGGCACATATGAAACACAGGTCTGTGCTCTTCCTGCAAAGCCTAACCTCACTCTTAGAGACTGTGCAGTTTCCTTTACTCTTGATCTCCATGTTCAGGCAAGCTGGTCTTCTTCCCCACTTGCTTGATTTATGACACAATTCCACATAAGTGGAATTGCCTACTCCTGTG
Source organism: Platyrinchus mystaceus (assembly GCA_035041135.1). Lineage (NCBI taxonomy): Eukaryota > Metazoa > Chordata > Aves > Passeriformes > Tyrannidae > Platyrinchus > Platyrinchus mystaceus. The sequence goes on from JAWWLV010000088.1 coordinate 78,427,735, forward strand.
CTTCAGAAAGGTGGTTCTTAGAGACTGATCAGCACTCATGGACTCCTAAACTCTCAAATGCAGATTCCCAGAGTACTCTGCTCTCTGAATAGCTTAAAGTTTGCTGTCATGAAGTCCAGGATGTTTTTCTCATTACACAGAGAATTTTAATCTCAAGCATTTCATGATCACTGCGGCCAAGACAGATACCTACCATCACATCTTTCTGTATTTACAAATAGCAAACCCAGGAGGGCATCTTTTCTAGTTGGTATTCAAAGTATCTGAAACAAGAAATTATCTGCTACAAACTTCAAGAATTTCTAAGACCTGTGTTTCACAGCAGTGTGATATTCTCAGTTACGTCTGGGAAGTTGAAATTTCACATAAGGATAAGGGCTACTGATCCTGAAATGTATCCTAACTGCCTATAGAACAAATTCATCACTGCTTATATCCTGGCTGGGTGATTTGTAGTAAACATCCACTACTACACCTCCTTTGTTTTCCATCCTCCTAATACTCACCCAGAGGATCTCAACTTCATCAATGCTAACTGTAACAATTAAATCTTTTCCTTACATATAGTACAACACCTCCAACTCACCTGCCCTACCTACTCCTCCTGAGCAGCCTGTAGCTCTCCATCCCAGTACTCCAGATGTGGGACTCATGCCACTAAGTCACACTAGTACCAATATCTTAACTCTTGTATGCATTTATAAATACTAAGACGAAGATGACAGCTGAGATGAAATATACGTGGGGCAAGTCATACCGAGGACTGACAGAGCATTTGAAGAAAGCCTCAAGAGGAAGTGTAGAATATATCCAAACCATCCTTCCATAAAAATAATTGAGACTGAAATGCTTTGTCATTTTTTTTCCCTCCTCCCTGTAATCTTCGTGTAATTACAGTTTTCTGAGTATTCCTTTGCGGCACAAATTAACCCTAATTTTAATGTTGAAGATATCTGCGCTTACTCTCAAAATATTATTTTACACAATACTTTGTGTCAGTAGTTGTGTTTTGGGGCAAATATGTCATTTGTATATTATTAACTAATTTGACACTTTTGTCTGGTCAAAATGAAACAACAGGGTCTTTTTTGTAATTTTTTTTCATTCTGGTAAATATTTAAAATTTAAAAAAATAAAAATTAAACTTTAAAAGTATAAGTGCCCAAAATGTTTTAATGTAAACTATTGTTTACATTAAATGAATGTAGTTATTCATCTTTCACTTGCACAGAACGGAATTATATATTCCTTGCATAAGTCTTTTATCATTTTTTGTTCATGAAAACACAAGACCTTCATGTCATTTTGAAATTCATATGTGAATAACAATACTCTATAAAATATCCAACTATTTCTATACTGAGAAAGAGGTTTTTTAATATTTTACTATTTTTTTCTCGTATTTACTTTATTTGAATTTCTTCATCTTGCAGTAAATGAATTTAGGCTGTGAATGGTGAGTAACCACCAATTGCATTCAGCAGAAAAAGAAAAAAAATCTCCACACCATCGCAGTGTGGACATCGGCCTTGAGAGATTCACTTAACTTCTTCAGCAACAGAAATACAAATCTATCAGTATGTTAAAACAGTCTTGATTGAATGAATGACAAGTGAATCTGCCTATAACCTTTAGTAGACAAGAAGGTTTTAGAATACTAGTCCTGAAGGCAGTTTTCAGATAGCAGATGCTATCCCTCCACCAGGTACAGAAAAATTATCGCCAAGTTTTCTAATTGACTATGACTCTCTTGTCACCAAAATAGAACATCAGAGGAGATCTATATCATAGCCACACACATATATTGTCTGAAGAGGACAGTTGAAAGTTTAACTATCCTGGGGTTTGAAAGGGGAACTATTTTCCTGTTTATTAAGTCTAATTTCATAACAGGTGAAAAGTCAGATAGAGTTATATATCTTTTGTTTCTTAAAAAAACCCAAAAAAACCCAAAAAAACAACTAAACCAAAACAATAACCACAAAAAAGCAAACAAAAAACCACAGTGCATATTTACTATAACCCGCAGATACAACTTTCACCATTCCACCATTCATAGTAAAAGGTCATAACCCTCATACTGACCTGACAGTGCAAAGTTGCATGACTTGATAAGGTCTATATTGTGCAGAGCCAGTTTTAAATTGCTTTAATGGTAGTAACAACTGTGTAGCAATCAAGGGACTTTTGCCTTGCCTGCTTCAGCTTAGGTCTGTACATACCTCATGGTAAGGTCTGCTTTGGATTATTGTTGCACAGCAAACAGTGAGAAGTTGTGTTAATCAGAACATACTATTTCAGAGGTTTTGAACCTTAGCTGGAACTCAAAGAGAGGAAAGCAGAATATACTACATAACATAAGAAATAAATCCAAACAAACACAAAACTAAAGAGGAACAAAGTCTCATTGTGAGCATCACATACCTTCAGGTAAAGAACTAGGGACAACAGTGACTTACTGTAACCTCCTCATCACCACTATTCCTCCTGAGAAAGACAGATGTTGTCAAACTTGGGACCCAGAGGGACATGGGAGTGGTAGACATGATATTGGAGAAAAGAGACTGAATCTAAACACTGTGCCTAAAACAATTGTACATCTATATATTGTGTGAGTCTTTTCTGTATTAATTTAGACTGTGTTCACTTATTTTTCATAGATTTCTATCAATTTTTGTATTATGATAAGCCTGTTAATATTTCATTTGAACTAAGAGCAAATTATTGGCTCCATTTATAAGGTGTGGAATTTCTTTGCCCATATCAGGATTTTATGAAAATTTTGTAGAAGTTGAAATGATACATTCATCTCCCAATGAAGCACTAAAAATGTCACCTAATTCATCTGATGTAACTTGTGGAGTAAATGAGGCTTATCTGCCATTATATACACAATCATGGAGTACCAAATACATAAAATAAGGATTCTGCTTGCTGTATACTAGTCAATAGTCACACATGAGGCTGCAGGAGTATTGAATTTTTTTAATAAAACTTTCAAAGGATGAGAAAACTTCATGTAATGTGGAGAGGAAAAATATGAAACCCAAACACATACATTCTAATTTTATGGTAGTATGGTAGATTGAAAAAGAATAAGATTCAACATGCCTTGCACAATACAGACTGTAAGACATAACCATCATCTGAAAATCATATAATACATGGTTCAGCTGTGGGAAAACTGTATAAAAAGCCAAAATATCTATAGTGAAACATTGCTTATGACCTTAATTTTACATGGCAGGAGTTAAAAATTTTAATAAAAATCATAACCTCTTTAGAATACGAGCATTCTTATGATTTAGTATTTTCATCACTCTCATCGTCAAAACCAAGTTTGCATAGATCATTTTATAGGTGTATTTCAATTCTAGTTATGAGAATTACATGGATACAGTTTCAACAGCTTGTGCCTGGAAAAACAGTGAAGACTGCATTGCTACTTTGACCTTTTCAGTATTCTGTGATTCAGACAACCACCTCTGTTCTTTACAATTGCATGACCCTGTGAGTAACAGCAAAAATCTCAAAAAGGTCAAGTCAGTATAGCAAAGTTCAGTTTGACAGAATAGGCTAGACATTCCAACCTAGCTAGAATCTCTACCATAAAAACATTTAAAGAACCCCCTAACTACTATAGGTAGCATCACAGTACATCTCCTGGAGTGCAAAACATCTTTTGGTTGAAAACAAAATGCAGTCAAACCCAAGTAACTGATTTGCAATCCCACAGAGAGTCTGTGATGCTGACCCAGGTAGTAGACCTGTATCCATGGGTTATATTTTATAAACAGTTCCTCACCCTGCAAAAGCTTCCTTAGTAATAAATGGTGAGAGTGAGTTAAAAAAAATTGAACATGATATAACAAAATAGCTTTTAAGATGAATTCACATTATGCTGGGTTCTAAGTATAGATATTGCAGAACTCTCTTCTCTTAGACTATTAGAGAAGTCCATTCTTAAACACTATTTTTTTTTAATAGAGCTGTCCCTAAACTCTTAATGGGAACATACATATCAAGATCCTTATTCTTCATTATAATGCATTACAAATATACTTTCAGTCCAGAAGTAAAGATACAGTTACTCAGACCAGGGAAATGTGAGAGCTTGGCAAATTATACAAAAATCTCTTTCTTTAATATTTACTCAAAATTTAAGTATTGGTGCTAGAAACTAAGCCTGAAGAAGAGCCTCATGAACACATTTATCATTCTTGCTATCAATAATGTCTACACAGACCTTGTGCATCTGGAGGACAAATCACCTGCTACTTGTATTTTTATTTGTTACATAATTGGAGGCTGGAGAAATACAGCTAGCATCAGAGTTGAACAATGAGTCTGAACACTGCCTAAGAATGACTTATCATGAGAGGACTCTTTCAGATTGTCTACAAGTTTTTGATGAACAAAAGAAACATTGATGAGAATGTGAAATCTTGAAGTAGAATATGCTTTTCTTCCTGGTTCCATCTTAAAAACAAATCTAAGGCAATGTCAGTAGCTATCTACATCAAATCCCTTAAACCTTTGGACCAGATTTCATTGGGCACAGGAACTCTGTGCCGCTGCAGAATGTGAAAAGCACTGTGACAACTTCTGTTTCTGTGATACTAGTAAAGGAAGGCATAAAACAATATAATGTTTTCTAGTTAGACTTTTTGTCAGTGTGGAGCATAGCTATCCTAGTAATAGCTGGTGTGAAAGATCTAAGAGCAAACAGTGTTTCAGCTATCCTTCCCATATTCTGAAGTTTGACAGCTGCATAACATAGGCAAAGAGATTTTTCAAGTTGCTTGTTTTCAGAGAAATGAGTTCCAGCATTTTGCTTTGATTACACCTACAGGTACATGGGCTGAGATCCTGAAGAAAGCAGCCTAACTGAATCTTGCTAATCTCACACTGAACCCAGGGATGTGGGATAAATGTAGAAGTCAGAGACTTTTCTTTAAATCAAGCGTAAACCATCTTTTATGCCAGCTGTGGCAAAGCTGAGTGGCCTTCTTTCTAGCGGGCAAGTTTTTTTCTCATTAGTTATTTTCTCATTTCTTAAAGGCTTCCTTGTAAGATGTTAATGCTAATGCACTTTTGCTTGTCTGTTTATCATTTATGGTACATCCATTGTATGTACCATACAATGGTACATACAATGTTAAAAATGTGTGGTTAACCAATAGAGAAAAGAGCTGTCTATTCAACTTCTTGGATCATACAGATTTTTCCACAGGGAAGAAGGGACAGCAATTTATATATGAGGCATCAAGCAAATACATCTGGGAAAAGTTTCTGGAAAGCAGTAAATAGGGAAAGATAAAGGAAGAGAGAAAGAAAAAACTCCCAAGGCAACAGAAGAATAGAGCAGGAACAAGAAGAAACAAAGAAAGAGCTGTGAGGCTGACAGATGTGCAAAAGCGGGCTTCTAAAAACCCTTCAGGGGCAAGTACTTGAAAGCTTATTTCTAATATTTCCAAGATGGATAGTACTTTTCTCTCCATCAGTTATGGCATTTAAAAGAAGAAACTTCTGTTCAGCGATGTTTCTGTCCTTGATACTTGAAGAAAATAATATCAATGTTTTGTATTACTGCAAACTAATTATGTGTAAAATTAGAACACAGGTTTAAGACTAAACTAAGGAATAGCTAATCCAGAAGACAACTGAGGCATTTAATGATCTTCAAACTAGAAAGACCTCTTCTATGAGCTGTTGGCCTTTCAGAGATGGCTAGTCATGTCCAACTATTTTAATGGTAGAATGTACTTGCAAAAACTCCAATAGCAGCATTTCTCTCAACCTTGCAAGAACTGGCCCTTTCATAGAGTTTCTGTATATGATCCTTTCACAGATTAATTTATCCCATTAGGTTCTTCAAGAAATAATGTATTAAAGCATTTAGCATGGAACTTGAACCAGTTTTCCTCTGTAAGGAATTGAATGCTTATTATTCTTTTTTATTGAAAACAAAGAGAACCATCTTCTAAGAGCACCTGTCATGCTGGGCACTAAAAGTATATTGAGAAAACAGAACACATTGCAGGATGAGAGAAATCAAGTATAAACAGACATATTAAGCCTGGATTTCATCAGTTAAGATTTAGAACTTCAAAAGTTTTTCTTTTAAAATAAAAATCTTCATTTATCATTAAAAAAATTATTATCAGAGAAAAAATTGCCTTTGATAGGTCAATTTAGAAATATGTTATTTGTTAATAACTGGTAAGCTGACTATAATAATAATCACAATTTTTGCTGCTGAGTAGAAAACAGTATGAAACAAAATATCTCCAGCATTTTGAAGAACTCTTTTTTTTTTTTTATTTTGGTAGGAAAAGATCTCTATAATGTTTTGTCGAAGTTAGCAATTTACAACTGAATAACAATAATATAACGGTCCAATGAATTCCTGTGGATCCATTCCATTGTCCCATATATGAACATTCACCTCTAATATTGCACATCTGAGAAACAACAGATATATTTTGCTTACAAGCTGTTTAAGTAAGCCCACACTGCTTGTGGGTGTAAATTTCTATACTAGGTAGAAACATATAAGTAACAAGGTAGCATAAGCACCCTGTAAAATTAATACAACAAAACCCACAAATCCATAGTGAGAAGTAAGCCTCTGGCAGGTAAACCCCCCAATTTTTATGTAGGACTTGATATCACAAAGTGGAAGTGAGCAGAGTTTAAAACATATGCATAGTTGTAGACATAAGCAATACATACTGTTTAGAGGACAAGAAGGCATAACCAGAATATTCTTGTTTGCCAGCCAGAGGAGATGTTACTTTTCTGGAGCAGATCTCTGTTCTTAATAATTTCAGCTTGTAAAGATCTGGTTAGGGATGTGAAGGTTGAAAGCAGCCTCGGCTGCAGCAACCATGAGGTAGTATACTTCAGGTTTCTGGTAAGATAGGGGAGGGCAAAAAGCAAGATCACAACTCTGGACTTAAGGAGAACAGATCGTGGCTTCTTCAAGGATGTGCTTGAAAGTGCCTTGTGGGATAAAGCCCTGGAGGGAAGAGGGGTCCAAGGAAACTGGCCGAAATTCAAGTATCAGCTCTTACAAGTTCATGAGCAATCCATTCCAATGAGCAAAAGTAAAAATTGCCAGAAGGCCTGCATGAATAAGCAAGGAACTCCTAGGAAAAACTCCTAGGAGTTAGGAAAACTCAAACATAGCAAGGAATACTACATAAGGTAGAAGCAGTAACAGGTGTGGACTATAGAAACACTGTTGTATCATGGCAAGTGCAGAAAGAAGGAGTTCTTTATAGATAAGTAGCCAAAGGAAGACTAGGAAAAGCATGGACCAGTTGCTAAATGGCTCGGGGCCCTTGTTGACCCAGAACATAGGAAAAGCTAAGGTAACAAATATTTTCCTCACCTCTGTTTTTAGTAGCAGGACCACCCTTCAGGAATCCAAGGACCAGAGAAAATTCAAGACTAACTTGGTAAACTTCTATGACTCTTGTTAAATGAGGCATTTTTTACTTTCTACTTAGAAAAGCTGATTAAGTATGGGCTGGATGAGAGCAGAAAGTGAGACTAAAACGCTGCCTGGACACAGTCCTGATCAGCCTGCTCTGGGTCCCTCTTCTTGAGTAAGGTTTTTTTTCCAGATCACCTCCAAATGTCTATGCTGTGAGCTGCTTGATGTGTTTTCTGCGGTGAGTGATGTTGTTGCTTTTTTTTCATAAACATCTTTTTCAGATTAATAAAATCTATCAAGATTCTCAAATAAAACCCAGGAAAAAATAGGGCAGTACCTCCCTAGGACTCCTAGATAAAGAACCAGATATTTTAGAACAGTATTCTGTTCCCAAAGCTACCCAGTAAAAAGAGTTGTTTCAGTGTGTTTTTTAACTATTCCTTAGAGTATTTTTGTAATTTCTATTGTCAACAGCTTTCTTCACTGACCCATAAATGTGTCTTCAAACTAAAATATAGAATGGTCTTTTGCCATATCGTGACTTCATGGTGGAACTATATTAAGGAGCCATGCTGTGTGTGTTTGCAATTAAATATTTATTCTGGCTTAATAGCTGTTCCAGCAGGAAAATTGCCATGATAGCAGAATGATCTGATGCTGATTAAGAGTTTGAAACAAAAATCTGCCATATCAGATCTGTGTCAAGAAACTAGCAAGCAGTTAGGTCAGAGAACTACATGTAAGCTTTACAGTGATGAATCTCCAGGTAACACAGCACTTATTAATCCTTGGATAACTTTTTAGCAGCTTATAGAACAAAACAAAGAGTTTCCAAATAGTTAAAGATATATTTTTTTTTAAAAAAAAGGTCAGAATTACTGAAAAAAATGCCTACCAAGGTACATTAAAAATGTCAGAATAGGAAAATTGATATGGTTCCTTATACCTCTGTTATTCCACATGTACCAAAATTCTATTGAATGATATCACCATCAAAGGCCTTCTACTATGGGAGAAGTAGTAGACTGTTGTAAGATCCCTAGCCATTGAAGACGTTCTAGTCAAAGAGCATGACACAAAAAAAATTATGCCCCAGGCTGTTCCACTTCAAAATAAAGCAAAAAAAAAAAAAAAAAAAAAATCTTATTTTTATATCTGGAAAAAGAAATTAAGACTTACTGAAGTTCTTCTGTGATAGGAAACTCAGATTGTAGCACAATTCTTTGGAGAGACCCACCCAAATAAAGTCTTCTGCTGTACATGGAGTCTGATAAGTAATTTCTCTGCAGAATTTGCCAGTCTGTACTACTACTCCCTACAAGAACAATTAATTTGACCCGAAACTGGACAACACAAGGGGCCATCCTCTCTTCCCCATTTCCCTCATTACAAACTTCAGGAAGATTCTGGGTAGGCTTTTAGGAAACATACTTAGTAGTTCAGACTTGTCAGACTATTGGATCCAGAAAGTCATGTAATCTCCACTATGTTCTTTACTTTCAACTTGGATTTCCACAACAGGAAGGAAACATAATTTGTTTTTATGTTTTTCAAACAAAAATCTGCAGCAAAAAACTTTAAAAAGTAGTATTATCAGAGTTTTAACTAAACACTGATAATATTTCTTCACAAGTTAACAAATTTACAATAAATGCAACTAGCATACATCTTTTAATAGTCAGTACTAATCCTTTGTAAAACACCATGTGGCCTACTAAAAAAAAAGACTTAATTTTTGATTAACTTGAACAGTGATGACATTTAGTGTGTAAAAACTAGTAGAGTTATACTTCCCATTTTGCCTGGAGGTGCCTGGAAAGATGTGCTCTTACATGCTTTGCCATATTTTAAAGGGAAGTAAGAGAAAAGGTAGTTCTGTAATGTTAAGTGAATCAAAAACTTGAAGTGTTTAAAAAAGATCATGCATCTCAAATGTCCAACTGCATCTTCACTTTTATATTATTCATGAAGCTAGAAAAAACTCATATCATCAGAGAGCCTCTAATAATTTTGCAGTCTTAAATTGCTTTTACTTACCAGTAACTCTGAAAGGATATCTGTTTTACATTTTAAAATTACTGTCATCTTTATTTTGTTAAATTTATTCATCTGGCCTGAACAGAATGAAAAAAAGTAATGAAATTTGCATTTACCTTGTCACTGTCACTGATAAACCGTGTCTGCACTAAGGAGATGTACAGTATTAATCCTATATTGCTCTCCTGTAAGGATCTCTCAGAAGCCCTTTCCTTTGCCAGCAGCACACCCTTTTTGCTGTTCGTAGCAGAGAGCATATCACTACTGTGTCATTCAGTTCTTTGGCTTCCATGTTGCGGCATCTTCAGTTCATGGTCAGATGACCACTTAGTTTGTAAATTAAATTTCCACAGCCCATGTGGTTCACATTATAGCTTATTAGTCAAGAAACTATTATGTTATCATGTGCACCACTGAGCTAGCACAAACAGAGACTCATACCATGGGTTCAGAGCCAGCTCATGAAAAGCAATTGTGTGAATAGCACAATGTATCACAGATTCAGTGCTTTGTAAAGAGCTGGCCACTTACCATTGGCACCAAAGCTATGGAACAACATGTGGTGCAGCAAGAGAGCCTTGCTTTTAAAAAATATACACTACTTTGATCTAAAAATATGGGTATAAGAGTAACCAAATTATTTTTAGTATATAATAAATAGTTTTATCCTAAATTAATTCTTGTAGAAATGCCTAAATTAAATTTAACCAAGATCTTTATGGCTAAGTAATTATGAATATACTTAGAAATACTACGAAACTGAGTAGTTTATCATGAGCCCTGATGAAAACTGAAATAGCACATAACAGCCTTCTGTAACAGCCTCCAGACCTGGCTTTTTTCTCTAATACTATTTTTTTAAAGCCCATCCATGCCTGTATGAGATCTAATATCAGACAAAAAAAAAATTTAGTTATTTTTTTGAAGTACTGTAATTTTTTTTCTTTTAGGCTGATATCAAGTAAAAATAATTTAATATGCTGCCCTTCCTTTTTCTTAATCTATAGTGGATACAAGTAGATTTTTATAACTGTTGTTATTTATAATTTGCTTTTTCTTAAACAACTTCCTAAAAGATGGTTCCTTGAATTATTTCTTCTGCCCCATTCTTTTTTTTTTCCCAGCATATGCTCTTTCAGCAGCACAAGATTGACAGATCTATACACACACATATGTAAACACACAGATACATATGTACATATGCACAAACACACACATATACACACACCAACTATTCAAACCCTCTAGGCTCAGCTCCCTTTTGCTCTTTCTGCCCACCTTACTGACATTCAGGTCATTGTACATATACAGTGTATACATACACTATGTATATATAGATAGAGTATATATTCCTATGTGTGTGAATATACACACAATGTATATGAAAATGCATAGCTATACTATGGTAGGGTGATAAAAATGCTGCTTTCTTGCTACAAATAGGGTTTAAAACTTTAGAACGAACCAGTAAAGTCATCCACTAGTGATAAACAACTTCAACAAACTGAAAAGTTACATGGGGATTCCCCAAGCTTGACATAGGTGACATACAGACAGCTAAAATTTATTCTTAAACCACACATACTCAAAGACCTTGAAAATATACTGATTCCTGCGTAGGTTGTTAACAGCAGACAAACAATTTTACAAACTGCAACCTTATTAAGCTATCTCTGGACCTGGTAGAAAAACTCCTAAGTGATCCCCTTATTCAAGAATCAACTCCAGTTGCAACTTGAATTTTAAAGAATTGGTTTTGTAAAACAAAGTTAATTTTAATAATTTCTGACATCACTACTGCTATTCTATCTGAGTACATGAATACCTCTGGCAGATTGAGACTATCTAGCCATGCCAGCAGCCATCAATGTGAGACTCAGGACTAAGAAAGTTTGACATATTCTATACTGGCACCCTGGGTTTGCTTACATGTTTTACATATTTATAAGTTTATAAGACTTCAAAAAGTGCCAAAGAACTCACTAACTTCTTTAGTAGTCATACTTTCAGAGTAACTCAAATAATTGCCTATTGAAATAAAGTATTCATCATTATAATATTATTGAATATCATTTCATTGCTAAGATTAATTTGAAAAATTATTTTGGAACCTCTTTAATTTTTTAGATATTCTACAGAATGATGTGGGAAAGGAAAACAAAACAAAGCAAAACAAAACCCAAGAAAACAACAACTAAAAAAACCCATGACTTTTTTTGTGCAGCTTTAACTGCACTGATCAGCCAAATTTTAAATCTGTGTTGTTTTATTTATACTTCAAATTCAAGTCTTCCAGGAATTCTTTAACTGTTATAATTCAAAGGTTTGTAAGAAATTACAAAAGATCTGATGATTTCTCAGAAAGAAAATAGAAAAACATCACAAAGCATTGTTTCAGAATCCTATATTTTTTTCAGCATTAAATGATTCTACTGCAGGGTTTATCACTTCTAAGTACTTAGGAACATGCTGAAATCTGAGCACAGGAGCCCTATAATTATGCATAGGAAGCCTCAGTAATTCAAGGAACATAGAAGGTTTGATTTTTTGCATACTAAACAATTGAGTTTTTCATACTATCTTTTTCAACCCCAAATTTGGTTGCAACAGAAAGTATTTATCTATATGTCAAAGACTTATGAATACCCAGGAGCACAACACATGCTTACTTTAGTGGGATCATTATACTGGTTTTTTCCAACAAATAACAGTTCACTTTGAAGAATTAATTAGATCAGCATAGAACTTTTCACAGCAAGCATGTAAAACTCTGCTTCATGGACTGAGCAATCAAATTCTAAAGTGAAAAAAGTCAAAAGGCTATTCAAGTGTTTTGTAATTCCCTCTGGCTCTGTAATCTTTTTTTTTTTCGTTTTTTTTTTTTTTTTTTTTTTGTTGTTGTTTTTGTTTGTTTGTTTTTTTTGTTTTGGGGGGTTTTGTGTGGTTTGTTTTTTTTTTTAATTAGTTAGACATATTAAGTACTAGATGTAGCATTGATCTAAGCACAGTTGCCGTCATACTTCCAGATAACATATCCATGGCGGATTCTGGGGCCTGTGTAATCCCGTGTACTTAAATGAAGCTTTAGCAAAAGACATCTCAGTAAGAGCAATGGACTGTGCTACATTTCAGTGCTGGGTGAAAACCTCTAGCTTTCAACACAACAGCTATTTGAAAGACAGAGTAACATTTCTTCTCTCACAATGCATGAGAGTACAAGCCCTGAAGTCTGGAAAATACTGTCAAGGGACTCCCAGTTGCCAGATTTCAACCAGAATACTAATTTTACTGCAATCAGCTGCCAGCATGTGTGGTTCTTATAGAAAAAAAAAGGGTTTCTACAATGCTTCTCCATAGACTGAAACAAAACATATTCTTTGTCTTAAGTTAGGGGTACTGAAACATGAAGCAATAAAGCAAATGCTTTTTAAGAGAAAGTTTCTAGAGTTTTATTTAACACCACTGTTGTAGCTTAGAGCTATTGATTAGTTTGTTATTTTTTAAAAAGAGTTAAGGTTTGGGGGGATTATGAATGTGATTTTTCAAAGTTCATCTTCCTATTTTTGTTTTTTAATAGTGAGCTGAGTCCCACAGAAGCAGAGACTTCATTTCCTCTTTTCTGTCCCTAAAATATAGCTGCTTGTGATTCCAAATAATTTGAAGCAAAAGGAACAACACCCAGCTAGAAATGTATCATAAAAAGTTCAGTCAGCACTACAGCCACCGTGTTTCCTGGGCAGCTCTGTTGCTGTGTGCTTTAACATCTCAAACAGAGAGGTGTTTGAATTTTAGAAGTATCAGAATCACAGAATATTCTGAGTTGGAAGGGGCCTCCAAGGATCATTAAGTCCAACACTTAAGTGAATGGCTCTTGCTTAAGATTTTTTTTTTAATGGAATGGTAGATTACTTGATACACTTAATTATTTCACAAACTAGGCAAGAGGGCTAGATATAGGAAAGCAAGTCTTTAAGTGTGCAAGCAGTGAAAATGGAGTAAGCAAATTAGTGGCAGGGCTTGCCCTCTATTCAAGGACAGGAAAAGAACAAAGACAAAACAGCAAGTGTGGTTACATTTAAGAAAATGATCATGCCACGATACTTTCAGACTGAAGTGTTTTTTGTTTGGTTCTCCCAAGTTGTTTTTCTTCCCTACAGCTGTGCACTTTACTCTTAGATTTATTACTGGTGATGCTTCTCTGAGCAATAGTGTTGCAGTTCATCTTAAAATATATTTATCATAATTGTGACATTATGTCTAGCAATAGCAGGGAACTAGACTCACTGATTCCAACAACACATTTGGTTCAACTAGATCCCAGGGTAAGGTAATTAAAAAACCCATCTTAAACCTCTTTCAGTTTGGGTGGAAAAAGAAAAGCAGTGAAAATGATGCCTGCAGCACTTTCTGATAGAAACATCTTGGCTATAGCTACTCAAGGTACTAAAATACATTGGCACTTCTTGTAGTATTCTTCCTAGGCCAAGTGAAAATCATGTTCTTCAAATATCCTGCTGGCAAAGTGCTTTCAGATTAGCACATCTCTAAACCAGAGCTAGGCATAAACTGGTTCCACCATAGTCACCTAGATTTATACAAAGGGTTTATATATATACTTCCAGGTTGACTAAAAAAAAAAAGGCATAAAAGAAAGGCAAACCAGAAAGAAACAATAAGGAAATTGTTAATTCAAATATTTAGATTATCACTACTAAGTGCTGCTTACTCTTTGTGTAGACGAGTATTACATCTGGGCATCCTCAAAAGGTGTAAGCATTGTTTAGCAGTAGCAGGAATAGGAGATAGCACCTAAGGAACAAAGTAATAACAAACCAACCCTCCCCCTCAAATCCATTTAATATCCTGCCTGAAAACTCCTGTTGTTAGATTTTAATTATGAATAGAAAAACAGATAACATGGTAAAAACCTCCTGGGACCAGCTTTTACAAGCTGTCTCGCATGTGTGAAATTTTGAGGTGTCTCACTAGCTTGAAGACTTCAAAGCCCTGTTCAGTTTCCTCCAAACAAAAACCTATCCCAACTAAACTAAACAAACGTGTGTATTTACCAAGCAGTTATGTTGTTCAGTTTATTTCTATAGTCTGTCAGCAAGACTGACACATTCTCTATCTTAGTTCTCTTGGCTCAATTCATTGAATCTGCATAATTCAACATCTTATTAAGTCTTCAAGCAGTTTTGCAAATTACCAAGCCTGTCACCAAAAAAATTTTATCAACTATATTGAAAACAACAGTATTGCTGCATGAAGGTTAAATTTACTAGCAACTAAACAAACAAAAAGGCCACTGAGATATCTGTATATTTACAGAAAGGAAGTGTTAGGTTTTGCCTATAATGCTATGAACAGCATGTCAAAACAATACAAAACAATACAAAGAAATATTTATAAGCAATATAAATATTCATGCCCAGTGAAAGGCAAACGAAGCTATCTGGGGGCAACACCCACTCTCCCTGTTATCATGTGGAGGGAGAATGGGCAGGGAAATGCCCCCACAGCCACCTGAATGCCTTTGCCTGGAGGCAGACGCAAAGGACAACAGGGAAACAACAGTCAGGACCCAGGATGGGACTGCTGCAATATATTATGCTATTAAAGAGCGTCCAAAGGAGGGCAGTGAAGATGGAGAAGGGCCTTGAGGGGAAGCCATATGCGGAATGACTGAGGTCACTTTGTTTGTTCAGCCTGAAGAAGAGGGAACTGAGGGAACACATCATTGCAGTCTTGAACTTCCTCATAAGGTGAAGAGGAGGGGCAAACACTGATCTTTTCTTTGTGGTGACCAGTAACAGGACCCAAGGGAATGGCCTGAAGTTGCCTCAAGGGAGGTTTAGGTTAGACATTAGCAAAAGATTCTTCACCCACAGGGTGGTTGGGCACTGGAAGTCACCAGGGAAGCACCAAACCTGACTGAGTTCAAGAAGCATTTGGACAATACCCTCAGGAACATGGCATGACTCCTGGGGATGGTCCTGTGCAGGGCCAAGAGTTGGATTTGATGATCCTTGTGGGTTCCTTCCAAATCAGCATATTGTGTGATTCTTCTGGTCAGAATGCTACAATTACATTTGTAAAACTGGACTAGGATCAGGCCTTCAGTCTGAATGCAAGTGTTTTGAGGGTCATGGGGAATGTTATGCTACAGGTATGAGCAGGGTAAAAGCTGAGACTGAAAATCTAACTCAACACTTGAAGCGTTATCTTTCCCTTTTGTCTTATGTTTTGATAATTCAAACATCTTCTAGTCTTGGTGAGGAAGATAACTAGATTAGAAATCTTTGACTTGTTAAGAAGCTGTTCATTGCAATGATTCTTGTGAGTTGAAGGTAGCACAAAAATTTAGTGTGGTTATTGTTCTCTGCACTGACAGTTAAAAAACTGAGTAAAAATTAAAGTTCTACGTGGTTAGAGAATGACTTCACAGTGCTTTGAAACACACAGTGCTTTCTAACAATAATTGTTAGAAATACTTTTTCCTTATGACAAGGTTGTTCCAAGAACAGGAAGAAGTGATCCATGGCTGGCAGACACTAAACTGTGTTGCAGGTCTTAAGAGTAGATAGTGCTGTACTAGATTAAAGAGAGCATTTAAGACGGCCTTTATTTTTCCATGAGCAATCCAGATGCTGAACTTCCATTGTTCTCTACATTGGGCTCAGTGATATTTGAAACTTTAAAACATTGTCACTTACTTTAATGTTTTCTTTAAACGTCACTTACTTTAGTGTTTTCTTTAAAAGTAGTATGACATCATACCTAAAAGTGAAGTGCATTTAATCTGATTGCTGTGACAGCCTTAGCTGACCTGGAACACTTACAAATAACCTAGTTAGGTGTTTCTGAACCTATGCACCTAAATCCATGCTCAGATCCACATAAGTATTTAGGCACCTCCAAAACTACTGTTCAGTAGTGGTACTAAAGCCATTTTCTTCTTAATGATTAAATATGTGTTTATGAATGTTTTTTGCTAGCCCAGGATAATAAGAATTAATACATAAATATTAACAGCCAGCTTTTGTTAGATAGCATTAGTCTATGAAGAGAACCTGTTTCTAAAAAATTATGACTGATTTGACTGGGCTTGAATCTAAGATTAAACTAAACTCGTAGTTTAATCTAAACTCGTTAGCCAATTTCAGCACATCTTAAACCCTTTGGAACAGTTATGGATTAATACTAATTTTTGGGAAGCTTTGAGAGAGTTAATGCTTTATCATTTCAAAGGAACTTTGGTAGTTTTATATAAAATTTCCACATAACATTCATGATTTTTCAACTCCATGGTTAAGGTAGTTATCCTAATTCACATCAGTAATTCCTGGAAAGAGTTAAAAGAAAAGGAGGTTTATTGTGTGTAAGGAAGAGTTTCTCACTGTCGACATGATGATTTTATCTTTCATATTCCTCATGAGTCTTTCATAATGCATAACCACCTGTTATTCCCCTTTCCACTCCAAAACAGTTAAATATGTAAAAGCTTGCATGAGCCATGTTCAGAATGGAAAATTATGGATGTTTTCTGAAATAATAGTTGTCTTGTTAACATCTTTTTTATATTTAAATCAATATTTTTATAAAAAATTCTAATTCTTGATCTAATTGATTAAATTATTGAAAATAATTATTGATTTTTTTCAAGTTCATCCTAAAGCTAGAGAATGCTGGAAAAAACTCTTTAAGGTAAAAATCTAATAAATCTAGGAAGTTGTCAGATAATTTAATCTCTGAAGTATATTTGTATATTAATAGGTTTATATCAAGTAAGTATTATTATATATGGAAAAATGTTTAGCAACTGAAGGAAATGTTACTGTATTTTTTTATAAACAGCAAAGAAATATTATTTAATGGTTATCTGGAAGAAATATGGCTGATTTCATACTAAAGTTTTAAATGTAGGGTTGGGGTTTTTTTTGTTTTGTTTGTTGATAGTGGGTTTTTTTTTGTTTAATTTTTAATTGGAAGTCAGGTTACACTTTCAGGTTACACTTTTCAGCTTGGGGCCTTCAGTCCCTGTCCCAACAATGCTGTAGCAGTGTTGATGCTAAGCTGTGCTTCTGGCCTGTCATTTGGATTTCATGCCTCGAACTTGGTCCTGGCCTGATCCCACACCATTGCCTGATGTTCCTTGGTATGCCAACAGGACCCACTGCTGTCCCCCCAGGTCTGCTCCTCTGGCTGAGCCCACTGGTGAGAGCATTGCCCATCTACATAAGCTCATGGACACTTGTGGAGCAGCCCTATTCTTGCCACTACTCAGCAATTTCGAAATTCATGGAGTGATTTTTAATCTAACATAGCCCAATAATCCCTTGATGAACTTCAGGTATCTATAGAAATTAAAGTAATTCCATAGTAATATACATCAAATAGGATTTCCAATACATCAGTGGATGGGTATTCTGTATTTACACTACCACGATGATTTATACTTTATTAATTTTATTGATTTCCTTTTGAATGGGCCCTTTAAGTTATCTTTAGCTCATTTACTAAAACAAGTCTTCATTTTCCAACTAATAAAATATATTTTTAAATTCAAGGGCAGTTTAAAGAAGGAATATAAGAATATTTTAGTTAACTGAAGCTTAAACAGTTGTATGAATCTAATACTCTGTTTAGTAACTAATACCAACCACTTTATTAATTGCACTTTACACAGCTTTTGTAATGAAAAACAGAAAATTTGTCCCAACACAAGCTGGAACACTCTAATAGCAACAAAAGCACTAGGAAGCCTCATTCTCCAAACTGACAAAAAGAAAAAGCACTTTTGTTCACAGGAATTAAAAAAATGTTTTCTGAATGATAGATATTTAAAAATTATTAATATTTAGAATCAGAGTGCACAACAGCAGAATGCCAGAAAAGCCTGGAACAAATTCAATGTGTCTGTATCTGCTTCTGCATCCGTATCATTATAAGTCTATATATACATGTAAGACCCCAAGTCTTGGAACAAAAACTCACCAAGGGAGTTTTACTTTAAAAATACACAAGACTTCAAAAATTCAAAGACCAAATTATTAGAAGAGTTCTTTTAACACCTTGAGAGAGAGTGCAAAGGAGAAGACCGTGAACATGTTTTCTCAGGAGGTACTTTACTGGTAAACTTCAGGTAACAAGAGATCTTGACAAAAGTTTAAAGTGTAATACATAACCAAAATAAACCATTCCACAAAGCATTGACTTAACACATGCTAACCCACACAACTCAGCAAAATCCAACCTATTAGGTCCCAAGTTACCCAAAATATTAAGAAAGGACATTAGGAGAGAGGAAAAGAGACAATTATATAGTTACCACCAGAGTCCTGTGAGAGTCTAGGTTCCACACGGCCAGGTGATAAGGCTCGAGCAACGTGGATAGCACATGTTGCTGGTTTTATTGCTTTTGCCCCCTGTGGCCACCCCTCCTAGGAGGGACTCCTGGCCCACTGGCCACTCTGGGGCTCAGGGGTGGAGTGAGGGGTAGTGCTCCCACTGTGCCAGACAATCTAAGGCTGAGTTAGGGGCTCCAGGGGTTGGGATGTGGATGTGCTCCTGGGCTGTCTTTGACTGACAGCTGCCCCGGGATTGCCCCATGAGTCTCACGGGGGCTGAGATATGGGATAGCGCATCACTTCACCTCCATGAAATTCAACCTATCCCTTCTCCCTCCTCAACCCCTGCCTTGAGTTAGTCCGACCCAATAATTAATATCATAATGAGTCCAGCTGGAATAAAGTTAATTCTCTTCATAGTAACCTCTATGGTGCTGTGTGATTTGCAACAAAAGCACCGTTGATAACACACCAGTATTTTCGCTATTGATGAGCAGAGTTTGTACAACAACAATGCTTTCTCTTTTACCCACTCTTCCTCTGAGAAAATACAATGGGGGTGCACAAAAAGTTGGGAGTGAACAGCTGACCAGTATTGATCAAAGGTATATTCAATACCATATGATGTGTTGTTCAGTAATAAAAGCTGAGAGTGAAAGGAGGAGGCAGGAGGAACATTTACAGCTGCCTCCTGGTGGGACGTAATGAATAAATTCCTTATTTTGCTTTCTTGCCTACACAGCTTTTCTTCACTTATTAAACTGTGTCTGTCTCAACTCACAAGTTTTCTCAGTTTTCCTTTTCTGATTCTCTTTCCCATTCCTCCTACAGTGGAGAGAGACCAAGTGACTGGTGGGTGCTTAGCTGCTGGTCAAGGTCAAGAAAAAAAAAAAAAATATATATATATCCTCACACCTACCGCTCTGTATGCTTCCATAAGGAAAGACTGGATGTGGCACTTAAGTGCTGTGATCTAGTTGACATGGTGGTGTTAAGTCACAGGTTGGACTCAATGGTCTCAGAGGTCTTTTTCAACCTAGTTGATTCTCTGATAAGCTTTGTGATTCTCTGATAAGCTTTGCACTTCCATATTTGTACTTTGTTCTCTGAGCCATTAGAGTGAAGACAGTTCACCTTCCAAACTTTTTTCCCAAAGCTCCATATTCTAGAGAGGTTTAATGCTTGTGGTTGCATATTCCATTTATTTTGTTTTAGTTGACATTGAACTTTCTCATGTAAATGGTTATCTGAGAAGCCTTAAGAATGGCATAGGAATCATAGTTGGAGCTCCAGTGTTAAAATACTCCAGTAGAGTCTCCAGCTGGTGACATAATTAGGGAAGAAGTAAAATGAGGTTACTCAGACTTGGTTGTAAATTACCAGACCCTGTCACCTCTGAAAAATATGTTCAAAATATTGGATCCCCGTTTAATGGTTGAATCATTTATCTGTTGTAATTAATGGCAGCTTCATTTAACAGTGTCTAACAACCTAAAGTTTCCGTTTTGTCAGTTAGCAGTTGTGCATGAAGATACCTCAGGGTTTCAACATCCAAAAGGTATGAAAGCAATTGAGCTTCCTACAAAATGTTTACAGTGCTTTTAGCCACATCCTCATAGTTCTGCTTCTCTTATAACTACTACTTGTCCTGAGGCAATAGTGAAAAAGGAGCATATATAAGTGATCCCACTAGTTTTGTATGGGCATATATATAACATTTTCTTCTGACCATCCCAAATAAATAAGGACAAAATAAAATGTGGTTTTGAAATTCCCTGAGAAGACACAGTAGTACTTAAGAGAAACCTGAGGTAAATTATTTTGAGTGAGAATAGGAAACAAATCTTTTGCCTAGATAAGATGTATTGGAGTGCTATATTTTACTTTGAATTTCCCATATAATAGTCAATATTTCAGAATTAAATATTTGGCAAAAAATTAGTTTAAGATGCATGCAATATGTCACAAGTAATGATGTAATTGACATTGAAAAACATATTTTGTGTCTCAAAAATGTTATTATTAAAAACCTCATATTGTCGTTTGTTTAACAAATAAAGTTAGGCTGATAACATTAATTTGCATTTTGTACTATGAACTGTGCTGCATATCCTACAATGACACTGATATTTTCTGTATAATGTTCTTTTACTCTTTGGAATAATTTATTTTCTTTTTGAATTAGCACTCAGTGTACTTTGGAAGAATGGGACACTATCAGAATTACATAGGCAATAAAAATTCAAGGTCTTGAATTCTTGCATTTTGCTTTAGTCTCAGTGATGAAGTACATCTGGAGCTAATGATGCGCAATGCCAGTACCTTAGGATGGATGAAGCATGAAATGCTTCAGCAAGCTCTTGTCTACATCCCTCACCTGACATACAAACACCAAAATGTTTCAGTCCTGGCTACTACAAAGTAATCTTCATATTATACAGAAGAAAAGATATTTTTAGGTTCCTACTGGGAAGAAGAATATATCTGCCCTGTTTTATATGGTTGCCTTCAGAAAACAGAATAAATAGCAAGAGGTTACAGACTAGGCAGCAGAGAAAGGAAAAAAAAATCAGTTCTTAAAGTGCTGTTAACATTCAGAAAAACAGGGAATGTCAACACCTTCCACAGGTACTCCTTGGATAGTTCTTGCTTACAATCCGAGAAGAGCTCTGATAGAATGTCTTGTCTATCACTGCAAGAGGGCCCACAGTATCACTGAAACTCTGTCAGGTCAGGCTTACAAGCAGATTGATCCTTTATCCTGAAGCTAGACTGAGACCTGTCATTCTGACATGTAACTGCTAGGTCTCCGAAAAACCCATGAATATAGATCAGAAACAATGACTAGGTGGAATCAGGATCCTAAAGATAGTAGAGCAAGCTGACCTGTGCTCTCTCCTGTGTCCCTCTCCTGTGAATCTCTGACATCAGCCACACGTAAATATTTGGTGGGAAAATTCCCTCATTTTCTCCCACCTAGATACACACAATTTTCTTTTTCAATTGCTTTTATCATCTTTGTGAGACACAGTCTTGAGTGCAAATCCAATTAGTAAGGTAAATAAAAGGCACCTACAATTCTTTCCAGTATATTGACAGGGGAAAGTTCTATTTCTGTAAGCATTATCTAAGATAATATAAACAAGCCCACCAATACTTCTTTTTCTGCATAAAATTTAGTGTTTCAATAAATAAGAGACATTGAATTCTACTGGAATATTGTTCTAATATTCCAAAGGATTTTTGTGTGGGGTCTGTAGGGTCTCTGGCTCACAGCTGCAAGAAGCTAGACCTGCAGTCCCAACAGCCTGTGGACCAGTTAATTCATTTGCACTGCCTTCTCTGAAGACAGCAGAACACATTAAGACAAGCAGCAAACTCCAGGTCTGAGAGTTACACACTCCAGAGCTGCAGTTACAAATCACACAGGTAAACAAAAAGTAACAACAGAGAAAACAAACTCCTAGCTTATGCACAGATGGGGGAGCCCTTGACTTCTTCAGCTGACCAACCAAAATCCTAAATCACAGAGTGGTTGCAATTTGTAGTGGTGCAAATAAGCAATTAGGGAACAGTATGAATTTTCCTGCTGCACTTCTGAGATTACAGTAAATTTTCCTCCTAGATACTCTTTTCCTAGACTTAGTATTCCACTTTTGAGATGATTCCTGTCCTGCTACTAAGTTCTTTCCCTAATAGGCAAATGGCATCTTGAAAAATTTAAGCTCTTTCCTTTTCTTATTTCATTCAGATGATCAATCTAGCACTCTTACTCATAGGTTAAAAAATTTTGCTCTTTTTTCTGTTGAAACCTATGTTACCAATAAACACATTGCTATACTCTGCTAAGTGTGATTTGGGCTCACATTGTGATTTAAGTAGATTAACACATCATTCTGCTCAATAAAAATCCCAGGCAATATCAGATGATTTCAAATAAGTAAATTGGTACTAAACACTATAATTTTCACATGTGGAATATCTAAGAGAACCCAGACAGTGAGCATTGGACTATTGATAACCTAAAGCATATCCTATCTGGTTTCGTCAATTACTCAATTCCTGCTTCCCATCCTTATTACTCACAAACACACTTAAAAAGACTCAATGTCTATCACAGTACTTTGCTGCTGAACTAGATAAGTTGTTCAAGGCCAGGTTGGATGGGGCTCTGAGCAACTGGTCTACAGAAAATTCCAACTCCCCTGTGGCAGGGGAGTTGGAATTGGATGAACTTTAATGTCTCTTCCAACACAAACCATTCTATGATGCTATCATTTTTACTTTTTTTTTAAAGATGCTTCTTCCCTGATCACCTTAGCAGCCAATTATCACCCTTGTTTCAATTTAACCTTGGTTTGAACACAGATAATCATAATCACGCAGAATATACTAATTGAGGTGTTCTCTATGCCTCATGTAGTTACGCACTACCTTTCTATACTGTAGATGCTTTTCCTGACAGATCCTAACATTATTTGTTTCCTATGTTGTTGCTTATAACGATCCTATTACAACAAAAATATACTCAGATCACTCTCATTTTCTACCAGCTTCAACTAATGATGTATTTCTATATAGTAGAGCTCCTCATTGTTACTCCATTAGTCCATGACTTTGAAATTTTGTACTAAGAATTTTGTTTCTTTTTCTATTAGGAAGCAGGGTCTAATTATTCTTATAGTATTATCTCATGCTTCACACCATCAGCAATACCTACAGATTATAAGCATATGCATTGGTCAGGATATTAATGAGCTCTGCTGTACATATTTAAGAAAATTTAATTTCTTATAAACTCATTAAGAAGATCAAACAAAAACTAATGCATTAATTTGAAACTGGCACCTTCCAGGATCCACTTTGGTGTAGAGTTTTGCAAGAGACAGTGGCTTCAGTTCCAAATCTAGTCCCTGTTCAGGTCCTTGTAACCAATGGCAGTTTTGGTCTTGGATGGGCATACATTAGCCAATAAATACATCTTGCCTTTTATTACGGTTTATGCTTCTTTATTACTTTCACATTTGTGAACAATTACAGGACTGTATTGTCTTCCGTGAGAATTTGTATTGCTACCCACAGACTGCTGGTATACCATTATTAATTTGGAAGTTTGAAAAGTTCTGGAACATATTTTATGTGAATGGTATATGATTATGACATGGTTGGGTGATAGTTTCATTTTTCAGCAATTTTTAGATACAGGTTTTTTAATTTTTAGATAGTTACCTGAAACTATTATATTTCCAGAGATCTTTCATGATTCTGTCAGTTGTTTGGATTTTGCAAAGCCATATAGTTTTTAAACATGTTTTGTCCATCAGCAGTCAACTATTATCAATCTAAGAAGAACTACATTACTAAGAAAACTCTGGTTCTTAAAAGGTTGCAATATTTCCTAAATAAAGTGCTCAGAAGTG
Organism: Platyrinchus mystaceus; assembly: GCA_035041135.1. Taxonomy (NCBI): domain Eukaryota; kingdom Metazoa; phylum Chordata; class Aves; order Passeriformes; family Tyrannidae; genus Platyrinchus; species Platyrinchus mystaceus. The sequence goes on from JAWWLV010000088.1 coordinate 78,451,983, forward strand.
ACAAATGATAGTGTCAGTTTGTGTCAGGTTTAAAGAGATGTTTTCCAGGAAAAGATGACCATGCTTATTTAAACATTATGCCCCCAGATGAGAACTCAGATAGGAAATTCAAAACTCAGTAGTATTTTCTAAAAAAAAATATGGGATTTCACATATAGAAAAAATGGTCAAAACTTCAAGTCTGTCTACATGATTTTTAATGCCAGTATTAGTCTAGTGTCTAAGCAGGTCAACTTTGAATTCTCACAATATGTGAGGGGGGTTTTTTTTCTTTATTTCTCCTTTAAATTTTTTTTGAATGGAACATTAGTTCAATCACTGAGAGTTAGTAGTAGCTGAAAGTTAATAAAGTTAATAAAGTTTTCCTGTTCCTTTGTCTTTAAAATCTTATTTAGTGCAGGGTGAAAGGAAAAAAAAAAAAAAAAGAAAGAAAAAAGACAAACATTTTGATAATGAACAACATATTATTGTACCTGTTCTTGTAAACAGGGCAATGAAAGATTCGTGATTATTCAGACATCATCATACTGCTGTATAATTAAATTTAAATTCTGGCAAAACACTGTTAATGGTGATAAATAACAACACATGAACTAGGAGTCCTAAAGAAGACAGAGCTTACAATTTATAAACTGCCCCTAGAACTTAAAAATGGCTTTTGACAAATTATAAATACTAGCAGACCCACAGGGCTGAAATTCTCAAACCATAATCTGGAGGATTCACTCTGGTCAAGTTCTAAATTGTTGTTTGCCTGTTTCTGGCTGCTAAATTGAATTATGACTTCAAAATACCTTTAAGCTGAAACAGAACTATTTCAAAACAAGTAATTTAAAGCATGAAAATGTTACTGAAACAAAAGCATTTCTTGTAATATTTTAATCTTTTGGTAACTATAAGGTTTTGGAAAATTAGTCTAGCTAACTATTATTATACTAGAATAACGTATCCTTTACTTTTCAAGAGGATTCAATATTTATGAGCAAAATCATGTTTATATTGCTTACAAATCAATAACATGCCTTTTAAAACAACTTCCTTTTTGTGAGGAAAAATAGGGAGAAAATTACCACTGGTTGGTATATCCATAGTGAACTCCTGTACTGAAATAACCTGTTAAACATTTTTAATTGGTATACTTCTACAATTCCTCCAAGTGACATTACTATGTGACGACAACAGCACTGGTTCTGCCACGAGGAAAAAGAAAATCTTATTCTGCACTTCTCATACCTTTCCTTCTGTATAGCAGTTTGAAAAATGATACAGTTTAAAGTAGTAATAGTGTTGTAGCACTATAAGGATATCAAAGTTCTCAATACAGTTTCTCCTCACAACCTTGCTACAGTTTTTTTTATTGAAACAATTTTTTTCCCTGCAGATTGTTTTTTCCTTGTAGATTTCTTATTCCTTTTCTCACATTGTAGAGTATGTGGGTGGAAAATCCACTTGCTGCAGAAGCACCCAAGTCATATAGTTCTAGATCGGCCAACACGTTTCTGTGTCACTGTATCTAGGAACCTCATCTGTGAACCAGTCTGGCTTGTTCATTAAACATAACAAGAGAGGAAAAAAAAACTTATTCCACAAAGTACATGCTTACACTGCAGTAAAAACATGGGTTTAATCTGGTGGCTCTAGTATGAAGGTAAAAATGATTTCTAATGATATGATTGTGCACAAGCTGCGATGTTGTGCACTTGTGCATGAACAGAAAGTTAGTAGAAAAACCGTATGTCTGTGCATTCTTGACTATGTTTTTAGCACAAGTTCATTTAGATCAGCTCAACAAAAGATCAAACTGTTGCTTTAATAATCAGTTATTTGTCTTTTTACTTCACAGTTTCAATACACCCAACTGCTGATATCTAGTTCAGTTTGCATGGCCATTCTATGTTGAAATCGCCAAAGAGTATAGCAGAGATATGTATGAAATGGGAAATTAGTATATACAAGAAATATATAAGTATAGATATAAGTACATAAACATAAATATATATATATAAGTATATACTAACAGAAGTTTATAATCATATAAGTATATAAATATATCCCTATGTAAGTGTATATAAGAAATATTGTACACTGAGATAAATACTAGCCTCAGATTTTGATAGGCAGCATGCTCCACACAGGGAAAAGTACAGGTGGATTTCCACATTGAATAAAAATTAATTGATACTAATATATATTAGTATTTATGAATTTTTATTGAGGATAGGGGAGTTAGGGAAGAGTGTATTTTCAGATGGAATGGACATATAGCAAAGTATTTAATAGGTAGATTTAACATATTGAAGTTAATGTTTGAAAGTAAGAGCACAAAGAGAATAGCAAAAGCTATTGCTTGACGCTGGAGACAGTGAAGAAGATTTAGGGGTTTATCTTTCTAACAGGATTTAGAAAGCTTAACACATTCTTGCTTTTAGGTCTAATATAGAAGCACGTTTTTGTATGTAGGGATTTGACAAACAAACTTTATTTGATCTCTGTGAGGAGCTTAAAGAAGACTCTAAGACAAGGCAGTGGAGAACTGCCATTTATGGAATAAGAAATGCTTGAAGTGTCATCCTAATCACTGGCAAGGAGCTCTCTATAAATTCTAGTCCATTCTGTCAACCTTTTTTTCCCCTGGGGTCTTGTGTCATTTTCTCCTTGTAGTAGAGTGTTGCTTCAGAATGTTAGAAAAAGAATGTTGAATCCAATATTGGGACTGGCAGCATTGTCAGTCCCACCATGCTTCCACAGCAGCTGTGTGGTGGTGATAGAATAGCCACAAAGGGCATCAGAGGGAACCTGTGATTCCCCAAAACAGGCAGGCCCTGCAATCCATGGATCCAGCATGCTGAGACATCCCAGGCTGAGGTTCTGGCCACACTGTTTACCATACACTCCACTGAAAACAGTAGCTGTGACCATGCCTACCACAATGATGCTCTTTGTTGAATAGTGAGAAGAATTTTCAGCTTTTCAAAACTAAGCTCAAAAACTAGTGAATGCTGCATGTATAGGATGAGAAAAATAGTTAATTTCTTGCTCTCTCTCCTATTTTTCTGTCTGGAAGCAGAATGTCAGTAAAGAAGTTATTTGAATTCTCTCAATCTCTCGATACTTTTAGTCTACCTGACATTTGCATCCATTTTGAAACAAATCAGTTTCTTAAAAAGATAATGTGAATTACTGTTACCAGCTCTAACTACGAAAACTGAATGATTGTAATTCTAAGTTTAACCTTTTATCAGTACAAGACATTCTATATTTATTTTCTCAGAATTAAATGATATGAAATACCTCCCAATTGCTCTTGCTAGTGGAGGGATGATGCTATTAAAAATTGTTTCTTGAAATGAACTTTCAGTACAACAAAAAATTACACACTTTGCAACACAGAAATGGATATGATAGCATGTAAATTCTATTTCAGTAATTTAGTTAGAATAGTGATCTTCTTAATTTTAGTTAAAAATAACTTTATATTCTGTGTATTTCTCTATAACCAGGGTTATACAATGACAGGGCAAAGCAAGCTTCCTATTACCTTTCTCTGTTTAAAAACAACTTTCTTTGCCCACAGTATTTTCCTTGAAAATAATAAAGCTTTCATCTGGCGGTCTACCCTCCACGGTTTGGAGGCGCACCAGCTTCTGGTTCCTTATCCCATGATTTGGAGTCATTTCTGACGGCTGAAGGGATGGGGAAGGGGGACTCCATGCAGCAGGGGTTCCGTCCCGGACGGCGACCGGAATTCAATCCTAGCCACGAGGAGGGGGTAGCTGCTCCCCCTCCCCCCACCCACGTGCCCCCATGGCC
>JAWWLV010000088.1:78467156-78481093 GCA_035041135.1 Platyrinchus mystaceus
TTCTATATTTAGTTTGTCTCGGATTTAACTAAACTGCTTTCAGCTGTTTTCTATAGCATTTAGCCACAGATGTCAGTGTTAATTGAACAACATGTGCTCAGACTTCTGAGAAGAGAAGGAAAGGGGTCGGTAATTAAGGAAACAATGCGATCTTCCAGTTTCATTTTATTTATTAGTTCGTCAGGGAACTTATTAAACAGTAGTCAGAACTAAATTGGTTTAAAATTTACTTCCTAAAGCCTAAATACCAGGGTGGATGTTGACAGTTCCATGGAAGATGTTTTGTAGGTCAAGTTGTGTTAAATGTCTGTACTACAAGATACTCAGCTACAAGTAGTAAGGATCAATATTTAAGGATAAATAAATTCTAGACTGAATTCTCTTCTGGTCTTTGATAGTATTTCAATAACTCACTGAAAATGTAATCTTAAGCATACTTTAACTTTCCCTGGAAGACAGTCAAGTTTGTCAGTGAGTGTTGTTTTGTCTGAACTGAAAATAGTAAAAGAGACAAGGGCATACAACTACTCTCGAGGTGTGTTATGGTAGGATATCAAAGCTAAGTCTTACATAAATCTTCACAACAGCTCCTTTTCAGTTAAAGAGTTAGTCTGAAGGCATACATTTGTTGCTCTGCCTTTTCTTTCTTAGTCTTTGGTAAACTCTTTTTTTGTTATCTAGCAAATTTAATATGTGCTTTCAAAAAAATCAGTGGTCTCTGCTTTCTGCAAGATTCTTCTTTGCTGAGCAGAAAAAATCTGTCACCTCTTCTGTTTACAGTTCACCTTGCTGGGAAGAGGAATTCACTGTCAAATGTTTCCAACAATTTTTTTTTTTTTTACCCAAATCTCAGGTCTAAATGTGATGTTAAGCCCTCATTTAGAGTTAAAACTAGAACTGCAAAAAGACTTTTTCTGCAGTGTGTACAGGGATCTGGGAGTTCATAAGCTATTCAAAGGGTGGAAGCATTGTGTGTAAAATGAAGCAAAATGTATACAGTGCTTATCAGGGATGTAAAGAGATATCTTTCATAAATATCTTAAAAATCAGACTACAGTCTAAAACATCCAAATGAGAAATCTTTTACAGAACTTTTTGGTTTTCTTCAGCATGATGGAACAGGAATGCTTTCTACAAAATTTAGCACGTGAACTACTTCTTTTCCTATCTTTCAATCACTGGATGTTTATTTTCTTCAGTGTCTTGTGTAACTTCTACATTTGCATCAAATATTTTTCATAAGATTCTCCCTTTATTAACATGAAATACAAAATTAGGCCGCTTTTGGCTTGTTTTTACTTTACTTTCCACACAAAACCGCTTCTTTGCTCCTCTTATTTAAATATTTGGTGAGATGTGGCATTCTGCTACTGATTTTATGTTCACTGATCTTACTGTAACTTAGGGTAGGTAATCCCTCAGCCAAGTCAACAGAATAGGAGGTAATTTAAAACAAAAGCTTTGGTCATTCTCTTATTTTAGCCATTTTTGCCTAGGCAATCAATGAGAACAGAAGACTAAGACATAGTAGATTAATCTTTAAAAACTGATATTAAGGTGAAAAGTATCATAAACCTGCAATTCTTATGTTAAGAATTAAGATAATTATTCTTAAGTATCAGTTACTTATCAGTAATTATCAACCAAGTAAGTTTTGTTGTCAGACTTTTCAAATCCGACTATTTATTCTACTTGAGTGAGTTATTCTGAAATTGATATATTTGGAACATTCCTTTTAGATGGAAAAATGCATCTTCAGAAGTGTCTCAGTAGATATTTCAGCATGTGATGAGTTAGCCAAAATCATTCTACATAATTTCAGTTAAAAGTTCAAGATGTTTTTCTCATCTGGCAATCTAAAAATATCAGAATAAAGATTCTTAAAATAAGCCATTTTCTTTTTTTGTAACCAAAACTAAAATGCTTTACAAAGGTAATTTTGTGCATTCACAGTGTAGAAAATTTTGAAATGCCTGTTTTAAGCACAAAAATTGCCTTGCCTGTTTTTCAGGGAATCATACTCATCCTAGCCAATTAAAGCCAATTAAAGAAACTGATAGTTGTCTTTATGGTTACTTCAAACAAAAAGGGAAACTTACCTGTAGCATACCTTGTAGTCATTGAATAACTTTAGTTAAAATTAATTCATGTTCACCTGTTGTAGGTGCTTTGTGTGTGGAAAATCATAGCTGGAAGTCATCATTTCAGTTCTTGGAAAGGAGAGCAAGGGACACTTTGCTTCTAATCGAGAAAGTTATCCACTTTCTTGTACTCCTGTTGTGAGAGTGGAAGTCAGCATGACTTGTCTCCAGATATAGGACTGTCTGCAGTAACTTACAGGTGAAACTTCTAATTTCTTAAACTAGAGAAGTGCAAAGCATAGAACATGTTAAGAAGCAAACTATTATACTCCTGAATTTAGGTGCAAATATGTATCAGACTTGCAACTTTCCTGCTTCTATAACTACTTTCTCTTAATAACAAAACTTAATCCATGAAATCATAGGATGAATATTAAATGGCTTCTGTTTGTAAATTCGCATATGAATACTCGCAGCAACTGTTTTCTTCTTGAAGGGGAAGAACATAAATTCTGAATTATGGCCCACTGGCTTATTTGTCCCATAATCTTCATTAGAATTTGACATACTCTTTCATGTTACAGTAGGTAGAATATATTCCAGGATGTGCCTCAGGATGTGCTTTAAACTGAATTCAAGTTATGGACTGAAAACAAGAAAGAGCTGTAGCCAGCACAAAGTGCTGTGTGGGCAGTGAAAGGAATGTTTAAAAACCCCTGGTGGAACCCTGAGAATCGTCAATGCTGTTTAGGTCTACAGTTAGGAGATTAATGCAAACGTGGTATTCAGTTGTTTATGACATTAACATCAGTTTGTCTTAAAGAAGTACTTTGCTAAAAATGAAGTAGCTGCCTCCTTAGATGAAAGGTAACGAATAAGAGAAAATTGAATCCACATACTCATTTCTACTAATTTCTGGGTAAAACTGAATTTCTGTGTTGTGGGAAAAGGGTTTGAAATATTCTGAAATATTTCATTAATCTTCTGATATTGTCTTCTAATATCCTTGATGTGTAATATATCTTGAAAATTATCATTGCTGTATTCTCCTTTTTAACTGTTTTCATCTTGGGTTTTGCAGAAAGGTTATGTAAATTCTTGTTTCCTTAATAGGAGAATAAATGCAGGGGAGCCACAGAAACCAAACAATATTTTTAGAGTAAGTTTAAATATCCTCAGCTCATAAATCTTTTCTTATGACAAACTTCAATATAATGCAAGTTTTGTATTTCAAGACGTCTTTAGTGTATTTGATTCAATTGGGTCCCAATAGTGCCTGAAATCCTGTTGTTCTAGAGAGTTTCCTTTGCATTTTAAAAGAAAATCATGTATGTATGGCAAGTTAATTGACATTCAGAATAAGTTATAATTTTACATCTGATAGAAGAAAAAATGATTAATGTTATGTTCTCAAAAGGAAATAGATGGCATTCTCTGAATTGGAAAAACCTCGGTGTTAACAAAAATATCTTTCAATGATTAGTCCTTGCTACTCACTGTATTTTGAGATTTTTTTTTATACATATAACTTCCTAAACTGTAACATATCTAATGTTGATGTAACCAAGAAAAAATACTGTAACACATCTGAGCTGGGACTTCATAAATGAAGACACAAATAAAACAAGATTCAGTTTGAATACACAGCACAGTTTTCTATTGTGTAACTTTGAGTGTAGAATTTTCAGGAAATGGTTGATAACACAGTAAATTATGCTAACAATATAACTGCTCATGAAAATTATTCTGTGCAAAGCAAAAGGGTTAACCTCATTTGTGTCAGTGATGATTTTGACCCTCTCCTATCCAGTAACATAATATGAAACTTAGTTAGCAGTAGAAAGGATTTATAATATGCTTGCCGACCAAATTCTGTGTTATGAATGGTGTTGGTTGTCTCTAAAATAAGTTGTAAGAAATGTAATATGTTCCTTAAACATTTTTTTAATTATGTGGAAATTTCTATCAATAACTAGTGTATATTATTGCTTATTTTCACTTATGCTTTTGCTGTTACAATCTACTATAAAATTAGCAAACAGTTTTGTGTAAGCTCTGGTTCAATAACACATTTTTACTTTGAGCTAAATGGGGACTTATAGATGTGTGTCTTTGAAATAGAAAATATGTAATAAGAATTCTTATTTCAATCTCAGTGGATATGCTTTCCCTTTAGAGCAGGGTCTTTCAGAAGGGGATCTGCTTCAAAGTGTGTATCCACACATAAAAACTAGGATAAAGCAGTGTATTAAATACCTTAAGACCATTCGTAAACAATGCTTATATCTTTCAAAACAGATTGTGGTTTCTCACATTTAAAAGGATGTACAAGTCTTTAAAGTACAGTCTTTGGCTGGCTATGTTCTGTTAAATTAGTCCAGTCTAAAGTGGTACAATAGCTCTTGAATTTATATGGAAGAATCAGGTTGTATCTTGGAAAACGAATAGACCTGAAGAACACAAAACACACTGAATATGCAGACTACTGCATATTGTACCTTCTCCTGTTTCTCCCCATTTGATTTAGCATACCCTGTCCAAATCAACAACAAACTCCCTAGAAATTCCATGCCCACATATTTCTCTGCAATTAAAGTAAACTTACACTTCAGGAATGTTCAGAGTAGTCTTTGAATAAATTTGAGTATAATAATCAAATATTACATAGTGACCCAAAAATTTATATACCAGATGAAAATATTCATGTTGTTGACTTGATAAATCTGCGCTGTATTAAAGCTCTGACTCCAAAAAGGTGATGAATCAAGTCTTCAAATGGTAATTGGAGGAGAATTTCAAATAAACTCACTAATAAAGGTCTGGTTTCTCTAGTATTCTGATGCCCTGGTTGAATGCTCTGTTCTCAAGTCTCAAGCAACATTATCATGCCAAAGTCTAGATATGTAGCTGTTCCTGTAGTTATTGCTCCCTAACTGTAAGAAGATTTCTGGGTACCACTGGTATGCTTTTTGTCAACCATTTCATTCTCTTTTTTTTTTTTTTTTTTTCCCTCTCCTTGCTTCATAATCTCCCTAGCTAAAAGTAGTATAAAGTACCCATTTTTCTTTCCATAGGAGTTTAAGTGCAATTTCCAGCCTTTTACTTTCAGGAAATTGGATGAAAAGATAACACACAGTCATTTTCCAGATGTTTACTCTCCTCCATGTACAGATGCTTGATATGAACTTATACCATGACTTATTTTTGGACTTTTCTGGCAGTTCAGTTATATAAACTTGAATCAGTTCAGTCTCTGTTACCAGAAGAACAGGTAGGAAAGCAAATTCTCATTAACCTCGCATGAACATCTCTAGGAATTGCCTGTTTCATTGCAAGTGTTTGGATGCTCCTTTATTAAAGCACATTTTTAAGAGATGTACTGCTTTCCCAATGTTAAAGTGATAGTTGTTACCTAAGTAATATATTTCAAAGTCTAAGAGCTCTATACAAGGAGTTTAATAGCTCTATATGACTTGTTTAGTGGTGTATAAGCAAAAAAACCCACAACCAATCAAAACTCTTGCTGTACTTGCCTTGGGGCTTTAATTGACAATTTTAGCTGTTCATTCTAACATTTGTAACTTGTTCCTGATTATTTTGTGTGTGTGTGTGTTTATTTTGGAATGTCCCTGCGTTGTTATCCTTACCTTACCAACTGTTTGCTTCAACTTTGTGACTATATTTTATGACACTTATTCCCATTATTGGATTTTAATTACTATACTTTCCAGTCATTATGGCCAGGCTTTGCGAACGAAGATCTGAGAAGGGTTCTACCCACACTTGCTACAAGCGCGCTGATGGCTAAAGATGCCAATGCGAGATAGACAAGTCCGGCTGCAGTAGAGAAATACATAAAATACAAATATGAATCTGCTTCAAGGAAAAATGGTTGTGTTCCTTGTATCTGTACCTGGATGAACAGCCAGTACTTCAATGGAACCAGATCCTTTGAATACTTTCTACAATAATTAGATCTCATAATTTGGGCTGAAGTAAATAATTTGGCATGTAACTCTTTTATCAAGTATTAGTTCATTTTGTTTATGTAGATCATTTTTTTCTAGGTGACTGACAAACAAACATACATCCACCCAAAGATATATATGCATGTATTCCAGAAAAATGTTAGTTTTTTTGCCTGAAATCTTGTGTGCCTCAATAACATTTTACATCGGATTTTTTTTATGTGGATTTTAAATCTTAAAACCAAAAAGGCTTGAATACACTTGTATAGGTAGGACTCTGACAATGCTAAGAATAGATCTGAAACTTCATTTTCTTCATTGTAAGGTCAGTTGCCTGGGGAAAAGAAAATAATCTCTGACAGGTCAGTCTCTCAGTTGGAAGAAATTATGTTGTGAGATGGTGCAGCTTAAAATGTAAAGAAGAGTGGAGTAAGTAATTCTGACACAATAAGGTGGCAGAAAGCTGCTTTGTCCATAATCTGCAGTTTAGAAGTATATGCAAAAAGAGAATTTTAATTTTTTTTTAAATTTAGAGTTTAAAGGAAAGAAAACAAGATTTTTACAGACAAGTGGTAGTTCTGGTTTTGTGTCTGTCATAGTCTAGAAAAATCTTATGGCAACTTAGGCATTATTTCTACTGTACAAAGGAGAGGAAAAAATAATAATACTTATATTAGTAATAAAAATCACTCTTCCAGACTCCCCAAAAGGGAGTTGGCATGTTTTTCCTCATTCTTCCTCTTAGTATCTGTGTGCTAAGCATATAAAAGAAAAAAACAAATGAACTCATAATCATCCTGTGGAATATAAGTACATTTAACTGTTTCTTAGCAATAATGGAATAACTTTCAATATTTTGTTAGAAAGTATCCAGCTGTTGAAAGCATTTCTCCAGAGTTTCCCACTATACAGTATGCACACACACACACACAAAAAATTACATGTAATATTTTCCATTAAAACAAGTCAAGCATATATTTGTGATCCAAGAAGAAGAAAAACACAGCAGTCTGTGAAGTACTTGTCTGACAAAAGGTTAGTCCTTTCAATGGAGCAGGTGACAGTCTTTCAAATGTATCCTGTCATGGTTACAGGAGCCACATGAGAAGATCTAAACATAAATGTAACAGAAGTAATGATGTGAGACTTTATCTTGTTGACACAGAAAAGGATATGTCTCTATTTGAGTAGTTCAGTTAATGGAAACTGTTTCTGTGAGTTCAGATTTTTGCTGAAGTATTTATGTGATGAAAACTTGAGCTTACACATTGAAGTACCAATCTGTCTCTTATATAAAGCTGAACTTGAAAGTGAAGCAACAGCAGCAGTCAATCTTTGAGTGAAATTAAAATTCAAAATGCTTTCTATATCTTTTCGGCTTGAAAGTTGACTCACTTCAGCAGACAGAGCAAGGTGGATGCAAAGCCACTCCTATGGCAGGTAGTGAGGTGGCAAAAATATTTAAGTGGGTGATATACCTTGCTTTCTGCAGTAAATCTGTTTTGTTTTTTTTTTTTTGTTTTTTTTTTTTTAAAGGTCTGTCATCCCTTCATGAGGGTGCATTTGTATTTTTTTTTTTTTGGTGTTAGCTTTTAAGAGTTGTGTAAAGAGCTGATTGGTCACAGACTCATATAATTTTATACTTGGATGTATTATTGAGCCTGTATATCATTATAAAATTATTTTAGCCCTTTAAAATCTTACTGAAGTATTTTAATGTCTATGGAACTTAACCTTTTAAGCTGAAATGATGTGCCTCCACCTACTAATGTTGTGTAATTCCATTCTATTTTAATAGAATATCAGGGTCATATTGCAATCTTTACTTTCTCCTTTAATTTTTAATTTATTTCAATACATTGCTAAAAGTTTCAGTTAGGCAGACACAGTTGTCAGTTGTTTCTGTTTGAACTCTTCTTTTACTTGTAGTATGCTTTTCAGTGATTACTTATATTTCTTACAGTTTATGATATACAAGGATTTATGCACTTAGTCTTGTATTATGAAAATATCCAAGTCTCTAAAAACTCCTTAATTTTCCAGATCACTTTTTTTAGGCACCACATTTTAAAAATTAATATTTAATTTTTTTTTCCTGTTTCTGTAGTATTTTCTCTCTCCTAGTTATTTTTAACATATCTGGCTCTAATACTCTGTGAAACTAATTTAAGATTTTGACTGTTTAAACTGAAACTCATAAGTGTTATGGTTTTCCTCAGTACAGATCCAAAAGTGATTCAGAGAGTGATATTTCTCCTGCTCCCTGAAATTAGTGATGGCAGGTTTAACAGGGTTCCTTAATCAAGGAGAGGAAAAAGACTCCTGGAACTCAAAAAGCCCCAAGGTCCACTAATGGGATGTTACTTCAAACATCTGTCTGTATTTTTCGCTTCCTCAGTATGATATGTTCATTTGTGTTTTTCATAATCCATGGTAATGCAAAAAGTTTAAATACTTTAGCTGTGTAATACAAATAGCCCAGTGAATGCTGAATGCAACTGGATTCTGAACATGTTGCCAAGTGGAAGTACAGACTGTAGTTCCTACTTGAAGGTCTAAGCAAGACTATTCTTAGGCAATATCTGAGCCTTTGCATCTATCAGGAGAAATGTACTTTTTCTTGAAAAGGTTTGATTTCTAGTTGGTCTTTTTTTTTATTATTTGTTCTTTGCTGAGTTTGAAAACTGAAGATCCTTTCCGCAAGGTACTGAGAATGATGACGGTGGTTTGCTGATATAATAGTTGTACCTTAAGGGTTATTTTTGGCATACAATTACTTATAATACTTGTATTATCACAGAACAGGTAAGGTTGGACGGGACTACAGTGGGCCATCTGGTTCAACCTCCCTGCTCAAGCAGGGTCATCCTAGAGTGCATTGCACAGGATTGCATCCAGATGAGTCTTGAATATTTCCAAGTGAGAAAGATTCCACAACCTCTCTGGCCCAACTGTTCCAGTGCATGGTTGTGCACACAGTGGTGTTCTTCCTCATGTTCGGGTGGATCTTACTGTGCATTACTTTCTGCCCGTTTCCACTTGTCCTATGTCTTGGCACCACCAAAGTGCCAAGAGGATGGCTTGGCTCCATCCTCTTGACACCCTTCCTTCAGATACTTACAGACATTGATAAGGTCCCCTCTCAGTTTTCTCTTCTCAAGGCTGAAAGGCCCAGCTCTCTCAGCCTTTTCTCATAAGGGAGATGTTTCTGTCCCTTAATCATCTTTGTTGCTCCCCACTGAACCCACTCCAGGAGCTTCATGTCTCTCTGGTACTGAGAAGCCCAAAACCGGACACAGCACTCCAGCTGTGGCCACAGCAAGTCTGAGTAGAGGAGCAGGATCACCTCCCTTGATCTGCTGGCAATAGTCTTCCTAATGCACCCCAGGATATCACTGATCTTGGCCACCAGGGCACACTGCTGGCTCCTGCACAGCTTGTTGTTCACCAAGACCCTGAGGTTCTTCACAGAGCTGCTTTCCAGCAGGTCAGAATTACCTTTATGGTGTTCTGTGTTTCAACCGGGTGATACATAGAAACACATGTATAAGTATAAACCTTTTCTCCCTTGTTAGTGATCTCTGTTTCAGTTTTGGTCTCATTTGTCTCAGTTTAATGAAGTTAAAGGACTTGCGTTTTTTAAGAGGTTATTGAGGCAAATATGTAGTCTAAAAAGGAAAAGAAAGGGTAGATAATATTTTTAAAATATCAACTTCATACTAAACTCAGAAGTGTTTTAGCTAGCAATTTCATGAGCTTGAGCCTAAAATTATTTATCCTTCTTTTGTCTCATGCACAGTTCACTACATGATTGTGTGCTAGTCTATTATATTATCAGAATGTTTGCTTTGAATAAACTAGCTCTTGTCACTTTAATATGCTATCATTTACTACTCGTCTGGCAACTAGTCCAGCCTATGGCATTGCAGTTTCATCTACATGTCATCTGTAAGTTACAGCATCATAGACACATTTCAGGGCAAAAGAAGGTTCTTTGTGATCCAGTCAATTAAAATACCAATGTACTTCATGATTTTGCACAGATATTGCACTAGTGGCACTCATTTTAAGTTGTACTCTTAGCCCACTTTCACTGAGGAAGAGAAAAGCTATGTACAATCTGTCATTTTATAATCTCCTCTAAATTTCATAAAACTTCTTCAAATATGGGAAAACAAAAGACGGCAGAAATGCTTACATTTTACCTTTGGACAGCTTCCTCCAGCATATTTCAAGTTGCATGTGGTGACCTACTTCAAAGTCTATTTTTTCCTGGGGAATGCTGTGAGCAGGTCTGTATTTGTAGCTTTGAGTCAGAAACTCTAAGCCTCTGCATTTTTAAGAAAAAGAGAGATGTCCATACAAATTACAAATCTAAATCATACTTTTATCAGCTTTCTTTGAAGTACTTAAAAAGAAACCAAACCAAAACCACATGCACACAAAACTTGCTAAATTTATTTTGTTTATTCAATTGGCAGATCCACGCTAAAAATCTGATTTCAAGTAATGCTTTGAGCATTCATTTAAAAGTAGTTGACATGCCTTATGACGTGAAACATCATCTTGGACAGTATTCTAGTTCCAACATATTTCTTTTGCTACTAGCCTTGATTATAGCCAGCTGCTTAAGGCTTTGCTGGAATAAAAATGGGATACATTGCATATATGAGTAAAAGTAGACTTTAGCAAGACTTCAAAGGATGTCTTGTACGAGGAAGCACAAAGATAAAATGACATCAAAGCACAAGTGTATGAATGATAGCTGACAGCAAATCTCATTGAAGTTGTTGCTGTCCCCAGTTGCTTGTTGCTGTTGGAAGTTAGCTTTTCAATGATATAAATGAGGAACTGCTTTGGTTTTCTTTCTGGCTTCTGACTATCTTGAATGGTTGTGAAGCCAGTTAATATAGACTTATGAAATAACCTGTAAAAATGTCTTTCTTTGAGTAGTAAAACTTACCTTGCATACTGTAAAACTTCTAACTGAACTAACAAAGCTTAGCACATCAGATAGTACAGACAAACACTGCCATACAAAAGCTGAAAAGTTGAGCAAGGCTCTGTTCCAGCAGGACTAACAAGACAGTCCTCATCTCAAAGAGTTTATGATGGGCATTGTCAAGCTCTCTCTGACTGAGCTACTTCAGCAAAAATGTTAGTAGCTGTAAGAAAAAGTCACTTCCTTTGTTTCATGTCTATGTTATAACAGAATTATTAAAGTCTTGCTTTATAACTTTTTTGAAAATTAAGATGTGTATGCACTGAATCTGCATTTTCATGTATGATCTTTCATGCAAGGCAACAGTTTAAACAGCCTTTCTAAAAAAAAAAAAAAAAAAAGAGGGGAGAAGGGACAGATATCTTTAATACTGTGGGTTTTAACATTTTTATTCAGGTGAAGTCTAGTGAGAATTATTCTGTCAGACAGCCTCTTTGTAAGTTAAATTACCTGATAAAGATCATTATATGTCAGTGAGTCAGGTTAATCTTTCAGACTAGTCTAAATATGGCCATGGAAGACATTGCTTATTGATCATTTTTAGTAAATGTCTGAGAGTAAACATTCAGTTTCTCAGAGTCGTGTAACAAACTGTGCAAGGTTACTCTGGTAAACTGGCACACATTATCTGTAGAACTGTGTCATAAATTTCCTGTGTTCTTAATATCTGGTTGGGTTTTTGGTTCTGCTTTTTAAGAAAAAGGCTGCTGCAGAGGTCTGGATTCTTCCCTTCCTTTTGTACAGCATGTCATGTACAAATTTCTGACGGATGTTGCTGTGCTCCTCAGTTCATGAAATCTCTTTGCAGAAATATGAGCAATGCAGCTGCAAATGAACTCAACAGCAACTCCATCATGGAAATGTCTACTTTGATAATAGTCAATTATGATTCTGATATTAAAAACCATACTAGTCTCAGTTTGGGCATCTAAAATGGAAAATTTTTGCTTTTTGTCTGTCTTAACGATACGATGTAATTGGTTTTGATTGTTTGGGGATTTTTTGTGGGGTTTTTTGTTTGGTTTTTGGGGGTTTTTTGGAGGGTCTGTGGGGGGGGTTTGTGGTATTTGACGATTCATTCTACAGAAATATCAATAAACCAAGCAATTTATTAAACTGGACTTCAGAGATATATAAAGCTAAATATCCTACAATAAACAATGGAAAATTAAATACTGAAATGAAATGAGCATTGGCACCTCAAGACTAGTTACATGTAAGTACAGTGGGAAACAAAACATTGTAACAGATGGGAGCTGAAAAGCATGCCAAGTTAACCTAATCTTAATTCTGATACTTCCTAAGTGATGAATAAATCTAGAGTAAGGAATCTGAGCATCTACTCAATCAGAGAAATCTATACAATTTTCTTGGACTGCTGCACTTTCTACCGCACAATTTTATGTTCTACAATATTGTTGGGTAAATTTGTTTCTCTGTTTTTCACTTACTCATTCTAAGATAGAAGGCCAATATGCAGCCCTTCAAACTTTGATATCTTTTCCCATATAAGGCACTTGTGTACATAGTGGCATAAATTTCTGGTTTGTTTGAAAAGCTCATTATTTCTCTGAATACTTCTGAATGTTGATAATATTTTTCAGATGTTTATTTCTTCTAATTTCCTAAAGATTTTTGCAATTTCACTCCAAGGGATTACTTATGTAAGTATAGCAGACTGTATTTTATTAAAAACATGCATACTTATTATAGCTATATTATATTTACAAGTTTAACATAAAATTGTATTTTGTAACATATTTCCTCTTTGACCTGGCAATGCGACGTTTTGGCAAATGTTAGACATTCTTGGTAGGTTAGTAGGGCTACAAACAAAAGAAGGAATGGAATTACTGACCTATTAAATACTGAATATAAAGAGCCAATGTAGAATAAATCAGGGCTTTTTTAAACAAATGAGTCATTTAAAATTGGGATATCTCATTTTCTTGACAAATATTCTAATGAGGGGATAAAATGGCTCAATATTAATCCTTTCTTGTGACAGAAGGTAAGAAATAGGGAAAGGATATTAAATTAATCTTTTGTTATAGGTTTGTTAAGATCCAGTTATTATAATTATTAGAGAGATACTGTGGGGGTTTTGGGGTGAGGGTGTCGCCCCCCGCTGCCCATCTCTCAGGGGGCCAAGACAGGCAGAGGAAGCTCAGGTTCTGAGACAGAGAGCAAGCAGGAATACAGCAGTGAAGAGAGGGTTTATTCAAAATTCCTACAATTTATAAGGCTGCAGGGAGGGGTTTGGCCACTCGGCTAGCCAATGCGAGGAGATGGTATAGTAACCGTGGGAACCCAGGAACCGGGGATGGACAAGTGAGACTACCAATGGGAACACAGGTTTACATACATAAGGAATAAAACATAATATATATATTACACAATAACTAAAATATAGAGTTAACAATTTTCAACCCCCGACAAGATACCTCTTCCTGAATTAAGGTGCAAATGAGATCATATGCCTGAAGTTAATAGTATGGATTTTATTTAAAAAATGTGAGGTAGAGAGAGATAGAAAGAAATAGGATAAGGAAGGGGGGGAGAGAAATAGAGTCACAGAGAGACAGATTAAGTAGAAAATATCACCACTCTGTGGATCTTGACTGCATCCAATTGGTCCTCTTCTTCTAGTCTTTTCGGTCGTGAGGGTCTCACAAAACACAGACTTCAGTGTATTATCATAAGGTTCAGGCTGGCTGGGAAGGCTCACTTCCCTGAAGGGAAGAAGTTTTACACAGTCTCTTTTGGATCAGGTGCAGTCCTCTGGTGGAAGGCCTCAGGAATGGGTCTAGCCGGGCGCTTTGGGGGTCTGGTGGTTTATGACCTCTTCTAAGACAGGACAGCTGCCACTCAGGTAGTGCAGTTTAC
>JAWWLV010000088.1:78481193-78504633 GCA_035041135.1 Platyrinchus mystaceus
CTGCTGGCTCATGTTCAGCTTCCTGTCAATCCAAACTCCCAGGTCCCTTTCTGCCTGGCTGCTCTCCAGCCACTCTGCCCCCAGCCTGTAGGGCTGCAGGGGGTTGTTGTGGCCAAAGGTTGTTGTGGACCCGGCACTTGGTCTTGTTGAACCTCATCCCGTTGGAATCAGCTCAACTCTCCAGCTTGTCTAGGTCCCTCTGCAGAGCCCTCCTGCCTTCCAGCTGATTGACACTCCCTCCCAGCTTGGTGTCATCTGCAAATTTACTAATGGTGGACTCAATCCCCTCTTCTAAATCATTGATAAAGATATTAAACAGAACTGGGCCCAAATGGGGCCATAATGGGCCAAGTCCTTTGAAGATCTTAACAATGTTTAAGCCATTAACCATTTTCAGTCTCTCATAAGGTTTGATATTAGTCTTTCCATTCTTATTACCCACTATAATAGGTAGATAAGAATGTCTCTACATTTAGAGACTTTGTTCACATCCATTTAGCTTGTATAAAGAAGGGACTTAGTGTTCATACCTCTATTTTTCCCCTTGCTAAGGCCTTAAACTCTGAGTTAAAATCAAAGTGATCTTTCAGATATACAATCACTGTATAATACCTTAATTCACAGTGTTCATGAGTCTCTTTTCTCTTAAATTTATAACATAGTAGATTGCAGCAGGAACAGATTCTCAGTTGAAGTTTGCATCTGTCCTTACTGATCATTTCCCAGGAAGGTGGTACCACTCTTCATAAACTGGTGGGTGTTACAAATCTGAAAGTAGAAACAAGTTGTATCTGCTTCTACAGCTTTTTGACTTACTTATGGACACCAAATGTAGCCACAGATGTATGAATTTCTTGAATAAAATTAATATTATCCCTTGAACCACCCTGGCACTTCCAAGAATCTGATGCATTCAACAGAAGAAAAATAATCTAGAATAGGACAGTCAGTCTATGGTCCTCAGGTGTCACGTTTTTTGATCATATCAGATACTAACACGAATGTTAAAATATGGGGAGTAGGTTATTACCAAGAACACTTTTCTGTAATGAATTGTTAAATTATCTTCTGTACAGCATTGAATAGCTTTATGTCTCCTGAACTTTCAGCTGCTTCCCTAGAGAAACAAGTTTCTTCATGTGTCTGTCTAGCTGTCAAAATTCTTAGGCCATTTCTGCCAAATCAGAAAGAAGTACAGCAGTCTCTAAATGTTGAACTAGTGTCAAAATTGAAGTTTTACTGACAGTTGCACCCGGGGAGATAGGAGAAATAAGCTATTACTGGGCAAGCAGCAGCATGGTCAAACTAAAGTATGTGTCTGTAGAAAAAAGCTATTGTTAATCCCAGAGCTACCAGAATTGCACTTTTTGTAGGTCTGGGAAGAGGATGCTAAGGTTATATGATAATCATATCAGACTATCTCTAACAGATCACCACCTTATCTTCAAAGTTGCTGTTTTAAAGAGTTGCTTCTATGAGGACTTCTCCTATAGTGGTGTTAGTTTGGAATACTCCCTTGCTTTTTGCTCTCAGAAAAGGCAAAGGTCTTTGAAGTTTCCTGTATCTTGAAAATTATCTCTTACTGAGGAATCTTCCATAAAGCAGGCTTAACTGCTCTTAAGTTCTCTATCTGCTGATGTCTATTAAAAAAATGGATATTCTCATACCACTATGTTTTTATATAGGCATATTAAAAAACAGCCTTTTTCCTTTAGGGCAGCGGAGGATAACAAAGTTGATGAAGCGAGATCCATTTATGTTGTTTCGAATGACTCTTGGGAACTCTTGTCTGTCACCCTGGAGCTATGACAGTGGTACTGCTAAGGTTTCCAAATTTGTCCTTCAGTGCATGAGGAATATCTATCTGCATTTCTCTACCCCTTGATGAGCAGTCATTTCTTGGAGTTCACTGCTGAGTGTAAGGATGGCTGCCTCGGGAATTATCAAGCATTAAGTCTAACCTGTTTAGTTGTAGAAACTGCATAAGATGCTCCATCAACCTAGCTATGCTAACTTTCTCTAGAAGTGGTTTATAACTTGTTTAAATAGGACAATCTGAACTGACCTGTCTCAATAGATTCTCTAATAGCTTGAAATTACACCTATGCTGCGCTTAGAATTTCCATATTCACCTTTTGAGGATTAAGGGAAAGGTTTTATCTAGGTTAACTGTAAAGGATGGAGGTGGAATCTGTTCCATATTGTTTCACGTGATTTCACAGGGACTTACCTGCTTTGTATTTCTTACTTAATCTTTTAGTAGAGCCAGTTTCAGTGAACGTATAAATTTGCATCCAACTATATACACAAGACTTCTACAGGGCAGGTTTCAAAAATTAACTTTGGTGTTGTTGTCCAAATAATTTTTAGCTGTCATGCTGCATTCTCATCATGTGTTTTTGTTGTTTTTTGGGGTTTTTTTTTGTTTTTTTTTGTTGATGGTGATATGTGTTTTACTGAAGAGCAATAAATTTTAATCCAGAAGTGACATTCTTATCTGCATGATGGAGAAACACCTTGTTTACTTTCATTTTGAAAAAGTTTTCACCTCCAAAAATATTTGCCTAAAGAAATTACAGAACTTATTAAAAGTGAGTAACAGAGCAAGTAAGTTTCCTAGGGAGAGCTTGTTTTCTACCCTTCCAAATAATGAGTCCTGGGAGTTGAAGATGGTTAACTCCTTTAAGCATGAATAGTGGTTGGACAAAATACTATTTCAGTCCCTTCTGCTTCATTGTGTGATGGTGGCATGCCAAATCATAGATCTTGAAAAGATTAGTTTTCCTCATGAAATTAGATTACCCAGAGCTCTTGAATATATGAATGCATAGACTGAAAAACCAGTTCTACTTAATGCTCTTAGTATTTTTTTTTTCCCAGGTTCTGGTATTCAGGACCAGCTCTACCAACCAGCCTACTGCCAGGAGACCTACCCAGAAATACAAGGAACTGCTGAAAAATGAGGTTAAAAACTCCATGGATACTTCATTTTAAATAATTTACTTGGCAAATTAGTATTTTTTTCTCAACATTTCTTTTCTTTGCAATTATGTTAGACTATTGTCATGTATATAGTCATATTGAGTGCATATATTTGAGACAATACATAGACCTAAATTATTTTTTCAGTTTTTGAATTAATTATTTGACAATAAAATTCATAGAAAACACATTTTGATATTCTCAAATTTAGTATTAGCTGTTGGCCTGAGTAATATATTTCAAATTTATGGCACTAGAAACCTGTCTAGAAACATAAATGGATTGGAAAGACAGTATTGTGCCCATAGTAAGGCTATATAGCAAAAGCTATATAGCAAAGCTGTGGAAGGAGGTAGAGACTTAAACTAAGGTAGATGAAGGAAAATGAGTAATGTTATGGTTAAAAAACAAGTAGAAAAGAGATTATTCTGTGTATGTTTTGCTATACTCATGTATTTCAGAATTTTTTACTCTGACATTTTCAAATGGTTATGGGCTATATACAGAGTACAAATCTCAAAAAGGTGCAGAGGATGAATTTTCTTTATATTCCTTCCTCTGTAGCAGGAATATCTGTTGGCATATGTTCTGGCTGCTGTGATTGCCATCAAAAGTCACATCGTTTTAACAGAATCATGGGATCATTTTGTCATAGATTGGTGTTTTAATACTTGCCAGCTAACTAGAGATAACTTGAATAGTGCTTTGATTCTAACTGCAAAGGGCATTAACTTGCAGTATTTTGCTCTGCAGAATGTTAATTTCCATGGACCAGTTGATGAACAAGGACTTAGGTTATGATTTCTTTGATAACATGTAAGGAAGTCCTGTTCAATATTGACTGCTGAAAGTTCTGAACAACTACAAACATCAGTATTTTAGATTTTAATGGGTCTTAGCCCAGAATTAAATATTTTTGATGTAGTAACTATCTGGAGACTACACATTACAAACTGGTGTTGATCTGTTATGGTTTCATACACAATTGGAAAACCACGGTGCCATTGTGAGGCAGTGCATCGTTAAAAGCCTCCATGCAGGTGTAAATATTTTTTGGGTGAGAAATATATTGAACATATTTCTTGGTTATCTTCAACCTTCTGTTGGCAGAATAAGGCATTACAGTGTAAACAAACTCTAAGCTTATCTGAAAATTGGTGTTTATAGTTAGACATTTCTAAGAGGTTTGAAACTGTTATACGTATGCACAACAGAAAAATGTTTGCTTTTGGAGGTTAGCTCTGGTGCAGATTGATATCAGGATCTTATAGTCTATTTATTAACCATTACTGCATTTGGTCTAGATGCTTAATTTCTACTGACATTTGTGTGGTTCAAATTTTCTTAAAGGAAAGGAAAGCAGATGTGCCACTGAATGTCAAATGCAACTGTGACTCAGAAATAAAACATTTTTTTTCCCTGAGGGGTTCAAATTTTAAAGGAATTACGTAGATTACACTGAAGTAATTTTTGAGCAATAAAAGTTGTCAGGTACATTAGAGCACTGTCCCTGGTAATGCTGATGTCTGCGGTTCTGCCCCTTTATTTACACAGTGTTATCTTGACATTATTTATTAATGCTGTATGCTAGTTATAAAAAAGCAGTTCTGTTATAGAAAGGTCTAAATGTTGGAGGAAATTATGCAATCTGCTTATGCCTAGTGTTAGGTTTTGCTAGAGCTGGATTGATCCACTTCTGAGAGAACTGGAAAGCATTTCCTGAAAAGAAGAATGAGGGTGCAAAATTACTATGAATAACAGCTAACAAAACAAAACAAACCACCCAACCAAAAGAAAAACTCAAAAAACCCTCTCAAACAAATTAAAAAAAACCCCAAAACACTACCAAGGGATTAAATGGTTAAAAGTGCAAGGAAAAGTGCCAATGGGAAATGCAAAGTGCAGCACTCCTGGCAGCACATGTTGCTGTCTTTAAGTAGCCAAGGAAGGAAGAAATGCGAGAAATGTATTTTCCAAAGCTGTGACAAGCCAAGAGACTGGAAATAACCATTCCTACCACCTCCCACTTCACCTCCTTCTCACAGTGCTCTGAACAGTTGGAGTGGACAGTATCAGGATCCATCTGGAAAGGGAATTCTGTGACTTTGGTAGAGCACTGAGAGAGGAGTAAAAAGAGGGGTGTGTACCCACACATGATACTGAATATCGTGGGGGTTTTCCATATTACAGAAGTTCCCTTCACCAAGAAATTGAATACCAGCTTTCCAAGAACTGGACCCAGACAGTGACAGTGGACTGAGTGTGTCCTGAGTGTGTAGCTGTGCTCACTGACAGCCACAGCTGGGTGTGTGGGTGCTCAGTGGAGGGCTTCCCACAACTCACAGGTGGTGTTGTTCTACTCAGCTGACTTTGTCTCATCTTGGACTTCATTTGCCAGCCATTCTCTGCAGGAGCAGCAATGGGCTCTGGTCAGCCTATAATGGTAGTGTGGAGAATGTCTTCTAGCAAAGGAAGGAAGTGCTGGGCCTTCACCTTGCATCTGAAATTTTAGGAAAGGGCCTAACTCACATTGTATATGTTATGGTCTGAGTTCAAATTTAGAAGTGGCATGAGTCACCCGCCAGGGATGTTGTGACCGCTGTTCTTTTTTTCCAGGAAAATGAGCACCAAGGGAAAATGCACTGACCATTCCCACTTAACTAATCACCTGTTAAAGTAATATCTGGTGTAAAAATAAATTAATAAATACAATATAAATAAATCTCTCCAGACCCATTTTCTCACCAAGGAACAACATGACAGTTTCATTGCGTTCTGCCAACAGAACAGTATGTAGGAGAAAGTGAAGACACTGCAGTCCTGTGAGGAAGAATTGATGTGCAAGAGTAGCTGGAAGAGGGTGAGACTGAGTGCGTATGGCCAGAGTTTATCACTGCCTGTACTCCTTTATCTCTCACAGAGAGACAAGGTGAGCAAAAACATCCCTTGCTAAGATCCCCTTCTTCCCTGGTGCTGGACAGCAACCTTGGCTGTTGGAACAAAGCCTGTCTCCCCGTCATATCTTGGAACTGTTCCATTTTTTTTACCATCTGCCCATTTTATGTCATCTCATCCCTACTACAATGTTGTGGATGCTGAAAGAGCACAAAAAGATTTCAGAGGATACCTGCTTGCCTCTTCTCTTTAGTATCTTATCATAGAGTCATTGTCTACAAATTCTTTTTGAAGTTGCTGGTAATTCTTGTCTCCACAGCTTCCAGCAACAACACTTTTCAGAAGTTCACTACTTACTGTATAAAGAAACACTTCCTTATGTATTTTAAGTTCATTTCTTCATGCTTCATAGCCTTTTAAAAATACATTAGTTTTTACAAAACAAACTATGAAATTATGAGCTTTAAATCCATCTAACTGTTTGGGAAACTTGAAAAAGAGAAAGATTAAGTGGCTCACAGTGCTGTAAACCAAACTATTAGTTACAGGTTTTATAGTTTTCATAAATATTATTTAGTTTATAAATCAGTATTCTGACTTGCTGTCAGGGTTCTACAAAAAAACAACTTTACCATTTCCAATAGGTTCCTGTTTGAAAGAAATTTAATAGAATATAATGAAGTAAGTTTTGAGTGATAAGTTAATAAAACTTGGCATTATATGTTAGAATGCTGTCTATGACTACTTTACCCTGGCATTGTAATACTATACACTCTGTTCCAATGAAAGGAAAATTCATATTCCAGGGACATCTTCCATACCCGAGGTAATTGGTTCACATTTGCTGTAATGCCAAAGGGAAATAGGTAACAAATTGTGCTTCAATATACAGACAGAATTCCAAGTGTCCAGGATGTAAATATACAGTACAGTGTAAGGTTGGTGGGTTTTTTATGTATCTGATGTACTTTGTTTTTATCTTTTAGGCCAAGGCAAACATGTAGCCAATCATAACAACTAAAGGCCTGATAAGTTATTTCCAACACATTATTCAGTATAAGGTAATACAATACTTTATAATTTAAAAAAGCATATGTACAAGAATCACTAAATGACTTGCCCCCTCACACACTCTATTTACTTAATATCAGAGCCAAAACATCCTTATCAATGGCTGAAATGTTCACTTACATTATTGTATTTTAGGATGTATGGTCCTGTAATTGTATGTTGAAGGAAATATACTGAGTTATAGAAAAATGGCACTAATCACTACAAAGAACAGTTCCATTTCTTCAAAGTAGAAATTACTGAGATTTTTTTTTTCCTCTTCTGTGACCAGAGAGCCCCGGTTCCAAAGAAATAGCAAGCTATCCTTCCTAAAAGTTCTTCTGCAAATTCCATCAATATGAGCTTGTGTGATTTGTCCAGTTAGGCTCTTAAACAAGTTTGTTTTACTTGGGTTTTTTTGTAGTTTTTTGTGGGCTTTGTTGGTTTGGCTTGGGTAGGGTTTGGTTTACTGTTTGTTTTTGGGAGGGGCCAAAAAAACCCCAACATGGCTGAATATATGTGTAGTGATATCATTAAGTTGCTCATTATTTTTAGCGAAGCCACGAGTTCAGTTCAATTCTTAATCCAAAGTTTTGATACATTTCTAGAAGAATAGATTGTAAAAGAATAAGAAGCAGTGAAAAAAAAAGAAGCAATTGTCTTTACAGAAAATCATGGCAACCAAATTTTAAATTCAATAGAGGTTCTGTTAACCTTTTTACAGTGAATAACAAGTGCCTGTTAAAGAAACATGAAAGTTAACTAACTGCAGACAAGCAGAAGTAGACCATTAAAAGACTCCACAGAGCAAATAATGGAAGTGAAATTCTGAATCACTGCTGGTGAACTATTGATATTTCTGTAATGGAGTGAAAATATTGATGGAAAGAAGCCCTAAGACTAAATTCAAATCATACTTTCCTGAATTTAGAACCTGTTTAATATAGAATAAGTAATCAGATGTCTGTCAGACTTGGTCATGTCATATACACAAATGAAATAAAACTATCAAGTTACTTTCTAAAGGATTTCAAAACTTTCTGTAAAAGTAACCAGTAGTAATTAATGTCAGAGAGCATTCACCTACCTTAGATATATAACAGTTACCCTCATATTGACACATACTGCTTGAACAGAAATTAATTGCTTGAAGCAAGCAGTAAGAGCAAATAGTTCCTTTAGATGTCCCACATTCTGACAGGATGCTAAGGCAAGAACAAGTCATTAAGTTTTTGCAGCCTTTTACAGCTGATGATTTTTTATTTATGTTTTTTACAGTATTGGAATTGAGAGATTACATCAAGTTAAACTATACTTGATGAAAAAGGAATACAACAAGAGAAAAAGGAGAAGATGCAAATGTTAAAATGTTGATACTGTTTTGTAATGACATTTTTAGAAATCAATCTTGCTGTTCTATGGCAGTTACCTGAAATATGGCATAAAACAAACAGTTCTAAGCTCTAGCTCTACTGCTATTATGTGAACAGGACCCTTGGACTGTTTTAAAATCATAGATGGGCATGATTTCCTGACCCAGCTGAATTCAGACCTAGTAGGTTTTTGAGTCAATAATCTTTGAAGGTGTTAACAAGGAATTGTGGTCTCCAAACACCTTTTAGAAAGAATTTTCTCAAGACTATATGCTATGCTTGCTGTGCTGCTCATGTGGATTTAGCCAAGCTTTGGTTAATAAAACAAATTGGGAGCTTGCTATGCCTTTAGGAGTTCCCAAAGAAAACCAAAATAAAAAAAAAAATAGGGCTACTAGATTGTGATCATCTCAAAGTTGCCACAGTTATACTTTCACTCCTACAACAGTTCTTTAGCTAAAATCTTGTTTATGAGGAAAAGAAGCCATTAACAACACAAGGAGAAGAGTGTGAAAAGATGATTTAGAGTATCCTGTTCATCTGCCATTTTGTAGCCCATGACAGTATCGTACCTATTATTGGCCCCTGAGGAACTCCACTTCTGACCAGCTGCCAGTTTGACTTTGAGCCATTAACCACCACACCCTGAGCTTGACAATTCAGGCAGATACCCACCCATCTATGGTCCATCTGTCCAGTTTATCACCAGATCATCCATGAGAAGGATGTTGTGGGAGACTGTGTCAGAAGCCTTGCTAAAATCAAGGTAAGGGACATCCTCTGTTCTGAGCAAATAATTTCCTCATAGACAACAACCAGATTGGTCAAATGGGACTTACCTTTGATAAATTGATGTTGGCTTTTTCCAGTGACTGTCTTGTCCTTCACATGCTTCCACAAACAACTGTTTTATAGTTCGGGACATAAACTGCTTTTCCAGTTGTTGAGCTCTTGGATCTTTGTAATATTCTGGTATTTTTTGGCACATATAAAAGTGATTAAAAAGGATATTGCTGAATTCTCTAACTTCATAACAAAATTGTTTTACAGTTAAAAATTAATAAATTAGCTATTTTAACTGTAATAAAATATATTAACTTTTTTATTAGAACTGTATTTAATAAACTAATATTTTACATTCTTATGGCTAAATTTGAAGATAAGTTTTGGACATTTTTCTTTTGAAAACTATGAAAAATATAAGAAAAAATCTTACAAAGACAATCCATTTGCTATAATATACTTTCAGATACTTACTGCAAGTCAGGTTTCAAAGAAATATTGAGACAGCTCTTTGCAAGAATTATGCATTTTTAGTTCTTAATCAGTATTTCATATTTTCCTTTATCCTTTGTTAATCTCTTGAGATTTTAATAGTTTGAGTGTAGGATTTATTTAGAAGATCCCTTAAAGTCTTTCTACTTGCTTATGAACAAGGAAGGCAAAATGTCACTACTTTGTCAAATGTAGGTGAGTGATATTGCATTATGGTCAGCAGCTATTTTGAGCCAGTAGGAGCAATAGACTGCTGAGATTTATATGTTTCCAAGACACAGAAACAGGAAAATAAAATAAGGAATGAAATTGCTATTAAACTTATGGAAGTATCATTCCCCTCCACTGTAAGTCAAAATGCTGACATTAACATTTATTTCGTCTCAGTGTGCCTGGGGGCCCTTTGTTATCCTCTTAAATCTCTAGAAACTATCACAAACCTTTACAGAATAAGTTTTTTAAATTTCTGCATGTAAGTTTTGAATCTTAATTGTGTGGTGTAACAGGAGAGATCTTGTAAAGTTCTCTGTTTTGGGGTTTTTTTGGGGGGGAGGGTTTTGTTGTTGTTTTTGCTGTTGTTATGCCAGTAAACACTGATTTGGGTCACTTTTTATGTGTATAATTTTACATAAGTAAGATGGTGAGGGGAAAGGAACATTGATCTGTATATGTCTTGTTTTCTTTGGGTATTAAATCATGAACTCTTGAATTGCAATTGTCAGCCTCTATCTAAAAATCTAGTATCCTCTGTACTGCTTCCAAATAATAAACTGAAAAAGCTGAAGATTGCCTTGTGTAAATTTCTAGCGTTCTGCTGGGACAGTACTTCACTGGAGCTCAGACTTTTTGTCTTAAGTGCCCCAAATTTCATAAACATAGAATCGTAGAACTTTTAAGTTGGAAAAGACTTTTAAGATCATCAAGTCTGACTATTAACTCAGCACTGCCAAGTCTGCCACTAAACCGTGTCTCCAAGCAGCCCTTCTCCTTGTCTTTTAAATATCTCCAAAAATGGTGACTCTACTGCTTCCCTGGGCAGCCTGTGTAACACACAGATAATATAGAAATGCCAAAAAAATATATTTTGCCATTGTTCTGCCCATCAAAAACTTCCTACCAAAAATTTTCTGTCAGCTCTCTGCCAGAAGTTCTCACCAGGACTTCCCAGGGGACTTTTCCTGCCAAAAGATCCTGCCATTGTTTAAGGTTATCATATCTCCTTGGACATCTGAACTGGCTATGTGCCAAGGAAGCACGTACAACCTCCTTTGAACACTATAAAACTCGAGGACAAATTTGGGAAAAAGCAGGGAAGAGGAAAGGGAGAGAGAACTGGTTGCCCCAGGAGTGTCTCCTCACCTCCCCTCACCTTTTCTCTGCCACTGCATGCTGCCTACCTGCCATGGGAGACTGAGACTCTGCCGGCCTCGAGAGAACTGAGACCACCGTGCCACATGTGTGAGTTATATCTTATCCTTCCAGCCTCACGATATTCCTGAGGTCCAGGGAGCTGTGGCTGAACAGGACCCTTCACGGCCTGGGATACGGCAGTGTGAGCAGCAAAACCACACATCCTGCATTCCAGAGAACTAAAGCTGCTAGACATCCTGCAGCTAAAGAGATAACATAGAAAAGCGGCAGAGACAGAGAAAAAAAAAAAAGGCAGAAAACTGTTTCTCCCCCCCAACTCACACCAGCAAGGCAGAAAGGTAGTTTTCGGTGGTATCTTTTCTCTGATTCAAAAAAAATAATCTTAGCATTTTCCAATCTTTTCTTATTTTTTCCTCTTTCTCTTTGCAACTCTTAGCAATTAATAAAAAACAGCTTTTGGTATCAACAGATAACTTGTGTGAGTTTTAATTTTGCTCAAGGGAATATTCGAATCTGAAGTTCTTTCTGCAACATATTTAAGCAGATTGTAACAGCCTGTTCCAATGCTTAACAACCCTTTCAGTGAAGAAATTTTCCTAATATCCAATCTAAACCTTCCCTGTTTACCAGACTGTTTCTTCTTTTCATGTCACTTGTTACTTGAGAGAAGAGAAGTCATACACCTGACTACAACCTTCTTTCAGGTAACTGTAGAGAGCAGTAAGGTCCCCCCTAAGCCTCCTTTTCTCCAGGCTAAACAACCCCAGCTCTCTCAGCCACTCCTCATAAGACTTATGCTCCACACTCATCACCAGGTTCATTGCTCTTCTAATGAGAAGCACTATAATTTAGCTTTCACCATTTAATTAAAATTCTGAAAGAATTTCTCTCAGTATCATTCCTTTCAGTTAGAAAATCTCTAATGCTGACATCTGAAAAGGTAGCTTTTTGTTATTAGGCCAAATTAATTGAAACAAAACTGAATTCATATGTTTCATTTTGTAAGGTGAAATTGAGGATAGCTGATGAAGTAACTAAAGGACTATTAAATTCAGTCAATTTCCCCCAATTAGCGCTTTCTAACCTGACGCAAAATTGACACAAAATATCACAGTAATGTTATTTTCTGAAGAGCCAGGTGTAAAAGAGTCAAAATTGATCAGGAAATACTTGAGTTTGGAGATACCTGATTTTAGAGACAAGAAGTTCCTAATGATTGATTAGAAAATCCAAATGCATTTTTGTTTAAGACTGATGGTCCTTTCCAAAGGCCATATTTGCATCCTGGTGCTCAGCTGTGATTTAATGTAAAGCTCTGCTTTCTTAATGATGGAAACAGCGGGCATGATTCTGTCAGGAGATGACAAGGCTTTTCATTGTAAGGTTTTCAGTTCAAATGTTAACTCTTGTAGGTATTTTTGTCTATGTAGCAAGTCCCATGCTGATTCCTATTAATCCATAGCTTGCAGAAGCATAACGAAGTTGAAAGGTGTTTTCAAGATCTTTTTGTGTATAAGGTACTCTAATACCCTCTTGAGTTCTATCTGAATGAAAAAAATCTATCAATATTTTAGCACACTCGAGATACTTCAGATTTAAGACTGTATATTTGAAGGACATATGATTTTGTAGTATGTTTTTGTCATGAAAATAAGCACATCCCTGCCTGACTAAATAAAACCAGCATAGGAAAAGGAGTTTATTTTCAGTGAGTTCCTGTTATCTCTGATGTGGCATGAAACAACTGTGTTCTGGGAAATGAAGCAACATACAAGGAAGAGCTAAAGGACAAAGAGATTATCTGTTAGACTGACCTAAGGGCTACAAGCAAGGAAACTGCCAGCTAAACAGAAGTCCATGAATATACATCACAGCAGTGCTGAGCTGAAGTATGTCCCCAGTCCTTCTGCCCACATACTTAGACAAGACAAGCAAGTAGGAGGGCAGGAACTGGCAGAGCAATTTTTCCTTTGCTGTGCCTCTGAACACTGTATCAGACAGAATCCTTTCTTTACTCTTAAAGTGATTAAAAAAATTGAGACATTAGGCTGCTTTCCTAGATGGAACAGTTAAGAAACAGAACAGAAAGGTAACACCTGCTGTAGGTGGCTACAGAGTCCTAGTTCAAAGTTTGTCTCCATATTAATGACATTTTTGCTCCACCTACTGGTAGGAATGTTTGGATCCTTCTTGAATTGCCATCAGGCACTTGCACCTCCTTCTGCAACCAGTCCTTTTCTTCAGATTAGAAAATTAAATTTCATTGTGTAGAAAAAAGAGTGAAAAAAATATGTTGACCTCTTTCTAAAATGTGGAATTGAGAGAGAAATTTTAAGGGGTCATGACTT
Organism: Platyrinchus mystaceus; assembly: GCA_035041135.1. NCBI lineage: Eukaryota > Metazoa > Chordata > Aves > Passeriformes > Tyrannidae > Platyrinchus > Platyrinchus mystaceus. The sequence goes on from JAWWLV010000088.1 coordinate 78,494,488, forward strand.
AAATCATAAAACCAGAGAAGTGTTCCCTGTGGTGAAGATGGATGATTTTTGTAATTTTGAAGGGTAAAACAAAGAACAAAAACAAACCCTCAGAAATATACAAAATGCCTCTCCCAAACATTATACAACTTTATACTTTAATATTGTAGCTATTAACTAGTTTATTGTCTAAAATCCGTCTTGCTCTGGCAAAGCCCAAAACTCTTTGTCCTTATGTTATCTCCCTTTCTTGCCTTATTGGCATAAGGGAGCTGACAGTTATTCTGAAATGGTGGTTTGATAGCAGTGAGCATGTCTCAGTTCTGAATGCTCATTTTGTCATATTGCTTGATTACTAGGTGATGTCAAGAAAAATAGGACTTCTGAGTTTATTTGCACAGCTGTTGTGATTAGTTATGTTTGGTTTGAAGCCAGAAGGTTCTCAAAGGTTTACTCTGCTGCTTCTGAAGTTGTCAGCTCACTGCCTCTGTCTTGTTAGAATGAGATCCAAACACTGATTTGTTGGATATATTATTTCATTCTTGTTCACTGGACTGAAGTCAATGAATAAGCTTCTTTGAGAATTACTGATTCAACAGCCGTAGTCTTCTCTTCTAATTGCAATCTGAGGTCTTCATGAGGACACTGTGCAGTAACAAAATAGCAAATCTTTAACAAGGTTTATGTGGTGAAGTTCATATCACTATATAAATTAGATTGTAGTTTTTCAAATGGGAAAAAGAATCACAAGCCTGCTAGTAGCCAAGGTTTCACTGCCATTCTGCAGATTCTTCTAGTTGGAGTAGGTACAACGCTTGCTCTGTTTGGACCAGTGTATCTGAATTCATATTAAACCAGGCCCTGTTGATCCCACACAAAATCACAGAACAGGTAAGGATGTTTGGGGATTATCTATACCAATACCCTTACTAAAGTAAGATTAGTTACAGTAGATTGCTCAGGACTGTGTCCAGTTGGATTCTGAATATTACCAAAGATGGAGGCTCTACAGAATCTCTGAGCAACCTTTTTCAGTGTGCAGTCCCTCTCAACATAAAGAAAGCTTTTTACACGAACAAATTTGAGCCCACAACAAGTTATGTTGGTACTTCATCATACAGATATTGTAGTGAGGTATAAACTGAAGTGCTTCTATATCCTCTATAGGACTGTATCATTAAGACTGAAGCCACAAAATAATTGGGCTGCCTAGCACAGGGCTGGAGATAGAAGTCATATCTGCGAGTCTGGAAACAGAAATTAGAAAACACTTTTATGCTTTTGTCTCCTTTTTATTCAATGAAGAATATCTCACTATACTCACACCCCTCACTGTAGCTGCCTGTCTCTTTGATCCTGTAGGCTCCCTGAGCTGTGTTTCTGAGTTTGTCCATGGTTCCACAAGTGTAACAGCAGACTTTCTGAACTATACAGAGGCTAAACTAAGAATCAGCCAGACTATTGTCCTCTAGATGTAATGCTGAAGAAAAGGATAAGTACTTTTCAGCAATTTTAACATGGATACCAGTTTTTACAGTCATCAAAGCTTTGGAAATGCCTTTCTGCAGTCTGAAAGTGTAGATTGTAGAAAACAGATGAAATTTAGATGCTGCTGAAAAAATTCCTATCAGCTATTTTTAGGTATTAAACTTTAGGGTATTAAATTCCTATCAGCTACTTTTAGGCATTGGAGGAGAATGCACTGAGATTAGGCGTCAGGGAGAAAGGTAGTGTTTGTGGATGAAAAGCTCAACATGACTCAGCAATGTGCACTTGTAGCCCAGAAAGCCAATCATATCCTGGGCTGCATCAAAAGCAGCCTGGCCAGGAGGTGAGGGAGGTGATTCTGCCCCTTTGCTCTGATGACACTCCACCTGGAGTACTGCATCCAGCTCTGGGGCCCCCTACACAAGAAAGAGAGGGACCTTTTGGAATAAATCTACAGGAGGGCAACAAAGCTGGAGCACCTCTCCAATGAAGACAGGTTGAGTGAGTTGGGGCTGTTCAGTGTGGAGAAGAGAAGGCTCCAGGGAGACCTGGAGCACCATCTGCAAAGGCAGATTACAAGAAGGCTGGAGAGGGCAATAGGACAAGGGGAATGGCCTTGAGCTGATAGAGGGTAGGCCTCCCAATCGCTGGAGGTGTTCAGGCTGGATGGGACTCTGAATAACCTGGCTTAGTGGAAGGTCCCCTGACTATGGCAGGAGAGTCGGAACTGGATGATCTTTAATGTCCCTTCCAACCCAAACCATTCCATAATTCTATGATTGTGTGATTCTATGACTCTATGAACTGACTACAAACTGACTAGTGTTGTCTCATTTTGAGTTCCTTTCTACAGCGTCCTTTAAGGCATTAACTGCATCTATCTAAACTGTAGATGCTGTATTCTTTCAGTAAAGACAGGCTCAAATGATAATTATATGCCAAATCTAAGGCAGTTGGTATTCATCAGGAAAATTGCCTTTTAACATCTTAACTGACCAGTCTAACAAATAGCTATATTACGGCTGAATTTACTCTGACTTGACTCTGCAGTATCATACACTTTGCGTGGCTATGATAGAGCAGGAAATAAACATGTATACATATGTACACACATAAACACACAGCGGAGGAAAAAAACACACTGCATTTTACCATTGTAGTCTACTAATCCCAGTTATATAATAGAAAGTTACTGAGTTGCAGAAGTAAAATATGGTGAATGGCAAAACAAGAAGTGGTGTTTTCTCTCTCAAAAAGGGGAGAGAGACCTGCTGATGGGGATCTCAAAGGATAAGGACAAGTTACTTCTAGTTTCATTGAACACTTCCTGTTCTGGTTTTGGGCTTAATGATGGCATTTCTGCTATACATACCTAGCACAAGAAAAAAAAAAATAAAAAGCAGTAAACGGTTTTGCTGAGGATGGGCATAATTTTCCCTAAGAAAGAGGTACCTCTGTTCCTGATTATGTTCTTTGTGTTTTCACTGTATAAGGATGTTTATGCATGTTGGATATACAGATTTTGTTCTTTTCCTGTTGCTCTAAAACTGATCACTCCAGCTTTCAAGATGATGTTCCTTTAACAAAAAGTAATACTAACCTTTTTTGTTGATGTTTATAGCCTTGGGGATCTCTATTATCACCCATATTCTCAAACCCTCTTTATCCTCTTGTGTTTGTAGTCTCAGAGGCTACTGTTATGTAAAAAGGGTGACTATCCGGTCAACCAAGGAACGGCTTGTAAGAAACAGGCTGATGCCTTATTTTTTTTTTTCTGAAAAGACAACTGTTATGATGTAAGGTTTTTATCCACATACATTAAAATACACTCATAAAACTATGAGCCTTTTCAGAACATCAGAATCTTACTATTGCAATTAAGACAATTGAGATCTGACAAGAACATCAGTAGTATTAGCAAAGCTCAGAAGATTCTACAAAACTGAATAAAGTTATAATAATACATTTCTATTCTTTTGACTATTACTATTATTGACTGTACCACTAGAATGAATTTGAACATGCCTCTCAACACTATTATATCTGTTCTACTAAGATGAGGAAGCTTTCTTAGTAGAGTGATTCAACGTGTTGTGGAAAAATATCTCAGTTTCTTAAGACTTGGGTAGTCTTAAGGCTACACCTGTTTTTTTTCTTTTGAGCAGAAGAATGGATCATTTGGACAAATAAATATATTAGGTATTTCAAAATGTTGTATAAGCATATAAAATAATTAAATGTTTGTTTAACTTTGACTAATTGGGGATATTTGACATCATGTGAAAGCTTTCAGGAAAATAGATTTTTTTTCAGCAAGATGGATTGGTTTAATAACTATATGTTCAGGAGGTGGGACTTCTAATGAGATAAAGCCCTTCTTCTCTTTTGTTTATTTCCCCCCCAAAAAATACTGACAAAACTTTAAATTACTATGAGTCTGAATGAAAGAGGAAAAAGATAACCATTTTGCTAAAAAAAAAAAAAACAAAAACAAAAACAAACCAAACTGAGAACAAAACAAAACAAAACCAAACAATAGCAGAAAAATGTTACCTAGCCACCCCCGACCTCTTGGTTAAAACGAGAAAAATCTGAAAGAGTTTTTCATTCAAAGAAAGAAGAGTCCTATCCGACTGAGACGGCTCTGCGGATCTCGACGGAGCAAACCATGTGACATGACAGTGATGGCACCGAAGCGGCTCTGGGACCGAGCCACATGATGGTAGTGCCCCATGCAGCTCCCCAGAAGGAAATTCCCAGCTTTTGGCGCGGGTGGCAGTGGCGCTTGCAGCCCTCAGGCAGCTGACGGTGGCTGCTATGGCGAACAAAAGGTGCTGGGGGTGGCTCACTGCAGCGAGGGAAGCTGGTCAGTGGCTGCAGTGGAAAACAGACACTGATGAGTGTCTGTTCCACAAATCGGTCCTCGGTGAAAAGGCTCCAGAGAGCACAACCCAGGTGTTAAGAGAGACAGTTCTGGAAGTGCTGAGAGATCTTCTCCAATCTCTCCTGAGTTCTTGTGGTCTTTCCCTTCTGCCCCTTCCCTCTTTCAGGCAGGGTATCAGTGCTGGGGAACAAGCTCTCCCCAACACAGCCCCGGCGGGACAGGGAGAGGGGCAGTCCCCAGCATTTTGAACTATGTGATAATACGAAAAATTCAACAAAAAAAAATCTTTCCCATTTACCTAAAACCGTAACAAAAGGTAACATCAAAATACCAAGTCTATCTTGGGCTGGCACTAGATAGAAGAGCAGTACTGATGTTGTAAGGCATACAGTTAACATTTTGGTTTTCTGAAGACTGATCAGGGTAAGAAGACATTTTTAAAATCTGTGAACAGCAGTAGTTAAGGAAACTGAAAAAACAGGGCTCTTGAATGTATAGGAAGAGTGAAAAGAACAAAGCAGTGGTTCAGAAAGAACCTTAAAGAAGAGTTTAAAACTGGTAACACAAGAGTAGAACAGAATTTATATGAGCATGCAGAATTTTTAAGCTCTTGTACTATGGATAGATGTACAGATAGACAAATCAGTAGATTTAAAGTGTGTTTGTATGAGTGCAGATCCAGAAATTGAATGAAGGAAACAAGTGCTCCTACAGGTTAATTGAAGTTCAGTTTTATAGTCTCAGTATGAAGTTCTTTAACCCTAATACCCTTATTGTATGGCAGAATTATACTCCATGTTTCAATGAAATGCAGCCCAATATAAGAAAGTGTGCTTTTTAAATCTGTACCTAATGAAATGAATTGTTACATGAATTTTATCATAAATTTATGGTCTTATAAGTATTGCAAATTTCGTGGTTCAGAATATTTTAGGTGCATAGAATTCCTTCTATTCTTTCCCAAGGTCTGTAATAGTTTTGGAAAATTATTGAAAAAATGCTGCTCATGACTGCTGCCCTTTATTCCTAGAGAATAAGGCTATTCAATCTGCATTTTATTCCTCACTAACAAAAATGCCTTACACTTATTTTTATTTCATTTTAGAAGAAACTAGAAATACGGATTTAACATAGTATTTTTTATATTTTGTTTCAAGTAATAAACAATTAATTTTCCATGTTTCCCCATCTTCTTGTTGAACTGATGTATTTTCCTCAAGGTGTACCAAAGTAAGAAATCTTTATGCAATAAATTGCTTTAGAATATTCTTTACCACCTTACCGTCATGCAAAATTCTAGTGAAGTTAAAGAAAATATTCTGGCAGAAAGAAGTAAAGCATCTTATTCACACTGTGTACTCTTGGCCAAGAATTTTATCTCTTCAAGCAACTCTCAGAGAGGAGGAAGGCAGGTTCAAATCTTATGAAGTGGAAAGTGTTAATCTTCTCTAGTTAAAAACTGTATTACATTTTGATTGGCATGTAACTCAGAGCTTACAGCTTTTTTTTCAGCAGATGCTCTATTAAAAACCAATTAACTTTCAGTGTAATTAGGTATTTAACTTATCAGTTATGCAGTGAAAAATGTTGGGGGTGATAGCAATGACAAACAGGCTTACCAACTAATCAGCTGTCTAATTAATTTGAAATCTTTCATGTTTGATAAAAATTATGCATCATATCAACTGTTTTAAGGCCTGGTAATAAATATACCTGTAGAAAAGCCTTTGGGAAGGTTTGTCTTGAAATTTATTCAAAAGGCAGCTGAATGATGCAAGGATGCTGTACTACAAAATGTTTTGGTTTCTTCTTTCTTACATAACCTTCCTCAGAGGTTAATAGAAAAATCTAGAAAACGACTTAACTGAAGTTCATTAATAAACAACCTTTTCAATGATGTCAGAACTGATGTTCCAGGACAGACCTGCATCTGTAATCAGGAAATATTCAATTTGCTGATAATTTCAGAACAGATTAATACTTCCCTCCTTTTATTTACAAACGTGATAGCTTTTTTGTCCTAAATAGGCAACTATGGGTATCAAGCACTGTAGGAAGCCTTGTGTGGGAGGCGGTCAGGAACTACTCTGGGACAGTCAAGCCAGGTCCATCTGACTTGGCAACAGGTATAAACAGTCCACTAAACACCAGAACTTCAATATGAGGAGCACGTGGCACCATTGTTCAGACATTATTAAGACATAACAATAGCTGTGTGGAGTAGGAGACATAGAAAGAAAGATGTGAGGAAGTACAGCAGACAAAAATGGAGATACACAAGGAGATGTACATTTTGCAGAAACCAGAGAGGAAAGCATGGGAGACACATGGAAGAAGACATTGCTGGAAATGAAGCTGGACACATGCTCTTGAAAAAGCATGATCCACACTGGAGGAAGTCTGAGAGACTGCAGGAGTCTTGAGTGACTGCAGAGCAGGGACAACCCTGACGTGCTGCAGCATATGGTGGAGCCAACTGCTGAAACTATGGGAGTAGAGACTAGCAAAGGGCAAGGACAGGTGTTGAACTGAAGCTGAGCTTATGAAGGCAGGAGCAAAACTCTCACCCTAATTATCGATTTAATTGTATGTGTTTTGTTCCACAATACCCAGATCAGTAATTAAAGGATTATGTTAACTGCCAGTAAGTCAAATAAAATGAAAGCCCCCTAGTCAAGAGTGTTTTTCCATGACAGTAATGGAAATAGAAATGTAACCTTACTTCAGAATTTTTTTATTGAGTTTAATGGGTTTATTTGTATTTAGCTAAACCAAATTCAATTAACAACATTTCTTTAGACATACTCCTTTATTGTGGCAGTATTCTCTAAGATGTTTGGATGGAGCATGGCTTCTTAAGGTTTCTTTTTAATTTTTTTTTTCCTCTGGTTTGACTGTGCAAGAATTTATGGTAGATACATGTATATTAAGTTATATCTAGTGGAAGATTTGAACATACATTGCTCAGCTTGAGTGTTTCTTGCTTGGAGATCAGACTATAGTCTGGGTGACCTGACCACTCAAAAAGTGCATTAAGAATGCAATACTTTTAGAGCACAAATGCAAGTCGGACAACTGAAGCAGGCAATATTATCCTAATCTGTCAATCCAGCCTTTCTTTAGGTTGCCTCTTTCAGATGTTGAATAGATAGCTAAACTGCACATTAATCACAGTTTTAAACTTTGCTTTACTTCCCTGGATATTAAAAGAAACTGTAGAAGATTTTTAGAATACCCTAGCAGATATAGGGAATAGTGGCAATTTAGCTACAGGTTAAGTTTACCAGCAAATGTGGATGTGTCTCAGAAATTCCTGCTGTAATGACAGCAGGTTCATGGAGAAGGAAGGGTGGTTTAAAGATTATCTGGGAGTAGTAGCAGCTTTCTTCATGACTTAAACTTACCTGTGATTCATTCTTTATTTCAGAAAAGGATCTAAACCAAACACTAGACTACAGAGAAAGGTGCCTACAGCTAGCCACTGGGAAATGTAATTACGGATCACTGAAAGTTTTCCAGCTGTTCCAGTTATAAATGATGGTTTCACTTATCTACAGTAAAATAAAAGTGCTGCAGTCAAACTATTGAGAGAAATAAAATGACGTGGGTATCTCTGTTTTGAAGGATTTTAACATGCAGCTTTTTTTTGCTGCATGACTTTGTTAGGATACTCGAATGGGGGAGAGGTTTTGACTCTCCTTTTAATTTCTAGGAATTTATACGCTTCTGTCTAACATTAAGCACATAAAATGAAAAAGGTTCTACTCTGCACATCCATGCAGCCTGCAGATGTACATCAGAACTGAAAAAAAAAAATATTCAAAGTTTGCTTACATTACAAATACAACTGTCATTTTGGCCACGATATACAAGGTTTTATGCCTAAACATATCTATGCACAAGCATATGTATCTCCTCTCCCAGGGACAGTTTTCTCTTGTACTGCTGTTGGTCATTTGCTTCAGCAGGTTACTGTGCTCTCTGTGACCCTAGGGAGGTCTGGCAGGAGCTGTGCAATCCTGACATTCTCAGTACAGCTTTTGATCTCTGCTGAGATCCTCTCTGCACCATTGCTTTTTGTTATCCTTGGGTCTTTCCAAATATAAATATGTACCATTTTGATTACAGGCATGTTTCTAGGTGGACCCTTGCTTGTTTTGGCTGTTTCTTGGTGATGTCTCCTCATCTTAGTTTAAATAATCAACTCTATGTCAATCTCACTGCTCTTTTTAGCACCTCATTTCCATGCAAGAGCACATCTGCACTTCTCAGGAAAGTTCTTTCTTTGGTTTTGCACCCATCTGGACATCACAACTGTAGTGGGTTGACCCTGGCCAGATACCAGGTAAGCTCTAAAGCTCTCTCTATCACTCTCACTCTGCAACCGGACAGAGGAGAGAGAAAAAATACAGCTAAGGATTCATAAGAGCTTGGAGAGGTCACTTACTGATTACCTTCACAAGCAAGACAGACTTAAAGTGGGGATAGTACTTATATTTATTAGTAACAGTATAAGAGCCAAAGATGGAGAAATAAAACAGTCTTAAAAACACCTTCCCCCCATCCCTCCTTCCTTCCATGTTCTCTCTCCTCCCCCCAGTGTTACAGGGGGGACAAGGAATGGGAGTTGTGGTCAGTTGTTGATCCTGCCGCTGCTCAGGGAGAGGCATCCTTCCCCTGCTTCTGTGGGGTTCCTCCCATGGGAGACAGTCCTTGACGGACCTCTCCAGCGTGAGTCCATCCCTTGGGCAACAATTCTTCCCAAACTGTTGTCCCGTGGGTCACTCCTCCATGGGGTGCAGTCCTTCATGAATGAGCTGTACTGGCCTGGGTCCCCCACAGGGGCCACAGGTCCTACCTGGGAAAAACCTGCTTCAGTATGGGTTTGCCTCTCCATGGGCTGCAGGTCTCCTGCAGGACCCCTCTCCATCCTGGGCTGCCCACAGGGTCACAGCCTCTTTCACGCATCCAGCTGCTCCCGCATGGGCTCTTCCATGGGCTGCAGTTGGGTCTCTGCATTTTGATGGTCCTCCATGGGCTGCAGGGGCACAGCTGCTCCACCACGGTCTGCACGGCCTCAGCTCCGGTTCCTGGAGCACCTCCTGCCCCTCCTTCTGCACTGACCTTGATGTCTACCTTGTTATTCCCATGTTCTTACTCCACTCTGCCCTGGCTGGAATTTCCTTCTGTGCAACACTCTTCTGGTCTTAAATATGTTATCACAGAGGTGTTACTATTACTCCTAATTGACTCGGCCTTGGCCAGCAGCAGAAAGTCCGTCCTGGAGCCGGCTGGCATTGGCTCCATGGGACAGGGGAAGCTTCTAGCAGCTTCTAACAGAAGTCATCCTTATAGCTCCCCCCGCTACCAAAACCCAGCCACAGAAACCCACTACAGCAACTCACAGGAAATATATAATAATGTGCAAATGTCCAAGTGTTTCTAGGTTTAGGCAGCACTTGGCAAGGGCTTTCCAGGAAACACCTTTGAAACCAAGGACCTCAGTTAATTCTAAATCTTGTACAGGCTGTCTATCTGCAGGTTACCTAGCTCTTAAGCTTTTATATAATACCAGTGGCTTTAGAAATTCTCGCCTGGCTTTATTTGCCATAAGTTACAAGTGGCGGTCTAGAAAAGAGACTAACACGATCCCAGTTATGGGATAAAACTGGAATGTTTTATTGGACACTAGAACACATTTTTAAAGGCATCAGGGGTTGGACATTATAATGAAGGGGACGATCTATGTTAATAGGGAGTTACACAAGTTTTAATTACTATTTCTAAACAGTTAA
>JAWWLV010000088.1:78515319-78543259 GCA_035041135.1 Platyrinchus mystaceus
CACTTAGTGCCATGGTCTAGTAACTGTGGTGGTAGTGGATCAAGGGTTGGACTTGATGATCTCAGAGGTCCTTTCCATCGCGTCTAATTCTATGATTCTATGATTCTATGAAATGTACTTCCACCGTTTTCCAGATAACTTTCATGGAATTTTATTGTTTAATATATATTATTTAATCATGGAAATTATGAATGGCACACACAATCACCTTCTAGTTCATGATATGTTTTCAGACCACAGGTCTCTTTTCTCAGCTCTCATCTTTTTCTAGAGAACTCAAAAATCTAAACAAAATAGCTAATTTGCCAAGAAATAACTGAACAGTCTGATCTAATTTCAGGTTTCTCAGATCATGTTATACAGATGGAGATTGTATTTTTCAAATGCAACTGTGCATCCCTTAACTGATGTAAACTTAGACCTAAATGTTCTTGCTTCCAATATCAGTAGTATTCTGATGCTTTTACCTCCTAAATGTTTTTAAGGTATTGTATAGTTTACTTCTTACATCAATGCTATACATACTTTTCTGTGGTACCATCACTTCAGAATTGCATATTTCCTCAGGTAAATCCTCAGGATTTTAGTTTAGGATAAATCAAAGGTATTTTTAAATTAAAAATTAAGGCAAAAAATGTCAGTTCCTGAAGGTCCGTCCCTGAATAGACAAATAAGTTTTGAAGTTTGTAATTTGAAATAAAAAATTATCATTAAATACTCTGTCACTGACTCAACAACTTAATGAAAACCAGACATAATAAAGAAAGCACACATCTCTGCTATCAGAAAAATAGTCGCATTTCTAAGTGTCTCTCTCAAACAACAAAAATGTCTTTATTGCAATTGAGTACTGCATTTTGCTTTGTATTTCTCAGATGAGTAGGTCTATTTGGCCTTTGATAAATTGATCAGGATGACACTCTTCAGAGACTTGAAGTGCAAAGTGTTGGTGGCTTTTCTTTTAGCAGAAAGTATCACAGAGAGCCGTGAGGGATGGCAATAATAGTTTTTTGTTATTTTTTACCTTAAAATGGTGCTGTTTTGTCCAACACCATCACTTATAGGTTATTATAATTTGTTCAAGCAGAGCTGAATTAATCTAATAGTAGCATTATTCTTTTCCTGCTCAGACAACTAAGAATTCTGTAGTTAACACTTTATTTTAAATCACAGGAAACAGTAGTATATTTCATTTACTTCTTCCCTTCTCCTAGAGCAAATTTCAGTTTCTACCCAATGCTTAAATCTAATTATTTCCTCTGCTGTCACCTTACATCAAATTGTGAGTCTTTACCCTACTAAAATAAATGGGACTACCTAAAATTGTACTGCAGTCAGTAGGGTCTACCAGTGTTATTCTAATACAATGACAAGTAATGGTGCTCTGTCTCAACAAGTAGTTCAGTGCTCCTGGAAATCTGTTTTGGATGCTTAGTGTTCTTGTCTAATTATTTTTAGATGTTTTCAGCTATCTTTACTCTAAAACACTTGGAAAAGTGATGAGAGGACTTTTTTGTCCATCTATAAACTGAGGAATATTGACCTAAACTGTTTTGTTTTACAGTATTATAAATAGGAGTGGAACTTGATGTAAAGAGACATCTCAGTGCTTCTTATTTGATGACAGTGTATGAGTGTATGGGTTGTTTGGTTTTTTTTTGGGGGGGGAGGGGTTGTGTTTGTTTTTGTTTGTTTTGTTTTGTTTTATTTTTGAAAATGGTTTCTGGAAATCTGCTCATATGCATGAGATGGAATGGGAATAAAAAGAGGGATATCTAACCTTGGTGGTAACAGTAGAATTAGAGTTAATATCCTTTTTCAAAATCACTGTATATTTAGTTCAAAAACAGGAGATCTACAGATTACTCAGTTGGCATTGTTGTTTGATAACATTATAATTACAGAAATACCAGTCTGATATGTCTTATTTATCTTAAAAATTTCCAAATCACATATATTTTTACTGAATCAGTTTTGGTTTAAGAAACCTAAATTACATAGAAAGGCATATATTTTAATTTGGTTTGGTATTTTTTTCTGTTCACATAATGAATTGAACTTCAGTCAGTGGGGTCTACCAGTGTTAGCGATGATTAATATAATCAATACTATGAAACTGCTGTATATTAATATATGATATATAACTCCACATTGTAGTTCAGAGGGGAAATAGAAATAGTTAATAGTGAAGACATCTATAGGTGATGAACTTCTTTTAAACATTTGTTTATTTAAAGTAGTGAAAAAATGTTAAGATTCCGTATTGTCTCTGTCTTTCAGCATATAAAATTACAGCTTGACATATACCTTGTGAATAGCCTTGACTTCACGTGTAAACTCTGGTTTAGAGTAGTAGTTTTGCAGGCAGCCATCACATACTTCCAGTTCTAATTTCTGAATTCAAAAAACCCCTTCTGATAATTATCAGTTAAATTATACAAAATGTCTCCTCAAATAAATATCTTCCTTTTTTTAACCAATTTTAGTTCCAGGGCCAAGCAAAATATTCATTTTCCTATATTGAGAGAAATAGGCTGTTCTTTTGTGTCATTTAAATCAGAATGTGAACTTAAATAAGCCCTGAATCTGGTAAAGTAAACAAATCTGAAAAAAAAAATCTATTTCTCCAACATTTCTACATACTGTGCTAAATCACTTAGCACAGACCAAGCCAATGCAGATCACAATGAGCTGCATACTCTAATGAATGGCTTTTCTATTCCTGGCACTTTCCTTATTGAGTGGTTTTGCTCAGGAGGCAAATCCATTAGGTGCTGAAATAAAAATGTTTTCTCATGATATTGTCATAGTGTCTCTATGGAGACAGTGAGCAGTAGTTTTGTCTTCTTCATACATTTTGAAAGACTGAGAGAGAAAAGAATATGTAATTAGACAACATGCATAAACATGAATTTTCATGCCTTTTAATCATATCACACCATATCATAAAACAAAATATCTTTTGCCTTGAATCAAATGCTAAATAATGTAGCATGACCAATTAACCAGAGAGGTCAGATAGAAAAACGACTTTGCTTTAGACTTTTGACTGAAAGAACTGGAAAAAAAATAATTGGTAAGAAAAGCCAGCACTTTATTTGTATGACAGAGATGATTGGAAAAATTCTCAAAGTACAGTGTAATTTAATGACACTCTGAACACAGTTCCTGATAATAATATGTTATTTGTACATTTGTGAAGGTTCAGAGAAAAAAATTAAATTGAAGGCCCATTTTTTTTTTCTTTTTTGAAGAGCAGAAGACTTAGTTCAAATAATTAAATGGGAAAATATAAATCTTAATGTTTGGTTTAAAATATTTTATTGTATTTTATTCCTAACACTGCCACATGTTCTGATGTTAAGCATAAGCTGTCACAGTGCTCATATTCCCTTTTAAGTGAAACACATTTTCATTCATATATACTCATTTTATATATAGAAGATAAAAACATGGAAGTTCTCTGTTTAATTCCAGCCTGTCATTTTATTGAAAGTTTTTGCTGGCAATTGCTACTTTTTCACTACTAGAATTTCATGTAGATAGACTAAATTCTACAATGTCTTTTTGTAAAGAAATTTTCTCAGCTCCTTCTCCTTAAATCCTTAACCTTTTACTCCTTAACTGTTAGACTGTTAGATTTTATGAGGTGGACTAATCTCTCTTTATTGTAATAAATGTATTTTTCCCAAGAAACTTCAAGCAATTTTTAGGTTTCCTCTAAAAGTAATATAGGAAAAATATCATAAAAGAAGACATTTCTCTCCGCTGTTGAGTACTCAAAGCAAAAAGAAACAACAGACTGTTCAATAACATGGTGCAGCACTTAAATGTAGGAATAAGTCCACGTTAATACCAGGTATTTACTGACTGTAAAAGGGGAAGCATCAAACTGGAAAAATGATCAGCTAATTGAACTGTAACAAACACAGGTACTAATTAACCTGATTGATATCCTGAAACTTATCCTTTAATTCACCGTAGAGAACTAATTTTTATGTTGCATACACTCTTTGAGTGGGGAAACCTAAACTGTCTACTACGGAAAGAAAAAACAAACAAAATAACCAAAAACTGAAAATGTTATGAGAAGATCAAAGCTCTTTACAAAAGTTCATCTCTGAAGTTAATCATACAGCTTTAGGAGCACTGAGGTTACCTTGTTATTCCACTTTCAAATCTATTGCTGTCATTGACAATTGTCAAGATGTAACACTTGCCTTTTTGCGCTTACTGTCAGATTAGAGTGGTAACAGACCTCTTGATTAAGTGCTTTCTCATCTTACAAGTTCACAGTAGAAAAATGATTGATATTAAAACCACTAATATAAAACACATGACATGCATGAACTTTGGAGAATGAGATACACTGAGAACAGAATAGGAAGTTTCCTAAATATAGTGAAAAAAAATTTCAATTCTAATTTCTTGGCAATAAAATATGATGGAATGTTTGCTAAGAATGTGTCATGAAACTGAGCTTTCGTGTTTACATATAGAAACACATGCACAGACATAAGTTGCAAGTTCAGACTAAAAGTTTTGCTAAAATATGGTTCTTTGAAGAAACATTCTTACTGTTATCTATAATTTATTTGAAAAAAAAAAAAACGTAATGGAAGAGAGGCATGGGAAAACAATGTACTAAGCTGTGTCTAGGAAAGCACAGACTGAGCTCATTATGTCTGGGATCCATTAAGGTGTCCAGTCTGACTGCATACCTACTTGTATAGTTCAGATTTTGTTCCCATGCCATAGTAATGTCACTTGATATGACAGTGACTTGTGTTGATGCAGAGGTGACACTTTTTTACTTTCCACAACTCTAGGTTGTAGAAGGAAAAAAAGGTGTTTTGATGTTCCTGGTCCTGTGAAGGTCTCTGTGGTTTTCAAGACCATGTGGGTGGATCAGTCCTGTCACACATCCAGTGAAGCAATGTGTCATTTATAGAGCAGATTCTGTCTGCCATCTTGCTATGAAAACACTATCTTAGGTACATTTCCTTGATAAAAAGTTCCCTCGACAGAGAACACACTTCCATAAACTATAGACAGGTAATAAAACAATCCACTGTTGCTAAACAAGGGGTTTCAGTTAGTCTTTCTCTATCAACAGATACTTTTTGCTATCCCCCTCATATCTTAGACCCTTTCGTGGCTACTTTAATATACTGTTATATAGGAGAAACATTTTTTACTGTTTCCAGTTGAGATACTGTTAAATTATCTTACAGAAGGGCCAGAAATGTGCAGAATATGGTTCAAGATGAGGGGGAAGGTGAAGAAGTGTGAGGAAGATTTCTTCATTTTGGCAACTATGAGTTATTAGTCCACTGTCACTTCCCATAAAAAAGCCACCTTAGTCATGCTACAGTATTAGCAATCTGAGCTGGGTATAATGTCCCATTAATTCCAGTATGCTTGAAAGTTTAGGTTACTGTTCTATAGTTGAAGAAATACTTGTTTTTGAGATGAAAGACCCAAAGTTGCTACAGGAAGATAGCTTAGAACCTATCAGAAAGATCACAAGTGAAAATGTATTGCCCTTCAAACCTTTTGTCAACTAGTATGGGTAATAAAGCAAAACAGAAATCAATGTATTAATACCTCTTAATTAAAAAATAGTGTTAACAAGAGAGAGCTGAATCAGTTTAGGAAAAGAATATTGTAAGCTTAAAAACTCACTATTTCAGGGCATGGGTGCTATTATGAATCTGGAAAGAGGAAGTACTGAACATGAAAAAAGACAGAATGACTGAGTAGAAAGAAAGTGAAACAACATCCTCAAAAAAAGAAACCCCGAATATACTGCCTGGAGTCACAGTTTTAGTTACTATAAACTTAGTTATTCCCTATTGAGAAGAAAGCACAGGTGAACCAAAAAGGAGCAAAACATACAGCAGCTCCATTTTTTGTATCTGTAAAAGGTAAGAGAGGGAAAACAACAGTGAAAATGTTTTGATGCTTACAATGCCTCATTCAGCCAGAGCTAAATGTAGAAAACTATAAAAGGGATCAGTGAGAGCTACAGGAAAACTGACCAAGTTTGTCACTGTCCATGGCCTATACAAGATCTGGTACCTGTGTAGATATCTAGGCTGATATGATTGAGAACCTTTCATGCGCACAAGGACTAAAGAAATCATTCCATGAATCAAACATTTCACACATGCAATGAGGAAATTGTTTTAAGTTTGAACTATAGTCAGCTGCTACCCAAAGCAGATGGCTCTTTTGCTACCATAACTGTAAAAGTTTCTTTACTGTGGAAATGGCTGCCATATGAGAATATTTAGTCCTGTATTTATGTGACAGCTGTACTGGTCTTTCACCCTGATTTTTTTTTTTTTTCTAAATTTTTCAGTATATGTCTACTATATTTGTTTCAGGTGAATCACAGAAACAGAATTTCAAGTTGGAAGGCATCCACAAGAATCGAGTCAACCTGTTTCTTTGCAAAATGACCTAAAACTAAAAAAACTAAACCATATGACTAAAATTGTCTAGATATTCCAGAAATCTGCCAGGCTTCATGCCATTGACTCTCTTTGGAAAGCCTGTTCTGGTGACTGATCACCCTCTCAGTGAAGAACATTTTCCTAATGCCCAATCTGAACTTCCTGTGATGCAGTTTTATTTAATTTCTTTGTGTCCTATCACTAGTCACTGGAGACTGGGGATCACCACCTTACCCTCTGCTGCCCTGCTTGAGGAGCTTGTAGACTGTGATGAGGTCACCCTCAGCTGTCTCTTCTCCAAGCTGAACAAACCAACTGACCTCAGATACTCCTTGTAAGTTTTGTCTTCAAGGCCTTTCACCATCTTCCTAGGCCTCCTTTGGACGCTTTCTAATAGCTTTATAATCTTCTTATATTGTTATGCCCATAACTGCACACAGGAGTCAATTTGAGACTGTACCAGCGCAGGGAAGACTGGGATAATCACCTCCTTCAAGCAGATGATGATGCTGGGCTTGATGCATCCCAGGACAGGATCGATCCTTTTGGCTGCCAGGGTACACTGCAGATCTCTTCCTGCGGGGCTTGTCTCCAGCCTGTCATACCCAAGTTTGCATGTATATCCAGGATTATACCCCTCCCAGTTGCAGAATCTGGCATTTGCTCATATTAAATGTCATACCTCTGATGATTACCCAGCTCTGTAGTCTGTCTAGATCTCTCTTTAAGCCCTTTCTACCCTTGAGAGAGTCCATAGCTCCTTCTAATTTAGTATCATCAGCAAACTTACTTAATGGACATTCTACCTCTGCATGCAGACTATTTATAAAAACATAGAAGAGGAATTGAACCCCACTGGTGAATGATCACCAGGCCTGATGTAACCCCATTTACTATAACCCTTTGAGCCTGACCTGTGAGTTAGCGGCTCACCCGTCACAAGATGTGTTTTATATGTCCAGAAGGATACTGCAATTGACAATAGCAAAAGCTTTTCTAAAATAAGAAAAAAAAAATCCATATCTACTGTCTTCTCTTGGTTGACTAGGTGCATGATCTTGTAAGAATAGGAAAGTAAGACAATTAAACAGGACTTTCTGTTCATGAACTTGTGCTGGCTGTGACCAATGACTGTGTTGTCTCTAAAATATTTTTCAGTAAGACCCAGAATAAACTTCTCCATAATTTTGCTAGGCTCTGGTGAGACTGACAGGCCTGTAATTACTAGGATCTTCCTTCTGACCCCTCTTAAAATCAGAACAACATTTATCAGCTTTCAGTGCACTGGGACCTATCCAGATTCCCCAGACATTTGAAAAATAACGGAGAGAGTTCCGGTGCTAATATCAGTCAGCTTTTTAAATACCCTGGGGTGAATCTCTGTTGGGCTCCATGGACTTATAGGTATCCAGCTTAAGCAGTAAGTCTTGAACTATAGAGTTGGCTGGAAGTTTATCATCCCTTCAGTCACAGTTGTCCAACACAGAGCTCTAAGGGTCCTAGGGCCCATTTTTGGTGTTTAAGACAGGATGAAAAAGTCATTACACATCTCTGCTTTGTCTTTGTCCCTATTTGTAAGTGGACTAACCTCATCAAGTACCAGAACAATTTTACCTCTAATCCTCCTTTTGCTTTTAATTTATTTTAAAGAGCCATTTGTTTTTGTCCTTCACAGTACTCTACTCAAGCTTTGGTCTCATGAATTTTCTTCTTACAGTGGCAAACACCATCTCTATAGTCCTCTTATGTCAGCTATTCTTGCTTCCAATGTTCATACACTTTCCTTTTTGATCTAAGTTTTAGTCAGTTTTAAGAAGGTTTGTAGTGCCTGAACCTCTTCTACTAAAGCAAGTAAAAGTCTGCTATTGAAAGATGGCAGTGGATATCTAAGTTTGCTTACTCTAAATGCTGGATTAAAGTATCACCATGAAGTAAAATTCTGCCATGTTCCCACATGATGCTTTCTCTTTGTTTTATAAGTGGTCTCATTAGAATAATTTAATCTTCATGCATAGTAACTCACTAACTGCTATGGATAAACATAATGAAATCTAATCCTGGGGGAATGAGTGGCATAAACTGGCACTATCCATGGAATGTTAACAACATCTAGGTTAAGAAAAAATGGTTCGTGTCTGTGTAGTATTCACTTAAGAGAGGCATTTAGTATTTTAATAAGACAATAAAATTAATTGAACTACACTTGCTCTTTAAATTTACCTCAAGCATATTGTCCTATTTACCAATTTGCCCCTCTCTCTGGACTATTTTTTCTTCCTCTCTTTTTTTTCCAGGCCAAAATTAGAAAACATCTAAGATTGTTTTCAAGCTCATGTGGGATTTTCCAACTGACCTAAAGTAGGTCAAATAAGGAGAAAATGCTTATAATATACGCAATGATAGTGATGTCTTATGTCACAATTTTTCCTTGTGGTTGAAAATAGTAAGATTGATAGCCTAACCTCATAATATATGAAAAGAGATGATAGTACCCAAAAGCTCCAAATGTAAATGCTCCATTTTCCCTGGACAGGAAAAATTAGAGTGGAATTTTTCAAGTGTCCCCATAGAAATAACAGAAGAGAGAAGCCTGATTTTTTTCCAATGTGATTTCATGTTCTTTTCAAGGACAATATCTATGATGTAGTGTTTTTCAGAATTTTCTGAGAGATAGAGGAGAAGCCTTGTCCATGAACAGTTGCCATAGAAAATGAGTGTGTTTGGTAAGCACAGGGGTTTTTTTCTTTTCTCAGATATGAGCATTTATCACTTTTTTTTCTCGACTGTGTCACACTTCCTATGAGCTTTGGAATTCAAACATGCAGCCCTGAGCACATATCAGAATGTGATGGAAATTCATCCTTTTCTGGTATGATTTCTGTGCTATACAGCTCAAACAAGGGCCCATTGTGTCTCTCTTGATATAGTAAGTAATGTGCTAGGGATCCTAAATGCCCAGTTGCATTTGAGTGTTTAGGTTGATTGATTGGCTATGACATGGACTTTGTTGTTAAGTTAGTTGCTTCACTTTGCCTCGAGACAGGGTGAAGTAAATTGTAATAAAATATTTGTTTATAACATTCTAACTAGTGTTTGCACTTACTGATATTTAAAAAAGATGTAAGACAAAAGCATTGCTTTACTTTTTAAAAGATATTTATATGTCTTTTCTAGAGTATGGACTATCCCTGGATATAAACAGCTAGTAGACATCTGACTGAAGGTTAAACTCCCTTGTTCTTAATATCTCACCAGGATGTTACAGTACAAAATATAGTCTTACATTCTACAACCTGTATATTACAAACACACTGAATACTCTTAAACAGGACAAATACACATACCTATTTTCTGTTATTGGACTGTCACCAGATACAATACTCATTAGTTGATTTCAGATACTGATCTGCAATTTCTTTCTCATCTATGTCCTAATGAAGGTAAACTTCCTCTCTCCCCCAGATACTTGATTTGATTAATAGTTTACTGTTAGTTTTATTTTTTACTTAACTTAATGCAATTTCTTACTCCAAATGTATAAAGCTGAAATGATCTAAAAACTTGTGGTGAAAATATATTCGTAACAATAACTGAATTTAAATGGTGTACTCGATGATCTTAAAAGTCCTTTCCAACTTAAATGATTGCATGATTCTATGATTCCAGTTAAAACCATAAAACCTTAATGGTGAGTTAAATTCCTCAATAACTTTGAAGATATGCAATTCTTTAGGCTTTGGCTTATCTGGACTATGGTTCACAAGAGAAAATTGTCCATATTTCACAGAACTTTTTTCTTTTTAGCATTCTTGTTGAAGAGCAATTTCCAAAGTCTTGCTGTTGCTTCTCAAGTTATTTCATTTTCTGTGGTGTCTCCCAGCATGACAACTCACTGTAACTCTCAGTGAGATTGACTCTGCGAGAGAGAGAGACGGTTGGCTTCCAGTTGCTGAAGTCATTTTCCTTTTTCTCCTTTTCCAAGCCAACTGTTCTGTTTGCAGAATTCTCTCTCAGCAGGCAGCTGCCAGTGCTGTTGTTCAAGTGTTTTTGCTGGTGTGTGCTTTCACTGAGACATTGCCAATAAATTTGATGATGCTTCCTGTTTGGATATTTTGACCTTTCTAATGCCACTTCACAGCAAAATGCCTTATGGAAGACCTTTTTCTTTTTTTTTTTTTACAGACAGACCGTAGTATTCCAGACTTACGTACGAAAACAGCAGAAGCTCTTCATGGGTTTCCTGTTGTTCATTCTTTTTTTACTCCATACAGTTTGCAGTCTTTTTCTGTTGTTACTGGGCTTAATGTTCCACTTCTGTCTGCCACTTCATCACCAAGCATATGGACTTGCATATTTCTCATGTCTTTTTTAAAAAAACAGCCCTTCCTTCTTCTGAAGTCTTAAATTCAGAAATCAACACAGAAGAAGGAGTAAAGTTTTCAGTAGGAAGAAAGTTAGAGTAAAAGTGGCCAGACTATGGGCTGGGATATATCTGAGATGATGAGTGTTCTGAAGAGCTTTTGAATGCTATTCTAGTCTTATCCTGAGTTCACCCTATTTCTCCAGTCTTTGCAAAGTAAAACCTCAGTCTTTTGTTCCCCATAGTCAGTACCTGCAGGGAAGGGCCAGGGTCAAGAGTAAGCAATGTATGTTTAAGATTTAAGATCTCCTGTCCTGCTGTTGCTGAGCTTGTGTTTTGGAATGGACTGAGCCTATTTGACTGCTAAAGAATGCAGTTCTACCTGCCTGGTGTGCTAACCATCCAGTATCCTGCAGAGGAGGTGGAATACTCCAAAATCTTTATTGATTTAGTGCAAATGATTCCACATCCCTTAAAATTTCTTAAACAAGCAGTAGGTATCCAAAAATTCAAATACAAGATAGAGAGATATCTTCTAAATGATGTGTTACTCTCACTCAGTAGACTGCATTATTTTACTACTTGATTTTAATGCAGCATGTATTTCCTTTTTGTAACCATCCCTATATGAAGAGTATGATCAACCCAAAAAAACTCCTTCAGACAGTTTTTTTAATCTGTGTTGTGTGCAGTTCTTGATGACTGAGTCCCAAAACAATGAGACATATTTGAATGTGAGAGAAGGAATATAATTCTTTTTCATTTAATGGTGCCTAAGGATGACTCAGCAAGTTTAAACTACCACATGGACATAAATGCCTTCTCACCTTTCTTTGAATTTTTCAGAAGTCCTATCAAACTCTTGCATTTTCTCATGGTTTTAGGCTGAGAGAGTATAAGCTTTACAATAAATATTACTGTAAAATACCTTTAAGATTAAAGTATCAGTATATCAGTATATGTATGAACAATAGATGGGGCTGCTAAAAAGATATATAATTGAGATATCAGTTTCTGAATTGTATATGCTAACAGAGTGACCCAGAAGAAAGTTGTATTTATATATATATAAATATATATTTGAACATGCTCAAAGTCTGCTTGTACAAAACAAAAGAGCAAATATTAAATGTGCAGTGCTAAACTTACTTTGAAAAATGTCTCCCTCATACTCAGTATGATTATGTAAAAGGAAGTCAGGGTTTCTGAAAACTGAATAGTAAGTAGGATAGCAGAAGAAATTTTTCATCACTCTTGTCCAGCAGTATATTACAGAAATAAACCTATTACCTCAAAGATCAGAAATATGCAATTTAGTGACTAAAAATGGATATTATATGAAAGTTACTATTGTAGCATTGCTACATTTTGCAGAATGCTTTAAGGAAGGGACATAGTGAATATAATTTAAACAACAGGGTTTTTTTTAGTTTACAGGCAATTTTTGAAAAAATTAAAATAATATAAATAAAATTTAGTGGCTTTCATGAATATACAATAGATTGCCTCTCTTCATAAACCTTGTGTCTTGGTTCACAGGCTACTTCATGTCACAAAATTAAACAGGTTAGTTGGGTTAATTTTTTTTTACTGAAACAATTAATGTATATCTAAACAATTAATTTGGCAAGAAACTTACTTGAATTCATTTGGTGATTAAGGGTCGATACTATTCAATGAAATCCAATTTCTTAATGTTTTTTAATTTAACCAATCTGCTGTGATAAATTGTCGCTGTGAAAGTCAGTTATTTTTGAGGCATCTCGGCAATTTCAGCTACTAGAGCAGGTTAGGATGTTCTTTGAACATTACCTGAAACTTTCTGAAGATAGACATTAATTCTGATGAATATAACATTTGTCAGATCCTAAATTAACTTGGGGTAGAAACACATGGAAAAGTATTTGATGTGTACATAGCAGAGGCTACAATCTTTATCTTGCAATGGGAGTCTGAACTAGAAAACTTCCTGTTTCAACTGAGGAACGTTTTTCACTGAAGTATTGCCTGATCTTGATAGCAACAGTATCTTTCTACTGTTCCTTCCATGTATTCTCATACTCTACCAGTTTATGCCCAAGTATTTTCTCATGTTCCTGGTATACTAGCTTTCTTGGTTCCATTTACTTTACCTAATAAAGATTGTTTTGTTTTGTTGTTTGGGTTTTTTTTTCTAAAAAATGGAACGAACTTTCCATTAATGTCTTCTGTCATAGTTTTTATAAACATGGGTTGCCGTTTTATAGTAGCTATAATCATAGAATCTGCTCTATAACTGAAAGGAAAAACAAACAATAAACAACTGAACAAAAAAATCCAACAAAACTTTAGATAACTTTTTTTTCATTTGAGAAGTTTACAGTGTCTAATTTTTGAAAAGTAGAAATTCACAGTTTTGATCCTGTTCAAAGAAGCAAGGTCTGTTGAGACTTGAAATGTTTGACTTCATGTGGCTTGACCTTTTGAAAAGTCTGAGTTGGAACTAGATTCTTTGCCTTATAAAGTCAAAGGTGATTTTTTTATTCTACAACTTAAATTGTATTTTATAGAATCTATTGTAAACCAAGTAATGTGGTGATAATATGAATACAACTGTTTATTTATTGTACTCCTAGTGTTTCATATTTATAAGAATGAAAGGGTTGCTATTTTTTCAGAAGATTTGTCTGTTTCTCTTATCACTAATTCAAGCTTTCACGTGCACATGTAAATGTGTTTCATTTCCAGCTCTGACTAGAGTCACTCAAATGAAATGCTGATAATGAAATGTTGGAGGAAATTTTTCTAAAGTATTATCTGGATGTTATTAGGACTGTTTTTTACAAGATATCATAATATTGGCATTGTTTAAAATAATTCCTGGTGCAGTTGTTCTTCTGGAGAATAGGTAAGCCACCCCTTTCTCCTAATAACTAAGGCTTTAGATTCAATGTTATTCATTCCTTAGAGTCGACTCCACGATATTTACTGTACTTAATGTTTAGTGAATCACAAGTCTTTCTTTAGGAACTCTGACCAAATATTATATAACAACTTCACAGTCTTTCTGGAACACAAGTACAGTGAACTAAAAGACCTCCAAGGACAGTCCTGAAATCCCATATCTATCTTACCTAAAATTTCCCAATCCAAGGCTTACCTGCACAAATCTAACTTTTTCAGATATTCCAGGAAAGCATTTTGGCAGCTCTGTTATTGAATAGTTCTGAAAACTTAGCTTCTCTACAGAAAGAGTGAGGGTCACCTGTTATACCCTGAGAGTTCCTTCATTCCTTGATAGGGCATTGTCACAATCACTTCTGTTAGCTCGAAATAATGCCAGAACAGATATTATGGAGTCTCACTGCCATTTCCTTAAGTACTTGCTACTGTATAGCTCATCACATATTTTTCTGCAATCTGGTGATGAAACCCACTAAGCGAACACAGTTTAAACAGAGCAGTCATGCATTAATTCAAAGTTTAATATAAAGAGTTTTGTAAATTTCATATATTTGTTTAAATGTATTTCTTTTCTCTATCTTAAATATATCAATGTCCAGCATCATACTGTAGATAGGGTTTCTGATAGCAATCAGTTTTTGATTTTCAGTATTAGAACTTCAGCCTGAGCATTTTGACATTTGATACGGATAAGAGATGTAAGGGACTGACTGGCAGTTGTCATTGCTCAGAGTTCTGTAACAGTGGTACAGAGCCTTAGATGCTGCTCCAACTATCATTCAGTATCAAATGTAGCAATTTATTTTTTCCCCTGTGCCGCTATCAAAGGAATAAACCAAATCATTTATGATGGAATAAGTATGAAATGTTGTGAGACACACGTAAAATAGACCTTACAGGAAGAAAAAGGTGAGTTTGTTTTAAAAGAGGAAAGGTTTCAGACAAGAACTTTGATCTTAATTTTACAAATAATGCACTAACTGCAACTATTCCTCCTAACTTCTGTTTTCTTTTTCTGATGGAAAAATGGTTTTGACTAGCAGCAGTTCAGAGTACCATTGTGGTGTCACATGCAGGGTATACCTCAAGAAATAAACCAAGTAAGATTAAAAATATTCTCTAATTTTGATTAAAATGTAGATATTTGTAAAGGGATATCTAACTTAAAGCCAACTTCTAGACACTTACACATGTATGGCACAATATGAATATCAGAAATCTCTGGTTGATTTCATCTTCTTTGGAGTCATAATTTTACAAAGGAGTTGTAAGTTTCTTCATTGAAAAATGTTAGAAAAGTTAACATTCTTTTTCCTAACAACAAGACAGCATTAGAATTCAAGTATTATCCTGGCAAGAAGCTGTCATATCAATTCATACTGTATGTAAGAGGTGAAGATAGGATTCAATAGGGAAAATTTAGTAATCAATGACAAGTCAAATACAGAACAAAAATCAACTAATTCCTGGTGACATAAATTTATTTCCTGCCAACTTGTATCTGGATTCATCCTGGATCAACTTTGTTCATCTCTAACAGATCTATCACAATTCAGAAATAAAACCAAAATTGCATGAATGATGTGCCTAGTGAAATAAGAAGGCTATAGGATTAGTCATTTAGTGACAGCTTTGAAATATATATTCTCTTGAATACCATCTGTTTTGAATGCTTTCAGCTGCACTAAGTACATTTATGAAGTTTTTCTGGTAAAATCACTTAACTGTGTGCAAAACAGTCAAGGAAATCAAAGGTTTGGATTAAAATTCAGGTAAAACCAATTATTGTAAGAAGGACTCACAGTAGGAAATGAGCCATTTTCCATACACTCACATAAACAATAGCCACTGTACATGGAACACTTAAATGACAAGGCTGTTTTTGTAGTTACCAGGACAACAGAACTGAAGTTACAGATTCAGACAATGAAGTGAGTTTAATTCACAATAGTAAGATTTTTATTCCTTATAATTGAGGTCACAAGGCTAGAAGAAACTTTTTATAAACTGTGACATGTTGTTCTGTAGGGCACGGGATCCATGATCAGTTCTTGCTTAGCTACTGTGGTCTTTTTCTGAGGCTGTTCAGATGCTGAAGCTTATGATGATTGACATAAATAAAGATGGTTTCTATTGGTTATGAAAAGTCCATGACATGAAATGTGACTTATAAAGAACACTGTTTTGAAATTAAATTCAAATTCTACTGCATATATGTTAGAAATTGTTTGTTTAAACTTTTAAATTCTGTTATAAACCATGTGTTTTAAGTTCCTTTCAGTTCAGTCTAACATCATCTTCCATAAGCTATATCCTGAAGTTGTAGATTTTTGTTTGTGACTGTACAGTTTCCAAACATTCACTCTACAAACTTATTTTTAATCCAAAGAAATAGTATTGTAAATTTAACCTGAACAAAGTCATAAAGAAAATACTTCAATTTAAATCACTTTGGTAAGAGACTATTCAAAGTACTTAATCTCAGGGATACTTTTGGTATTGACAATTGTATGCATACAATTATCTAAACATCTCACAGCAAAGGAAAGAATATACCTATTTTTACAAGAAAATTTTATAGCTTGTCCTGTGATGTAATTGATGCAAAAAATCTGACAATAAATACTAATGTTAGAAATGCTCATTCATATTTTTTCATTATAACAATTAAGAGAAGATATTGTTCTGTGTAAAACAGTGTAAATATTATTTTCATAGATAAAAGGAAATGGGTGTCTGTACGTCCCGAGAAACACATGTCCATCTGTCTTCTAATTAATTCTTATACTTCATGTGGATTCAAGAGCTTGTTGAACATTATTTCAATGCTTTCTTGCAATTTTACTAGGAGGACATTCCTCATTGTAGATATTTTGTTTGTATTTTCTTGAATAAGTGTGTTTAACAGATTTACCTTATGGCTTTATATTTCTTTTGGATATCAGAAGTATTAGTCATAAGTGATCAGATAAGTGATGAACAAATAAAGCTTTTATTTTTATTATATCAATTATTTAATACAAAATGCATCATTATATTGAAATGTTTTTCAGACTATTAAAAAATTCGGTCCTCACCCTTTTTAAGTGCCTGTGAAGTAGAGTTAACTCATAAAACATATTACACAAAGTTAGATCTTAATGCACTGGGATTTCTGGTCCAAGTTAATAAGTGCAAACTCATCAGACCTTGCACATGTTATCAGAGTTCCTTGGACAATTTTCAATTCAGAATTTTGATTTTGATCAGCATGATAGCTTTGAGACAGAATCACAGAATGACAGAATATGCTGAGTTGGAAGGGACCCACAAAGATCATTGAATCCAACTCTTAGCCCTGCACAGGACCATCCCCAAGAGTCACACCATGTGCCTGAGAGTATTGTCTAAATTCTTCTTGAACTCTGTCAGGCTTGCTGCTGTGACCACTTCCCTCAGAAGCCTTTTCCAGCACCCAACCACACTCTGGGTGAAGAACCTTTTTCTAATAAACAACTTTAAACCTCCCCTGACACAACTCCAGGCCGTTCCCTCAGATCATCACAGAGAAGAGATCAACGCCTGCCCTGCCTCTTCCCCTGATGAGGAAGTTGTAGACTGCAATGAGGTCTCCCCTCAATCTCCTTTTCTCCAGGCTGAACAGACCAAGTGACCTCAGCCGCTCCTCATACAGCTTCCCCTCAAGGCCCTTCACCATCTTTGTTGCCCTCCTTTGGACACTCTCTAACAGCTTAATATCTTTCTTACATTGTGGTGTCCAAAACTGCACACAATATTCAAGGTGAGGCCACACCAGTGCAGAGCAGAGCAGGACAATCCGCTCCCTTGACTGGCTGGCAATGTTAGTAAAGTAATATAATACTCACAAATATAACCAGGTGAACAGAAAAAAAGAGAAGTCAATGCCTGAATTGTCAAAGTGTTTAAACGTCAAGTGGAAAATTCTTTTCTAGTTCTGTTCACGTTTTCTCCTTTAAATTTTTTCAGTGTAACTAACTGTGGTCACAAAATCAGTTTTTCCTACGGAATTTTACCAAACCCCAATGTTTTCATCCTTCCTCCATCCTCCTTCAGTTCTTTCTCACTTTGCATGGCCCATGTAAAGTAGGCTAACTTTAAAGAAAATCATGAAAATGGAGTTCTTTAGACTACTAGTGTTAACTGCTGAGACAAGCTTTCTTTGTCTACATATTTTCTCATGTTTAAGATCATAGGAACTGCAGGAAAGATTGTCCTCCTGCTGTCTATTCAGCTCTCTACTCTCTGTCAGCAAGGGGAACTGGTACCGTATCATTGCCTGGATATATATTTTAAGGAATTTTAATGATAGATCATCCCTACTCTCCACAGTTTTCCTCCTGCTTCTTCCAACAGTATGAAGCTGCAGATTTCTTAGACTGAAAGGTGTTTTTTATATATACAGTACATATTCTTACAGTATACAAATATGAAAATTAACACGTGTAGTTGTAGCTTTCCACTCTTGTAGTATATCACAGACCCAATATCAGAAAGTACTTTTTGTTCCTACAGTTACTTTCCTTTCGAGACAACAGAACATGGTTATGGATTGACTTACAATGATTTCTTATGAACATGTGATGTCTATGATTCTTACTGTCCTTAAAATCATTGACTAGACAACAAAGTTTGAAACTCTTACACCAAAGCAAAACTGTATTTCTTGAAAATTCTTCAGTTTTATGTTTACCTTTCTCCTTAGTTTTCCAATTTCATGCTTAGTTTTTGTTTCTTAATGTATTTAGGAATAGAATGAGCTAGAATGGGAATATGGCATTAGATGGAAGAAGCATTTTCCTATTTCCCTTAAGTCAGAAAAGCTGAGTGTGACAGTGCTAATATTTAACAAGAATAAACTTGGGTAAAATTGAAGTTTTCAAAGTAATCCCTCTTCTTTTTTCTTTTTTTTTTTTTTTCCTTTTTTTTCCGTTTTTTTTTTTTTCCCCATGATAAGCTCTGACTCAGACTCCTAAGTAGAAGGCAGTGAGCAAACGGGAAGTGGACAGATAAGATGCTCTCGTATCTCAGAAGAAATGTGCTGATGAGGCATGTCTTATATCTTCTAGCTACTGCATTTTTATGTATATTTGCATGAGCATCATCTTATTTCTACAGCATACTGTCAACTTTGTCACATGAAATGAAAAGGAGGTTAGTGTACACTTTGTTTAGTCCCATACAAAATAGTCTGTCATATTTAGCCTCATGCTGAAGAATGCTGAGGAACTGCAGAAAATATATTTTGGTTATTAAATTGTTGAAGACAGAAACTATCTTTCTGAGTATTTACACATATATTGGAAGCCTCATGGCTATACTATATATATAGTATATATACAGCAAGTAGAAAAAGCACCAAACCAAACTAGTAGACTAAACCCCAAACCAAACTAGGAACATGTGGACGTTTATGCTATATATGTATACAATTTTTAAAAAATATATATTATATATAGTTTTAATAGATATATAATTTTATTACTTGTTTGCATCAAGGTGGCTTGCTTCAAGGGCTGTAAGATTTCAGAGTTGGGACTGAATTTCCTACGCCTTGTATATTACAACATCTATAATCCTGGCAAATAATGAAAAGTGTTGTAACTAGTAGCAATTTGTTTGGTGCCCTTGTTAGATAGTTTTTCAGAGGTACTTATTTCATTATGTTCCTTCACCATTAGTTTAAAATGTCTTCCTTTGCTTTAGCATTTGACAAACATTTCTGAGTGGATCATCTGAGTCTCCTAATCAAATCTTTTTTTCCTTATCTGTTTTTACTCACTGGGATGTCTCCAGCTTTAATTTACAAAAAAATTGTAAATTAAATGTTTGTGTCAGAAATCACTTTGCAAGAGCCCAAGCTAATTTCATCTAACTTTTTCTAGCTGAATATTTGAGTTTTCTAGATTTTTTGCTGTTTCTAATGCTAACTCCACTGCTTTTTGGAATAAAGTAAATCTCCCCTGTTTATTTTAAGAATAATTCTCTTTAAACATATTGCTGATTTCACAAAAAGGTCTTTCTTTAGAGTTTGTTTTATAGTACTTTCCAAGGACATGGTATACCTTTGTTCTTTTTAATTTTGTAGCACTTGATATCTACTGCAAAACAATGCAGCTCATTCCTTTATGAAAGTAGAGTTGGACAGCAGTGCTTGTCATCAATTTGTAGAGGTCTCCAAAGGTGTTGTGCACATCTTGTGAACTTCTGTTTCATATTTTCCAAGTTAGCCAAAGATTTTTCTGATCTTTGAAATGGAAGCAAAATGGGAACTGTGCCCTTTGTTTCTTTATTTTGTCAGAGATAGCCTCAAATACGTAACACTTGAACTTCCAAAATATGCTGCGCCTTTTTTTTTTTTTTCATTAGAAATGTCCCACTGTGCTGGTCCATGTAAAAAAGAACACTTTTGAGAAACTAAAGTCCATTTGTATCAGAATGAAATCTAAGCAGTTTCTTTCAAGCATTCATCTTGAATGTTGAGAAAGGCAAGTGTGTTATTCTTCACACCTTTTTTCCTTACTTAATTCTGGCTCACATCCAAATACAAACAAAACAGGAAAAGAGGCATATGAAAAATTTAAAAGTCTTCATTTCTTATGTTCTAAAAACCTCACTGTTTAATTTTTCAACATAAAACCCTATCATATTATATTTAGTTTTGATTTTGGATGCATTTCATTCTTTTGCAAGGAGAAAATATACTGCTTTACTTCCTTTTATATTTTCGTTTGCAATGTCAGGCTGACCACCTTTCCTTACATGACTCTTCATTTTGCTAGAGAATTCCATTGGGAACTGAGGCAGTATTTTCCTCTCAAAGAAACTATGTTGGCTGTTTCCCACACTATTATTTTTATGTGGCTACTGATTTACTTTCTTGTGCGTATTTTATCAAATGCTAATGCCAGGATTGGCAGCTGAATTTCTTCTGGTCTTCTTTAAAATTAGGAAAGGAATTTTGTTTTTCACCTTTCCATCCACTGTTATCAAGGCACTACTAGAGCAGAGATAGGACATAGAAACAGTTGGACTAAAAATTTGGAGAAAACTCGTCTTTCTATCTTTTTCCTCCTCTGGATGAGGCAACTCTCAAGAGAGGTGGTGCTGTGACGTTATTAGCTGAAACAATGCAGGGTAATATTTCACCTCAATTCCAAAACAGAATTGTAATGAAGATGGCTGGAAGGTACAAAGGCCTAAGAGCAAGAAAAGACAAACATCAGTGGGATGAAGAAAGGAAGTGATGGGTGATGTCTTATCAACAATTCTGACCAGTGCTCATAGGTTGTTTGAGGTGTAGGAGCTTTTCAAATAAAGATGATTTATTTGCTATTAGACATCACATTCAGACAGATAATGGAAATAAATGCAGAGCAAGAAACCTCAGGTTTCTTTAGCCGTCATATCAATCCAGGTTTGTCATATCGCATTTCACTTTATCTTTTCCACCACAATACTGCTCTTGGTGATCAAGGACAATATTCACTGCTTTATGTATATTAGACTCTTTTTATTTTTTTTTTTCTGTTTTGGTTTGGTTTGGTTTTTTTCTTTTTTTTTGGAGGGGGGGGTTGGTTGTTTTTTTTTCTTTCATCTTTCATTGATTATTTATGAAATTATGCTGTTTCCTTACAGATATTTATGTACTATAACTTCAGCTGAATAATTAACTGTTGTTAAAGGAAACATTTATTTCATTGCTTGGAGTCTACCATGGTGGACACCTTGGAGTTAGATATTTTAGTGAATATTGCTGTTCTGCAGAAGAAATTCAATATTTGTATTCAAAAGGTTTTGTCTTACCATTCAGAAATCTATTCCAAAACATAACTGCTGAGAAAAATTTTACTTAAAGGTGTTTTGAATTGTGCTAAGTTGAAGAGCACCCAGAGATTCTTGGTGAAAGGTACTCTTAGGATTGTACTGCCGTGCTGTTATAACTCATCTAGATTTCTCAATATCCTTTTCAAGTCCCATTTCAGTATGAAATTATGATTTTTCTTATTTTTTAGCAATATTCAGACATTTCAGGTTGTATTTGAGTAGAGACTTCAAGCTGCTATGTGTACTTAAGTAACAAAAGCAGGTAAATTGTGACCAATGACATATATCTGTAGAAGTGTCAAAAGTTTTATTTTAACAGAGACAGACAATACTACTGTGCATTAAGATGTAAGTTTCAATTATCTTTTCATAATTCAAAACTCCCTGAAATCAAGTGGGTTTTTATTTATTTATTTTCTTCAAGCAGTTATCAGGTGAAAATATGTTTGTTATTTATTTTAAAAATAATAGTCTTTTTAATGCAACAATCTGCCAGCTAAAAAAAAAAATATGTATTTTTGTACAATTTAGATGTGTGTTTATCCACTCCTTGTATACAATAAATTACAGACAAATACATCAGGATGATTTGCCTTTCAATCTTGGCTTCATTTTGGGAGATAAATTTACATGTTGCAGCTTCTCAGTGGCTATGTAGTTTTCTTTTGGTTTGGGTTTTTTTTTGCATCTCAAGCTATTTGTAATAGTATTAATTAAATGAGCATATTTAAATTATAAAAATTATGTAAAAAATAGAATGAAAAGATTAATCTGAAGACCCATGAACTGAAGAAAGAACATTGTGTCCAATCTGTGATCTGTGAAACTCCAGCATAAGAGGGTCAATATGAGAAATTTACAAATAAGATGTCTTCAGAAATAAATCTCTATTTATTAATCTGATGGTATATGGAATCCTTACCTTAGTGAATGATCAAAGAATGAGTGAAAAACTTTGAAGACTATCCAGTATAGAGTTACAGTATTTCTATTTCTAGCACCTGATTTTCTGTTCCAGCACAAAATGCTCTTGCAAATACTCATATCAAACATATAGTTTCACTAGTTATACCACCCTGTCTTTAGTCTTTAACTTAAACAATTCCTTTAAAATCTCCATTACCTAGGGTTACCTTCCCCTCTGGACTTCCTGATCTCTTTCAAAAGCCCTTTACCCTGTAGGTTCATCAGCCATCCCTCTTAGCCTACTTCTGCCTTTACCTGCAGAGACTCAGCTGCAGTGCTTTGTGGAAGCTTCTATTCCCACCTGCAACAGTCAGCAGGAAATACTGCTAAAAAGGATTGTGAAACCTCACTCATTTTGCATTTATAACCTGAAGAGAAATTCCTACTGCTGAGAAAAAAAGGTCTCAGTTGCTTTTATTTCAACAATATTCTCTTCTCTGAGGTCCGCTGGATAATCGGAATTATTACACTGTATATAACATTAAAAAGAGTGCACGGGGGTGTGGTGGTGGGGTTTAGTTGTGGGTTTGGGGCTGGTGTTGGTGTTGCTTTGAAAAAAAAAGGAATTTTCTTTGTTTTTCAGTTTCAGTTCATGTAAGTATCCAAATTAAGGGACAACTACAATCACACAAGAACTTCGAGATCTCAGCTCTCATATGTGACTACAGGTGCTTGGAGTTGTCTGGGTATTGATTTACTGTACAAAATCATGGAATGGTAGAATTGCTTAGGCTGAAAAAGATCTTTGAGATCATTGAGTCCAACCATCAACCCAGCACACGTAAGTCCACCACTAAACCATGTCCCTAAGTGCCACATCTACACATCTTTGAAATACCTCCACGAATGATGACTCCACCACTTGACTGGGCAGCCTGTAATGCTCGACAATGCTTTTGGTGAAGAAATTTTTCATAATACGCAAACTAAACCTTCCCTGTTGCAACTTGAGGCCATTCCCTGTTGTTTAACTGCTTGTTCGATGGGAACTGACCCTCATCTCACTACAACTGTCTTTCAGATGGTTGTAGAGAGTGATAAGGTTCCAACCTTGATCCTCATTTTCTTCAGGCTAAACAACCTCAGAACCCTCAGTCATTCCTCATAAGACTTGTGCTCCAGACCCTTCACCAGCTCTGCTGCCCTTCTCTGGTCTTGCTCCAGCACCTCAAGGTCTTTTAGTGAGGGGCTCAAAACTGAACACAGGATTTGAGGTGTGGCCTCACCAGTGCTGAGTTCAAGGGGATTATCACTGCCCTAGTCCTGCTGCCCACACTATTGCTGATCAGGCCAGGATGTCATCAGCCTTCTTGTGACAGGCCACCAACTGGATTTAACTCTATTCACCACCACTCTCTGAGCACAGCAATCCAGACAATTTTTTGCCTGGCAAATAGTGCACCTGTTCAAGCCATGAGCAGCCACTTTTTCCAGGAAAATGCTATGGGATATGATATCAAATATTTTACTAAAGTCCAGGTAGACAACACCCTCAGCCTTTCCCTCATCTACTAAGTAGTTCAGCTTTCCATAGAAGGAGATCAGGTTGGTAAAGCAGAACCTGCCTTTCATAAACCCATATACCATTTGGAACCATTATTTGCTTTGGAATCTTACTTTTTCCTTCAAAATACCATTTATTTATTACTTAGAGATGATATCTATTGGAGCTCCCTTTGACTGCTTCCCCTTAAAATCAGTATCAGAATAGGTGGCAGAATGAGGACCGTCATTATCTAGATTTCTCTCCATAGCCTGCTGTCTGGTTATAGATAATAGGAGTAAACATTCACTTAATTACTAAGTATATTGCAGCTAAAGCTGTCTGGTAACTATAGTTATAAATAAATTCTAGCATATAATTTCATGACTATTCAGGACCTCTTTTGTTTGCTTATTGATGAACATTTGGTTGAATTAAATTTATTTGGAAACATGTTTGTGATAAGTACACATGTTGCACACGGGAATCCAAATAAATATTTGCAAGATATGAGACTTCAGAAAAGGTCTTTTATGACCACTTAAGGTTCACCTCTTTCTTCTCAACCAAGTTCTATTTATTTTTATACTGGTGCTGAAGTAAGTTAAATGTCATTATGCACACATCTTTTAACTTGAAAATGTAGCTGAAAAACTGTCACCACTTCTCCCCTTCTATTGTAATTCTCCTTTCTCTATGTCCCTTACCCATACCAAATAACCTTAAGAAATTTTACTTGGAATAACTCAGATAACTAAAAGCAAAGATCTGATTTGAACAGAACACATGCTCGCCTTCTGTTTTTAAATCCACAATCTAAAAGTGAAGGGTGATGCTGCATAAAAATATCTTTGAGAAAATCATGTGTTATGTATGTATTAACAAACTAAACAGTACAACTAAACAAAAAAAAAGCTACAATGTTGCTACAGTCATGATAACTGATGTGTTTTCTCAAGAATCCAAGGTCATAAGAATATTGCAACTCTTACATATTTCAAGTTCAATATGAATTCTTTAGAGTTTGTCTACATGGAAAATTTACTGGCATTATTTTTACTGCTATAGTTACATTGTAATGTAACTATAGCAGTAAAAAAAAAAAAAAAAAAAAAAAACCCAACCCAAAAAACCCTGTAATTCTTCCTGCAAATGTTTATTTTAGAGTAAGTACCGTGAGAGGGAGTTATAAATGCAGTGGTATGGTTACAATAGTATTTTTCCCCCATAGATCTTTCTGATTTAATCTTTGATGTAGAACATAATTTCTATAACAATTTCACAGAGACACAGATGTCACAACTTTCCAGAATAAAACTAGAACAGCTGGGAAACAAAACCAAAGTGCTAGTTTAATCGTCACTGCCTCTGCATGTACTTAAGGACTACAGCTATATTAATTAGTACATTACATTGTCTGAGAAAATAAGTAGAACAAGTTTATCTATGCAAGTAGGTTTTTAGAGATACTACTTTCATCAGTTTGGCCCATGATAACCACTAATCTTCCCAAAGAATTTCCAGCTACATTTCAGCAGTTAAAACGTTTCTTTGGACCTGTTTCTGCCCTTCAACATTATTCAAGCTGGCCTTGTGACTATACCTCCATGCACTCATTCATTCTGTTATATTGTTTTGCAGTAACACTGGATGAGCATTTAGAGGATCATTCCACGTATTTCCACCCTTATGAGTGCAGGGCAGCTTTTTATTTTCACAGCCGGGTGGAGTTGCAGGGGAAGGCAACCTCAGACTCAAGGAAAGCACACTGCAATTGTCTGTAAGGAGATTTTCCATGAGTAGACTGGATGCTGCTTTGGATGGGCAGTTCATACTTGAGTCTTTCCTATCTTTCTGATTTCTTCCTGTCTTTTCCCTAAGGTCATGACATCCCTTGAAGTGTAGGCATGGAAAATTCCCATTTTTATGGTTTCCTTTGCCTGGAATAAAAGTGAGGTATCTAGTTGCATTCATTTAAATGGAGGAGGAGATTTGGATGTTGTGATTTGGTATGCTGGTTAGCAGACACACACAGTAGAAGTCAATGTGGTAATTGTAGACTGAGGAGAGACAGATTTTTCCTAAAGCCCTTGTATCACAATGACAGGAAAGCAAAAACTGTATAGGAATGCACATCTGTATCATATAGATAGAGGAGAACAGCACTTCAGATTCTTAATATAGAGGTGGAAGCAAAGTCTGACTCAGCATCTACAAGCTGCAAGTATAGAGTACATACAGCTTGAAACAGTGGAATCTAGAAACTGTTCAGGTGAGTGTGGGTGGTGAATTCCCAGGGCTCATTCAGAAAGTCTATGTGTGAGAATACAGTGGAGGGAGGTGAAGAACAGGCTAGAACAGCTGGAAGGTGGCTCTGATTTAGCAGAATGAATGTTGCACCTCATCAGATGGCCTGTGTTACAAGCAGATGGTGTGCAATGGAGAGAGAGGGGTGGTTGGAAGTAAATGGCCCATATTATATGATTGAGTCTAGAGAGAGTGCCTATTATAGATTTTTGGGTTGGTTAGTTTGTCTAGTGGTTAGTTTCTTTTGGTGGTTTAGGGGTTTTTTTATGTCAGAGGAACTGATGTACAGCAGGAAAATGTGTTGGTGCCATGTAAAGAGTGGGAGAGAATCCAATCTATTTTTAAAACCTGCTTTGTGGGATGGCTGATGGAATACTGCTTCAATCTTCATAAATATTTTGATGGAAAAGCCCTGAACTGGATGGGGGCAATCAGTCAGGCAAGATGTACATGAGCTAAAGGACACAATCCTGCCTTGAATCCTCCTTTTGAAATAATTTGCCTGCATCCTCATGCAGATGTATAAGATGCTCCAGATCAAAGATGCTTTCACAACACTGAGCATGCTGATGCCCAGCCTGTACCTCATAATTTTCTGTTTCAAAATCAGCAGGCCAAACACTCCAATGAGATGCTACAGGACCAGAGGTCCTAATCAAAACACATGTTTTGTAGTTATAGTTGGATGGCTGCAAGTTTCAGGCAGAACCAATAAGAGCATGTGGTGATCCTTCACTGATAGTCTAACAGTCTTCAGGATGCGTGACTGGAAGATCCTTTAGTTGCTGTAGGAATTCTGCAGAGGCCTATAACTGCAGAGAGGGAGGGAATGAGTATGTCTTTTCAGTAGTTTTAGCAGTGTACGCATTTAAAAAAACCCTTGTGCATCTGGGGTTCTGTAATGCCTTCACACTAGGTTTGTTTGGCATTGCTGGTACTGTGGACATGCACCAGTCATGGATAGATGATCTGTTTGATGGTCTTTGTGCCACCTGGCTGCTAGAGACTTTCTGACCCCAAACTGTTTGCCTGTTGACTGGGAAAATTCACAAGCATTTCTTTCATTTTTATGACAGAGATGCAGGATACCTGAAAAGACAAGTTCACACATACTATCAAAGCGTAGTTTGCACAGTAATCCTTTCCCATTTAACTATAGCTTTTGCATGCACAAGAGAAAACCCTGATTTTGTAAAGAATACAAATGACAAGATGTTGAAGATGAGAAGAAATTGGGCAACTTTTGAGACAGTGCTAGAGTAGGAACAGTCAGTTTAAAGTATTAGGTAATTAATAAAGTAATACACTGGAGGACTATTGCCCTGAAAATTAATGGGCAGTCCAAATGTTGACGAAGCATTCCTTACACAAGGGCATCACGAAGAGATCACTGTGCGTGAGTCCATTCCCACTGAGGTCTGTTTTACAGGCAGACTTCAGAAGCACCTAGTTTGCAACTGATAGAAGCTGAAACTCTGCAGATACACTTTACAACAGGGGCCCCCAAACTTTTCAAACAGGGGGCCGGTTCCCCGTCCTCAGACACTGTCGGGGGCCGGACTATGGTTTGGAAAAAAA
>JAWWLV010000088.1:78543359-78573589 GCA_035041135.1 Platyrinchus mystaceus
CTTGCTTGTCCTGTCTGGGAGCTGGAGGGAGGGAGGGAGGGAGAGACAGGGGAGCCGCCCACCTCGCTGATGCCACCGCCCCCCTCCTCAGTTTGGCCGCGCAGTCCGGAGGGGGGGGCCAGAAGGGACTGAAGGAACTTTGCCGCCCCGGGGCTCCGGCGATTTGCCCGAGTTGAGAGGCTGCCGACACTGTTTGCCCGGCAGAGGTGACGCCCCCGCCTCTCGCCCGCGGCGCATTGCAGAGGAGGAGGAGGAGGACGGGGCTGCTTGGTTTCCGCCCCCAACCCCTGGCAGGGGTTGGGGCAGGCCAGATTAAGGGTGGCCCAGGGCCGGTCTCGGCCCGCGGTCTGTAGTTTGACAACCCTTGCTTTACAAACATTGCGGCTGGACACCTTCTGAGTAAGCATTTTATTTCTATCAAAGTGAAGCCTGATGTTAGAGGTGTGGGGCTTTCCCCCTCAGCAATAATTCTGTTTTGATTAGCATGTTTAATCAAAATATTATGCTTTGAATACATGTTTTATGCTTTTGTCAAGTGACAATTTAAACTGTTAAAGGAGATTGTCAGGGAAGCATTGGAACTCAAAACTAGAAGTTATTATATTTTATTTAAAAAATAAATTATTTTTATATCTGGTTTTGTGAAGGATTAAAAATTATTGTTTCTAATGCAGTGTATTCTTGGAAATCAATTGAACATATCAAATACATGAGCACTTTGTTAATGTGACTTTTTTTTTTAAAAAAAAAAGAATGATTGATGATTTCTACTGAAAAAGAAATTAACTCTTTTGCCTTGTAGCTCCCTCTGTTCTATCTGAGGTGCCATCATTGAAATGTTATTATTCAGAACTGAGAAATATTGTGGAGACCTACTGCCTAAGGCTGTGAGGAAGTAGAATGAAGGCCGTTTAATTGAACCCACTAACAATAACATTGACTATTTATGTGAAACAGAGGTGCATAATCAGAGGAACTGGGAGAGAGGCAACATATTAATTCTCAGTCCCAGTATGAAGAAGAAGCTCCAGACAGAGCCATTCCTTTTCTTTCAGTGGAATATTTTTTTTCACTATATGGAGAAAGTAGGCTAATAGACATGTAGTGGAGCAAAATTCTCTTTGAGATTCCTGTAGAAAAAGAAAACCAAAACCACTATTATTTTTCTGTGAAAATTATAAAATAACAGGTCTCACTGATGTATATTATCTTCCATCCATCCTCTAGCCAGTGTGGCTGCTCAATACAACCTATAAATCCTGCAAGTATAGACAGGGTCCATCAAGCATCAAACCGTATCTAAAGGTTCTCTTTCTAGAGTATGTGGGAGCAATCACACCTGTGAGTACATTGTGATGTGAATAAACTTACAAAGCTGAACAATGCACAGTCTCAGTCTTGGGTTGCAAAGGAAGTGAAGGCTAAAGTGTCAGGCTCAGCTCCTGCAAACGAAAAAGTATTAAGGTAGACTGCGACTGTGCCAGGAGGTATAGCAATCCCTGGATTCTGACTGATCCTTCTATTTGGTGGCACACAGGTGTTTCACATACAGGAACCTTGCCTTTCACTTTGAAAGCTGCCAGCTCATGGTGGCTGGTTCTCAGCTTTTTCACCTCTATTTTTAATGGGAAGAAAGTTTAATGGGAAGGGTGTAAGTGACATCTGAGGACTGTGCCCCAGTGCAATGTGATATACACTACACAGTAAATGACAAAACTTCTGTGTTTGTTAAGTTTTGCCAGACTAAATTAGCCCTCTATAACCTCCCAGAGACAGTGTCTTTCAAAGCAAAGGCTAGTCAGTAGTCAGCCATCTTGATGCACATGCCGGACATTAATATTGTGGTTGTCATGGCAACAACACAACAGTTGAAACAAAAATGTGTCTGCAGAATGTGCAAAGATTATACATTTCAAAAATAAAAGGAATTAATAGAATCCTCAGGAAGTAAAAGGAGAAATACTTAGTTCAATCTATTTAATTTGGTATAATGCAGAATTTATGCAAGTCCCAAACACCACATTATAAACCACACGTGAACTCGAACAATTGTAGATACCACTGAAAATTTAATAATTCAGTGTCATACCTAGAAATGGAAATGGGATAACAGTTTGTAAGTTGTCCACAGTTTTCCTCTGAAATATTGCTATTGTATTGAAAAGAAGATGATTTGTCCATGGTTAAATATTTGAAGCTGATTTTCAATGGCATGGTAGGTGTATAAACAGTTCACTGAATCCAAATGAATATCTCAATTGCAAACAATCATGAAAATACAGCTTGGTGTAATTTTCCAAGAAGTTGACACTTTCAAATAAAGGAAAGAATGTCTAAGAGATGCATTCTTCTTTGTTCTTAACAACCTTGGGAATTTCCAACCAAATCCTTTTGGAAGTGATTATTTTTACTAATCCATATTGGTAAATATAAGAGAATTTTTCTTTCCTTGGTGAAATCTGATCTCCCCATAGTAAAGCAATGAGATGTAGTACATACCACACAACTATTTAAGTACTCAAGTGTTTAGTTTACTGTGCTACAGATATCATGACCCAGTTGCTGACTCTTGTATTTTTTTGGTTGCATAAAATTGATCATACATTTGTTTTCTAATAAAATATTGCAGATGAGGAAAGTAACTCTTCTAGCAA
The DNA here is from genome assembly GCA_035041135.1 of Platyrinchus mystaceus. NCBI lineage: Eukaryota > Metazoa > Chordata > Aves > Passeriformes > Tyrannidae > Platyrinchus > Platyrinchus mystaceus. The sequence continues at coordinate 78,546,014 of JAWWLV010000088.1, forward strand.
TATCAATGTTTCACTGAGGACTGACCTATTTACAGCAAGAATCTGAAAACAGGAGAGGAAAAAAATAACTGGAAGGCTTTGAGGTTTATGATAACTACAGAGCAACAGGAAAAAAATTAGAGGAAATATTCACAGCCTAATAGAACAAACTTCAGGGAACCTCTGTAACTTGTATTGATAAAAGCATTCAGGAGAGGTTTAAAAACTTTCTATTGTTTAAATATAAAACAGAAGAATATTACATGATATAATATACCATTTATGATTCAAGTGGCACTTCTTAGCAGTCCTTTTATGAATGAGAACAGTTTGGGCTCTGAATATTGATTTAATGGATTAAAAAAGGAAAGAAAAAAACTTCAACTAATCTCAAAGCAAATCTGAGATGCTACCAGCTGGATACTTGTATGTGTTTTAATGTCAGGTAAGGAATGATGAATATTATATTGGTTTAATTCAGAAGAAAGATAAATGACTAGTCCAAAAAGGTATTTATCTCAAAAATAATTGTTCAAACATATATTTGGAAATAACTCCATTAAACTGTTGAAGCTCTTGATGTCTTTTAAGATAATTATTTAATCATATAAGCAATTATATGTATATACATATAGTACAATTATATGTACTGTATATACTGGTATATAGACTTTAAAATCCCATAATTTATGTCACAGAAATGTATTTGAAAACAGATAAAGCTATTGCATACATATATATATTCTCTTCAGTCATTTAAATATCATGTGCGTATGAATGTGAGAGATTGACCTAGTACTTGAAATGTCACAGAGGGAAGCCTTCCCAAAAGGATATCAGATGAGACCTTGACTACACTTCCCAGCTCTATGTCATTAGGTGATGTCCATATATGCAGAGAAAACAAGGAAAGCACAGATAATTATTAAGGGGAGATGTGTCACATACCTCTGGATTACGTATGCCCTGCTCACTTACCCACTCCCCCACCAGTGGGATCAGGTAGAGAATCAAAAGGGCAAAATGCAAAAGACTCATGGGTTGAGATAAAGACAGTTTAACAGGGAAAGCAAAAGCTGCTCACACAAGCAAAGCAAAACAAGGAAAACATTTACTACTTCCCATGGGAAGGCAGGTGTTCAGCCATCCCCAGGAGAGCAGGGCCCCATTATGCATAATGTTTACTTGGGAAGACAAACACCATCTCTCCAAACATCCCACCCACTTCTTCCTTTTTCCCCCACTTTATATACTAAGCATGATGTCATATGGTATGGAATATCCCTTTGGTCAGCTGGAATCACCTCTCCTGGTGTGTCTTCTCCCAAATTCCCATGTACCCCCAGGCTCCTCACCAGTGTGGCAGTACGAAAAGCAGAAAAGGCCTTGTTTCTGTGTAAGCACTGCTCAACAATAATAAAAACATCTCTATGTTAGCATCACTGTGTTGAGCACAAATCCAAAACAAAGCCCCATACCAGCCACTGTCAAGAAAATCAGCTCTACCTCAGCCAAAACCAGCACACCTGCTTGATGTTTTAGGTATGAGTGAGAAAGAAACAAAGCACCCCTCTTTCACATATTCTGCAACAGAAGTGACCCAGGAAACTGCTAACTGCCTCTAGACACAGTGAAATTCCGAGATTAGCCTGTGATACTTTAAACAGCAAGGCCACTAGTTGCTTGTGGGACCATCTAAGTCAGAAAACAGCAAATAATAAACAAACTAGCCTCTCAGTAGAGGATACCTATGAGACACTGGGTTATTATATTAATTAGTGGCTTGGACCAATTCAAGTGTGTGTGTGTGGGGAAGGGTCAGGTCGAATTTCATGGAGGTGAGGTAATGCCCTATCACACATCCCAGCCCCTGCAAGCCTCATCAGGCAACTCCAGAGCAGCTGTCAGTCAAAGGCAGCTTCCTCCTTAATATTTTGGGTAACTTGGAACAGATGAGTTGGATTTTGCTAAGATGTATGTGTTAGGATGTGCCAAATCAACATTTGTGGAATGCTTTATTTTGGTTGTATGTTGCCATTTAAACTTTTGCCAAGTTCCCTTATTTTTAAAAGTTTACCAGTAGAAGTAGCCCCTGAGAAACTGTGTGCAGCTTTTTCTCATATGCATTCTCTCTTAAAGTGTTAAAAGAATTGAGAGCTTTTCTGATAATCTGGAGGATGTATACTGTTAGAGCCTTGTATATTTTTAAAGTAAAAACCCTTTGGTTGTGGCAGAAATTGATAAGAGAATGTTGGTGTTCTTTCAAGGTTAGTCAGAATTTTTAATCCATAAGACATGAGGTTTTATTTTATGTACTTAAATTTTCAACAATTCTTTATATTTTTTTTTTGCAGTTTTTACTTGAAAAATTTGGTTGAGAAAAAAAAATTACAAAATGTATTTTGCTAGTGTGATCAGAAGCCCCATATGTCAGGATCAATCTCTTTTCTCTGCAGGTATCTGATACATTTCATACTTATTGTATCCATTAATTTAAAACCTTTTCAAGGCAGACATTGAAAGAAGACAGAACATTTGTTTTACAATGCTGTAATTAAGTGTCAGTCTCATGAGTTTTAATGGATTGTCTGAAACCATAAACCCTTCATTACTTCTACTATCAGTGTTGCTAATAACATTATGAACCTAAACCTTCTTATCTTGTTTCTGTTTGCTGATACATTCCATAATTACTGTTGATTCTCTTAATAATAGCATAGCCTAACTATTAAGACAAAAGAAATTGTCAGTGGCAATGTATTTAATCTATATGAAACAGGAGATAAGAAAGAAAAAAAGAACAAAAAAGTAGAGAAATTCTCTCATCTATGTAATCTCTTCGGTGCCAAATCAGAAAAAGATCTCTAGATTAAAACTCCATGAGGCTAAGCAACAGAGCAATAAGCATGAAATATGACCTATAGGGATCTCACAAGATTAAAATACTATAATCAGACCTGCAATTCTGTCTTACAGCTCATGTTCCTAGCTCTCTTCTGCCACAATCTTTGAAACAGTAAGAATAGGTAAAGGAGATCTTTCTAGACTTCAAAAACTCACAGACAAACTAACAAACAAAACCCCGAAAAGTGCTCTCTACTGGAACCTTCATAGTCTGCCTGAAAGCTTTTATCTACAAACAGTGCTGCTTGCTTGAAGATTCCCCTTTCACAAACAAATGGATAATTGTCTAGTTTGTGTTTTGTGTGTTTTTCTTGAGCCTTTTATTGTTTCCCATACTTTAATTCCCTGTTATATAACTCATTCAATCTGTGTTATTCTAATAGCATTAGGGATATGTTTAGGATTAAACTATCTTTAAATTTGTTGAACTGTTTATTGTCTAATAATCTGAGAAGTAAACTGAGATGTGTGGCGTGTTAATTTGTTTTTTCTCTTTGGAAGTTCTGCACTGTGTTAAAAAGGATTTAACCTGACGTTCAGAAATGTTTTGAAAAACATCTGGCATCAGATTTGCAATGAAAAACTCCAATGAAATGTCAGAAGCTAAATGCATGTCTAGAGAAGCCCTGGGTGTCAATAAAATAGAGTACTAAAAATTCAAATAATGAAATATTACTCAGGTAGATATAAGTGTGTTTGCGTGAATCCAAAGAGGTACAGGATATTATTACTTACAGAACTTATTACTTACAGAAAAGTACAGCAAAGCCTTTGCTGAGTGGTAGTGAATAGGGATATACTGAACTTAAGAACTCAGTTGTTTAGCCCCCACTGTATGCTAGTGCCTGGGGTCATTCCTGTCCACATGCAAGACTTGCCATTTCCCTGTATTGAATGCCATAAGATTCCTCCCTGCATAATTCTACAACCTGTCAAGGTCCCTTTGAATGACAGCAACTCTCTGCTGTATCAGTCACTCCTTTCAGTTTTGTATTGCTTGCAAACTAGCTCAGTGTACACTCTGCCCCATCCTCTAGGTCATTAACAAAGATTTTAAAAGGTACTGGACTCTGTCAGCCCCTGGAGTACATCGATAGTGACTGGCCTTCATCTGAAGTCCAGAAGTTCAGCCAGTTTTCAGTCCATTCACTGTTCATTCACCTGTCTCAGAGGACGCTGCAGGAGATAGTTGAAAGCTTTTCTGTAATGGGATAACAAGTACTACCCTCCCCTCAACCACCAAGTCAGTCATATAGGATTGATTAAGCACAATTTCATTTTGGTAAATCCATATTGTTAATTTCTGATCACATTCTCATTCCTCATGTGTTTGGAGGGTCTCTTGAAAGATTTATTTTATCACATTCCTGAAGATCCACATGAGGGCTGACAAGGCCTCATCCTCTTTCTTGCACTTCCTGACAATTATTTTGATGTTTCCTTCCTTCCAAACTGTTGGAACTTTTCCCTGCAAACTGGAACTTCTCCCCTACACTGCAAATTGTAAGTGATACATGCAATGTTCATTGTTTTTCATCTTCAATCTAATTCTGTGCTTCTAGATTCTGCTTTTTTTGTTTAAGTTTTCCTGTTGGGTGCAAAAGTGGTTCAATAACACTGATTAAATTTCACTCATATTGATTACTGCCTCTCAGTTCCTTTTGATTCCACCTTTCCCCTGCCTTTCCTGTGCACCAGTATTACACATTTGCAAAGCAGTACCCAGAGATTTCTATTTCCCAATCACCATCTGCAAGACAGGATTTGTGTACCTAGGTAGCAATCCCATGACAAAGCACATGTAGCATGAGGGGTTTTAAAGTGCTAGAGAGGCTCCAGCTGTCCACTACAGGCATCAAAAGGGCCCTCCTAGAGAGAAATACTTCCTTGTAGCAGCATGACTTCTCCACTCTGATGCAACTCAGTCTGCTTTTTATTTACTTCACACAATCCTGAACAAGTGGTTTGATAGACAGTCTCATTCTTATAGTTTCAACAAAACTGATCCCTTCTCAGTGTGAAGTCTGCTTCTTGATATTCAATATTTATCTACATATATCCTCTGGCTTTAATATCTTTTTAATCTGTTTTAGATTCAGTTTTAGTTGTATATGTGTGGATACAAAGACATTGCAAATATTTAGATATAAGAATGGAACATATGCTTTCCAGGCCTTTGAAAAAAGCCCTTACTGCAGAGGTCTCCAACAGTATCCTGGCCAGTATTCACAGGAACAGAGCCAGTACATCAAGGGAAGGAATAAGGTCTATCTGCTTAGCACTAGTGACCCCACACCTAGGTACTGCAGCCTCGCTTCCTCCACCTCCAGCCATGCATTGCAGGAAGGACATACATTAACTAGAATGAGTGCAGCAAAGGTCACTGTTGTTGCAGGGTCCTGGAGCACCCAGAGTTTGAGGAGAGGCTGAGGGACCAGATCTGGAGAAGAGTTCAGGGAAAACTAATGGCAGCCTGCAAAAGCCTACAAATTGTAATCAAGAAGATGGATCTGGCTCTTCACAACAGTAAATGGTGGGAGGACAAGAAACAAGAAATATAAGTTGTGGGAAGTGGCTAGAGACAAAAAAGACCTCAGTCAATGAAAGAAAGGCCTTGCATCATAATGGGGTCAAAATGGCCACTAGGTGGGCAATGTAACTTAATGGGACCTTCTGCTCCTACTTGTTGTTGTAGCCCCAGGGGCTGGGTTTATCCTCCATATTGTACACCCTGTAATGTATCCATCTCTCAGGGAGAAGCTCCCCAGGGATGATGCCAACAGTTGCTGATTGGGCAGCATGTTGTTATGGTTACTGCCCTCAGCCAGTTATACCTTTCCCTAGTTATGTAACTGTCCTTCCCCTCCTATTCCTGGGACCCGACCAATCCCCTCTTGTAGATTAGAATACCGCGCCCGTGCTCTGCCCACCTTCTAGTCCCTTCTACCCTAACCCTCTATAAACCCCTGTTCTTGTTAATAATGCTGAGATCACTTCTTATCACCACCGCCAGCAGTAGTTTGTGTGCTTCATCTGCGTCGTTTACTCCTTGCATTGAGCTTGGAGTTTGCACACACCACAGCAGCATAACATCAATAACAACATCAAGATTACTGCTGAGTTCAAGAACCCCCTGGTCTCGGGTTTGTCCTAAACACTCAAACCCGGCAGTAAGTTGAGACGAGAGAAAAGTTTCACACTGGGTAGAAGGAAAAACTTTTTCACTTGGAGAATAGTCAAGCACAAGAGCAGGGTGTAAATTATTCCCAAAGTTGAAATTGCATTGTTTTACATAATGAAGACAGCTTGCAGCTGAAGTTCTTCAGCTTCACCAAAAATCTATTCTGTTGTCTGGTTATGTTTTTATTTTTCTTTTTAAACTGTTTCATAATGGTCACTGTTTTCCTTTTCTAGCATGTAGGCTGAGGATAATTTGCTATTTGTCTGTTTCAAAGAAACTTTTTTCCAATATTAAAAGCACTTTCTCCAGTTAAGATTTCATCAGGCCCAAAGGGAGGAAGGATTTTGTACCTGCTTTAATATTCCAAGATTTTTTGTGCTGAGTGACTCTGGAGTTTGTGACTCCTGACTCAGTGTGGAACCTTACATTTGCTCCTACATAGTTTCAGCTGCTTTTTTGGAACAGTTCTCCAGTTTTTCCTGTCCTGCCTTTCTGAATTTTATTTCTCTCCTTGGTGAAGTAGATGATATGTTAAGCTGTACAAGCCTGGCTTTTTTAAGCAGGAAAGTAGTTTCTGGGTATTAGACTTAATAGAACACATATATTGTAAGTCTATTCTCTTGTTTCGTGATTTATAGCCTGAAAGAATAAACATTCAATAATTTAAGCACCAGGAAATGAATCAGGAGTTAAGAACTCATTTACAGAATAGTCCCAGTTTACTTCTAATATTTGTCATTTTTTAATATTTCATAGGGAAATATTAAATGCATAAATGTAAGGTAAAAAACTTTTTTGCACACAAACTTATATCAAAATTGGGGTTGTCTCGGAAATTTTCATATTTGAGGCATTTAAAATCTGGCATATTTTTATTTCTGCTTTATATTTGGGTAACAGAAAAAAGTTAAACAAGAGTGTAAAGACATCTTGATCAGTAATGAATCTTGGCCTGGCTCTTATGCTGATAATTTCCCGGTATAGCAAGCAATGTGTCTGTGACAGTACTCACACACAAAACTGACTTGTGGTTTTTACCTTATTACAGAATCAGTGAATCACAAAATATGCTTAGTTTGAAGGGACCCACAAGGATCATCAAGTCCAACTCTTGGCCTGGCACAGGACAATCCCCAAGAGTTACACCATGTGCCTGAGAGTATTGTCCACATGCTTCTTGAACTCTGTCAGGCTTAGTGCTGTGACCACTTCCCTGGGGAGCCTGTTCCAGTGTCGAACCACCTTCTGCTTGAAGAACCTCTTTCTAATATACAACTTAAACCTTCCTTGACACATTTTCAGACGATTCTCTTGGGTCCTGTTACTGGACATCACAGAGAAGAGAACAGTGCCTGCCCTTCCTATTCCCCCCACGAGGAAGTTGTAAACTACAATGAGGTCTCCCCTCAGACTCCTCTTCTCCAGGCTGAACAGACCAAGTGACCTCAGCTACTCCGCATACAGCTTCCCCTCCAGGCCCTTCACCGTATTCATTGCCCTCTTTTCGACACTCTCTAACAGCTTAATACCTTTCTTATATTGTGGTGCCCAAAACTGCAGACAATATTCAAGGTGAGGCCACTCCAGTGCAGAGCAGAGTGGGACAATCCACTCCCTCAACTGGCTGGAGATGCTTTGCCTGATGCCCCCCAGGACACAGTTGGCCCTTGTGGCTGCCAGGGCACTGCTGACTCACATTCAACTTGCCATCGACCAGAACCCCCAGGTCCCTTTCCATGGCACTGCTTTGCAGCATCTCATTCCCGTGTATGTGTACATCTGGGATTTCCTCATTCCAGGTGCAGAATCTGACACTTCCCCTCGTTGAAATTCCTATGGTGAAGTCATCTGATTTGTCAAGGTCTCTACAGGAGGCCTGCCTACTTAAAAGGGAGTCAACGGCTCCTGCCAGTTTTGAGTCATCTGCAAACTTCCTTAGTATCCCTTCCAGTCCTGTGTCCAAGTCATTTATGAAGATGTTGAAGAACACAGGGCCTAAGATGGAGCCCTGCAGAACCCCACCAGGACAGCTCACCCGTCTGATGTTACTCCATTCACTATTGACCTCTGTGCTCTACATGTGTGCCCATTGCTCACCCACCACATGATGTGTTCATCCAGCTGTGTGCTGGACAGTTTGTCCAGAAGGATTCTGTGAGAAACAGAATCAAAAGCTTTACTGAAATCTAGAAAGATTATATCACCTGGCTTCCCTTGATCAACTAGGTGGATTACCTTGTCATAAGAAGAAATCGGGTTTGATAAGCAGGATTTCTTCTTAGGAAGCCGTGCTGGCTGTGACAGATGACAGTGTTTTCTTTCAGATATTTTTCAAAACCTCCCACAGTAACCTTCCCCATAGCTTACTAGGCCCTGAAGTGAGACTGACAGGCCTGTAGTTTCCGAGGTCCTCCTTCTTGCCCTTCTTGAAAACTGGGACTACATTCACCAGCTTCCAGTCATCTTGGACCCCTCTGGGTTCCCAAGACTGCTCAAAAATAATCAAAAGAGGTTTTGAAATTACACCAGCCAGCTATTTGAGGATTCTGGCATGAATCCATCAGGCTCCATAGACTTGTAGGGATCCAGCTGGAGCAGCAGATCCTACACAACTTCAGGGTCGACTGGGAGTTGATTATTCTCACTGTCTACCTTATAAATACTTAGCATTTTATTCTTTGATGGACTGATATATTCTTTTTATATATAACTTTATCATATTAACATGTTAAAAGCATTCATTCTATGTAGCATAAAATACTACTCAGATACTCATTTAGGAAGCATAAAGGCAATACAGTAGTTGAATTCTTTTGCTGTGTTTATGGATGTTTTAGAAATGCTGATGTATAAATACTAATATTTGCCTTTCTTCAAGAGCCATGGTGAATATACAGTCTCCAAACCCTGAGAACTTCCTAAAGCAACATTATTTCTGTTATCATTGAACCTCTGTCACATCCTACTGAGAAGGTTAATTGTGATTACTACTTTTCAGGGAAATTACACAAGTGGGAGACTACTTCATTCCTTGTGCTGTTTTGTTTTTTTTTTTTTCTAACATTTGTGAATTTGAGTGCTGAACTGAGTACAGCTGCATCAAAGCTAGAGTGAAGAAATTGGATTTCTGGAAGACACAGTTGCATAGAGATAAGTGATAACTTTTCACCTGAAGGAAATGGACTAAATGTAAAATATTTACTTGGGAACTTTAAGAATTGCAGCTGAAAAAAGGATATTTACCATAAACAGAAATAAATCAATGGTTGAAACTATAGAAAGAAAAATACTGAATGCCTGTATATTAGTTATTTTAAGTAATTTTTTACATAATCTTGCAACCACATGTTCTTTGACAAAGTTTATGCCTATTTTATGTTTTTATTCATATGTGGGTACATAGTCTGTTCTTTTGAGCAAACAGAAAAACAATGATATGCATTATACGCAGCAACCTAGCCTTCTTTCTTGCGTGGAGGTAGTGGTCTTCAACTAGGAAGTCATCTGTACTATGACCTTTTCAGAGTGCAAGCCTTTTCATCTTGTCATAAGCAACATCTTCCCCAGTGCTACCCATGAGAACAGTGCCTGGGGAAGGGTGCCCTTTCCTTCCTAGTGCAGACTACCTTTTAAAACCTTTTTGTACCTTTCCTTCTGATGCTTGCACACATGTGTTTCATTTGTTCTGCATCCATAAAAACCTCGTTTCTGTTATAAATTTGTGGAAATTAGCTGTGCAAATATTAACATTATCTGAGGACTTGCTGCCATAAAGCTTCAGAAGAAGTTGTATGTCTGCTCTTCAATTACTGGTATTTGATGGTTGCTGTTAGCCCATCCTAAGGGCTCATTAAATTCTATGTTTGAATAATTATATGCAAGAAGAACACCATGAAGAGTGGGTATATTTGTGAAGAACAGGTGTCTTTAGCTTTAGGCTTCAGTTAGAACTTCTTTGAGGCTTCACAGGGCTTATGGGTGCTCTGTGCCAATGGAGTAGATTATCAATGCTCTAAGGATTAGCAAATGTTCTAAATGCAGCAACTTATGTGGGGATTAAATAATCAAGCTTCAATATAATATTGTGCCAGGGAAGTCTAAGAAAAGAAACAAAACAGATTGTTTTAATAGGTTTTTGAGGCACTGAAACCAGGATTATTTTCTACATTCTGTATTTAACAGAGTGCAATAGAATGTATGTCAAAACAAACATCTATCAGTAATAAGTTGCTCATGGTGTCTGAGCTGACTCATGGACAACCTACAATACAAATTTACTTCAGATTTTACATCAAATTAAACAGAGGGGAACTCTTCTTGTGACTGTAAATTTTGATCAAAACCATAATTCAATAAACCATGGTTATGCAGGCCTTGAGAATCCTTTCAAAGCTCTGACTTTATGTGATCAAACACACTGATGTGGCTATTCACTGCTGCATTCAATTATTGAAAATTTAGCATGTTGTGTTGCTGTCAGAACCCTGCAAGTATTAATGGTGTTTCTCTTTAGAGCAAGAAACTGACATGCTCTTGGCTTCCACACAGACTCTCAGTGCTGGTCATATTTCGGGCTTAGATGTGAAAAACATACTATTATTCAGGGCTGTTAAGATTTATACATGTTTGGCTGAGATTGTGAGAAATGATTGAGACCTTGATTAAAAGCATTGCAGTCTGGGGAAAGGTTCTTGTAAGCAAGCAGGCACTGCTTCTGCCACAAGGAATCAAGCATGGAGATAGGATGGTTTTAGTTAGACTTAGGGCTGCCATAACGACTTTGCGCAGTCAATGGATATAACTTGGCAGGAAGTGATTTGACAGAGTTAGGAATTGTAGCACTGAATGTCAAACCTCGTACTGCAGGACAAGTTTTTCATGGAATGCAGCTTCAAGAGGAACTTGAGAAGTATTAGAGTGAGCTTCTGAAAATTAGTGAGCTACACTGATCCAGGAAAGAATCAGTAGTTAATTAGAGGGCAATAGACTTTTGATTTACTCTGTTAGATACAGATGATAATTGCTTGGATTTTCTTTTTGCTATAAAAGACTAGGAGGCTCCAGTTAGGTGCCCTTAGTGCAGGAACTCTTTGAGGCAAAGAAGAGATTGGTAGGCTTTTGAGTATGCATGAGATGCCAGTTCCCATCTCACCCTCTACTGGCAGAAATACTCTTTGTATTCACATGCAATCCTTGTCTATACACCTTAATGTTTTATCTTGCCCTCAAATTATTCAGTCTTGCTCATTTGTAAAAAAAAATGGCCTGCTCTTTCAAGAAGTGGATGAACAAACTACTATCATTCTGTCCCTCTGCATCTGTAGCTGGAACAGTAGTTCAGATTAGACTTTTTTTGAATAAACTACATACAGTTCTAGTAATATTAAATTCAGAAATACTTTTTTCCCCTCACAGTTTGTGGGGGTTTTTTGTTGGGTTTTTTTGTTTGTTTTTGTTTTGTTTGTTTTGTTGTTGTGGTTTTTGTTTGGTTTTTTTCTGGGGGTTTTTTGTTTGGTTTTTTTTTGTATGGTTATACATATAATGTAAGCAGCAGTAATAGGATTTTAACCTGTCGTTGTGATAAGGTAAATGGCAGCATTATCAAATTTGAAATGTGATTAAATCTTGAAATCTCTTTTAAAATTATTAACCAGGGTGTTATGAGTGTGTGCTGAGTTATAAATCAATAGCACATAAATCTATCCTGAGCTGATTAATATTGTTCTCTATATTACAGCTACCACAGAACTCTGCTAAGATTAGGAATTCGCAGCCTTTCATAAACTGTTTTTCAGAAGCTTCTTTTTTTTCTACAAAGGCATCATTCATTAAGATAATCTAAAGGAAATATACATACAGGCTCTTTTTTTTGCCTAACCACATGAGCAGCACTTTATAAATACAACTTCTAACATTTTAACCATTCAATATAACAGGTATTCATCACACCACCTGGATGTGATCTGGAACTAACCTTGTGATTTGCTTAATTTCTACATTACAGATAGTGATCAGGCAGTCATCAGCATGATCTTACAGAATTGATTTTCTAGACTGGAATGAGTTAAAGATATTATGTTAGCTTTTCCTGATCATTAAGTCCCTGATGACTAAGTTATCTGTGTATATCTTATGTCTGCTCTCACTGATGTAAAATGCTTGATCTTACTCTTTTTTCATTGTTTCAGCGCAATTGCATAACCGCCCACAAAGGGCAAGATGATATGACATACATGGATCTTTACCAAGAGTACCAAATCACAGCTAACATCCACAATTTTGTGAAGACCCTTTGACTGAGATATGCCTAAGTGCATATCTGAAATTTCTGACTGCTCAAAAATATACTTAATCGGCTTGATCAGACAAAAGTGTAATGCACATTATTTCCCAACTTAAACCTATCCAAAATATCCCTACTTTGGTTTTAAACTAGAACTTTTAAAAAATTGAATGCAATTTTTCAGCAATCCTAAAATAAACATTTGCAAGAGTTTAATTTTAGAATGGTTAGAATATTAGTGTTTTGATATTAGAGTGGTAATAGCAAGAGAAGAGATTAAAACTGAAAGCTATGATTTGAAAAGAGGAAGGTTCAGAATATGGGGGGATAGTAACATTTTTTTCAGATTTGTATAATTTTTATATTTGCTATTTCTTTTATTTTGTTTTACCTTACTTTATAACACTGAGGCCTTCTCTGTTTTTCACTCTGTTCCTCCAGGCAAGTAGGCTGGATGTTAGCAAGTGTCTGGGAGGGGGCACAGCCAGAACAGCTGATCCCAATTGACCAAAGGAATGTCCCATACCATGTGACATCATGCTCAGCAAAGAAACTTGGGAAAGAAAGATAAAGCAGGGAAACATTCAGAATGATTGCATTTGTCTTCCCAAGTCACTGATACACATAATGGGGCCTTGCTTTTCCTGAGGATGGCTGAACATCTGCCTTCCCATGGGAAGCGGTAAACAAATTCCTTGTTTTGCTTTGCTTCGATGTGTAGATTTAACTTTACCTACTGAAGACTCTTTATCTCAACTACAAGTTTTCTCACTTTTGCCCTTACAATTATCTTCCCCATCCTATCAGAGGGGAGTGAGCAAGTGGCTGCATGGGGCTGGCTGACTGCCAGAGCTGAACCACAACAGCAGTGCAATTCAACTACAGAGAAAAAGAAATATGTAATGCTTCAGGTATTTGCAAATGAGTTTGGCAGAGTTATTATCAGCACAATTATAGCTATTCTAATTCTTGTGAAGCTGGCCGTCTCTCACTTGTTATTGGATAGCTTTTTTTAAAAAAAAATTCTAATATTTAGCTGATGTTTTATATAGTTTAATATTTATGCATAATTCTTAGGAAATAAAAAATTAGCAGCATCCAAAAATATTTAAGGAAATTTTAGAGAAGTGTGAACTGTAAGAATAAAGTATTGCTGCAAATATTTTCAAATGTGTGTGTGTCTGCAACTGTGAGCACAAACCCTAGTAGCGTGGGATATGGCTAAAAATTATTTGTTCTATTTACCCACTATTTAAATAATTCAGAAGTAATTCCAAATAAGTTTCTGGAAATACTTTAATTCTTCCTGTGTCAGCTCTTTAAAAAAAAAAAAAAAAAAAAAAAAAAAAACACACCATAATAGTTTCTCAAAGCATTTGAAAAACTACTATAGCTATGGAAATTTCAAATAAGAATTTAAAAAAACCAGTACAGTATGACCTCATTAACTATCCCATGGCCAACTGCAAATCTAGAACCTGGGGAAAAAAATGAAGTAATTTAAAATGCGTGTATGATTGCTCTAACAACTCAAGCTTAAACCAACTTCTGTATTCTCATGAGTTGGTCTTCTTTGGGATTTATTCTAATTGCTTTTTATCAATACATTTTTCTTTCGTTTCATTATTCCTTTTATAATTCACAAAGGATAGCCCACTCATTAATGAGAATTAGCAAGGCATTATTAAGATCAAACTCCCTTTTTTTTTTTTGCCCTTTTGCTCAAGGGCAACTACTGCAGATATTTCTGATATCCTGGATAGGAGTGAAAGTAATTTATTTCATGCTAACTTTTCCTTCAGTGCCAGAATCCCAATGTCATATGGGGCACTCAGTGACAATCCTGTTCACAATATTACCAAGAGCATTTAACAGCCCTCTTTTACTGAAGGATTTCTCTCCTGAAGGTTGAAATGTTTCATTGCTGGAAGCAGCACTACAGCTGGTCTATGAGATGAGAGAGATAACCCTGCCCTCTGTCCTGAAGTCAATTAAATACAGCCCTGAAGGGCACAGCTAACTGAAAGTGGATTTTCATTTTGTATGTACAATGTCTTTCAAAACCAATAGATGTTAATCCTATACTACCAAGAGCAGTACTTGGAATGTAACTTAGTATATTAAATCTACTACTGTTTTCAAGCAAAAAAGAAGGTTCCGAAGGTTTGTTTATGACCCTTGTTAATCTCTACTACTTTCATTTCCTCATATTAAAAAAAAAAAAAGTATTTAGGACTAAAAGAGAGTTCTTCCTTTAAGAATAAATTCAAATTAAAACAAATTATTTTGGATTCACAAATCCAATCATTGTTTTTAGAAATTGATTTAGTTGATAATAAAAAAAAGATAAGATACTGCTCAATCCAGTGTGTTCCTTCTTAACAGCTTCCCAAGAAGTTTAACTGTGGAGCTTCCCTGTTCGGAGCTTTGTTTGTTCAGAAGTTTATCTTTTTTGTCCTTCTAGACATTTTCCCTGCAGCTACCTGGTACCAGCCCCTTCCAAGGGGCTGAATTCACCTGGCTTTCTCCTATGTGCATGAACATATGCAATCTGCATACAAGTCTAGTAGATTTGTTCCAGTGCAACTTAAATGTCACTCTTCCAAGCAGGTTAGGATACTCACTTTTTCTGCACACTGGCCATCTCAACAACATATTAATTAAGAGCACAACATAATCTGCAGATCTCTTTCATGTGCATTTTATTATCAAATGCTGCAAGAAAGGCATCACACATTTATTGTTCTGTCTAACAGCACCTCACACATGGTCATCTATTTTTGAATTTGCAGATAAACCTTTCTCTTCTGTGATTCATTGAGTTCTGTCTGCCATTAAGTTGCCATCACCTCACATGTTGCTTTTTTAATTCAAGGACTTCCTATTTTGACTTAATTTTAAATACGCACAGTGAATTTCTGTTAATTGTAGACTGGCCTTATTGATAAGGACCTAGGGATGCAGAACTAAACCGACCAACTGAGTCAGTAAAAACTGGAACATGAAAATTTGTGCTGATGCTTTTGACAGGCCCACAAAACTGGATTCTTATCTGAAAATTGGAATTATTTGGAAAGAGTAAAGTTATGAGTTTCATACAATTGGCACAGAAGAAGACAAAGGATGTGGTATGGAGAAACAGGTTATTGGTTTCTCTAATTTCATCTTATCTCCCACTGCATCACACTTACTTAAACCAGAAAAAAATAAAACAGCAAAGTAATAGAGATGAGATACTGCTCCCTCAGATGTTCAGGAATTTTTCAGTCTGGTTCAATCTAGTGGATCTTGGGAAAAGACAAAAACGAGAAGTAAAAGGTACTGTCACAAGAAAAGAAAATTTTACTAGATAGTAATAAAATGCTTTGGATTATGCTGAAAGATAGAGAAAGAAAGAAAAGTGTATCAAACATGAGGATCCTGGTCTTCTGTCTTGTTTCTGACAGGAATGAAAATATGACCAGCAGCCAAAAAATGAATTTTATTAGATGTTTATTGTCCTTTGTATCACTAATTCCCAGGAGTTTTTTGTTGTACTGAGAAGCCTTCAGTTAACTAAATACATATCTAAGAGAACCCTGCTTCCCAACAGATGACTGAGAAATTTGGGCAATCATATGTAAATCCTGCTGCTCTTCTGAAAACTCTTATCTAATGTCATCAAACACTCTCCCTTTTTCAGCAAAAGCATTACCCCCTGAGGCTGCCCATTTTCTTCACTACCAAAAATATTTCTTTCTGTCTTAAAATGAGAATTCTAGTGGACAGGCCCTTTTCACCCACAACAGACTTCTAGTATCCAGGATTCATGATCTGAAAATTGTTATTCTAGGACATTAGATGTCCGTGAGGAAACCCAGGTGATGTTAATGTTCCAATCAGGTAAAATGCAAATATAAGGTTACAATATCCAATGGTGTTTCTGAACATATTTGAGTGTAATAGGCAATCACAATCAGTAAATCAGCTGTTGAGGATCCCACTTCGTTCCCACAATTGAATTAGGTTTTCACTTACATCCTTTGCCCCTGCAGAGTTTTGAGCTTTCTAATAGATAACATATTTCCCTAATCCATATCTTGGAATCATGAAGTCTGTTGCTCTTAGGGTTGCAGCTGCTCTGTAATCTTTATATCAAAATATTTGAACACGGTTTAGTTTGAAAAAGAAGAAAAAATTGCTACCTAAACAGAAACTTTTGTCAATGTGTCCAAAATTTTATTTGCTGTTAAAACCTGTCTGCTGGAATTCACCACCATTTCATATATAAAAAAAATATATTTCTTATAAATTAAATGTGTTATTTCTTATTTAAAAATGGACAATGTTGAATTATCTGGCTGTTACTTGTAAGAGTAATACACGTATTTCTATCATAGGAGACTACAAAAAGTAATGTATTATGTGATGCAGTGTCCAGGGTAAAACTCAACTTTGAAATTTTGAAGTTAAAAACTTTTTTGACCAAATTAACTATATCCTCTCATAAAAAGAAAAAAAAAAAAGAAAAAGAAAATAAATCTTTTATATCCCTAAGATAAAGTACTTCACTGTACACAGGGCATTGGAAATCATGCTTCTTAACACACTGTGATTTTACAGGATCTGCATAAAGTAAAACAATAATTTAGTAAGATTATCCAATATGTTTTCTGATCCAATAAACACAGTGGATCAGATTAGGATAGCAGGCAACATGTTCAAAACAAACTAGAGGTTGCTTTTCCTAAAATGGGACACTTAAACAGCAGAATTGTATCAGCTGGATATTCAAGATACTAAAACAGCTGGACAGATGATATAAGGAAGGTAAATATATCAGGCACTAATTATAAAAAAATCAGCCTTGACTGATCAGTTATCACCCTTTAAAACTGTTATTCCCTTTTCAAATAATTTCTCCTATTAATACACATTAATGTTTTTGGAGGATACTGTTTCTGTCTTGACCACTTCGTTATCTGAAGAAATGATTTCAAAAACCTGTCTTTTTGCTGTCAGAAAGTGCTGTGGAAACTTCATGTTACCTCCCATCATGTACTCATTCAGTGTGTCTGACTACAACAAAAAACCTGCACCAGCAAGGACTTTGGAAGTGTACTAAAGCTGTGAGACAAGTCTTTAAAATATTCTTAACCTGATTAAGAATTACTCTGCAATAGCCTAGAGTGACATATGCTTATATTATTTCAATCATGTATCAGACAAAGCTAGATCATCAGGACAGCAGACCTAGGTTATTAAGTTCTTCTCTGTTAAGGTCAATTCTCTTTTAATAGGACCATGGATAAAGAAGCTACTCTGAAATGTCTTCTGACTTTGTAATCTGGGAAGGAATGAGAAATATGCCTAATTTTCAGTATTTCCAATAAGAAAATGCAATTTCAGTTTTCAAGTTATCTTAGCACTTGTCAGTGTTTGAGAATACCAGTTGTCACAGAGCAGTGAGTCATCTGGTTCATAAGATAGTGTGTTGATATGCTGTGAAGAGCATCCACTTGGGCACAGGAAGAAATGTCTCCTATTGTCACTCAGTGCTGCCGCTAATTGCAGTCATGACTGGGAAGGGCATTGGCAGATGCCTCTCTTTAGATGCTTTACATGACTCTCACTGTGGTGCCTTGGGACAATGTGGAGATAGCAAAAAGTGGAATAATCCTATAATAAAATTAGACATAGTAGGTTATGTTCATATTGGTGTTAAAAGTATAGAAATTTCATTTGATAAATGTTTCCTGAAAATATGAAACAAGCTTATGAGCTTTAGACATCAGTATAAAAGGCATGAGAAAGCAAACTGAAAAAAAAGACAGAAGAAAAGGAAATTTTTAGAAACAATCAGACTCTGGGTTATGCTGTCACTTTGGTTCCATAGCAAAGGTTAGCTGGTAATATGAATGTCTAACATCCTTTTGAATGCTTATGAAGTTAACAAATGCTAAATCTCTGATGAAGCGCATTGATATTTCAGAGCTATAGACGTTCTTTACTCTGTGTGTTAAACTTTGTGTATCAATACTTTCTGCTGTACTAACCTTGAAATACGAGGTTAATTGCAAGAAACCTCACTGTTAGGCCCACACAACCTGACATCTTTCCAGACCAGTTACCAGAGCTACCAAATGAAAAAAGGCATTCAGTAATGGAGAAAAGTTTTGGTTTCGTACCTACAAGATTTGTCTAGATGTGTCACACATATGTATTTATAAAATACATAAAAATTAATGAATATAGAAAATGGCAACTGTTTTTATTTTCTTACCTAGTCTGGAGAAATTCTTCCATATAAAATATTCAACTGCCTATTTGCATTTCTGCTGCTTTGATCTCCACATAACTGGATTCCAAATACCTGAATAAATTGTATTGGTAGAGGAAGGATTTTGCTAACTGTGGACATTCCTTTTCTGGTGAAGTTCTGTATGGTATCTACAGAAGGCAAGAATACCTACCAGAGGCCTCTCAAACTCCTTCAACAGATTCTTGCTCTAGGGATTCAATTCCTCATTCTTCTGCTTGTGTTATTAACTTCCAATTTCCTGATGGTCAGTCTCCTGAGCATAGCCATAAATTGCTTGCTTTCTAGACATGAACTAATTTCTTTTTCCTTTTGCAGCTTGACAGAGATATATAGGTTTTCCATAATTTGTCTTATGCTGTAATCTCTTCTGTGGTTCTGGTCAGTGTTTGATATCTTATAATGGGTTCTGTCAAAGTTCTATAGTTGTCTATCTGAGTCATTAATTGAATACAAGTAATAAATTAATCAAAGGATTCTTGCATATGTAGTCTCCATCAATAGCATAATATTTTTGTTCAGGTATTATAATCTTTAATCTTACTAGATGCAATTTAATAACTCTCTCATACTAACAAATGTATTAGCATTTTTAGTTTCACGTAACTTTCTGAATGTTACTATGTGCTGAAATTCTCTTTCTGATTGCTTTTGCTCCTGTATAGGTGTCAAACCCTTGCTTAAATACTCTCAAGACGTTGCAATAATGTCTCTTATTCTAGCCCTCTGGGAATTCCTTGTCCTAACCCTGCCTTTCTGTATAAGACAATAATGTTGTCCTTTCTGTAACCATGCTTTCTTGTAGTATTAGTGAACGATATTGGCTTCTTGAAGAAAGAACTGAACTGAATGGAAATGTTGAAGTTCTTGCAAAATCTAAAATTTCATTGCAGACAGGCTTTTTGTAGGGTCTCAATGGATTCATCCTCAGCAGTTTTATGTGCACTATAAGGGAATATATGTAATCTCCCCATCACTTGAGTATTATTCAATTTGTGGCCATCAGCATGTTCTTAAGTCTTGACCTCCACAGTCAGTGGGAAGTTGGTTGAAAAGTAGTTTCCATTTCTTCATGCATGAATACCAAACCTGAATGTGATATTTGCTGCACTGAGACAAGGCTTTTATTTCTGCTGTGTAAACATGATTCTGCATCACACCAAAGTCTTCTAGCACTCTGAATGCTTTTGGACATAGTTGTAGAGACTGACTGTGACAGCACATAGTTTACCTGGTGGAAAGTTGAGATTAAGACAACATTTGATTTTTAGCACAGTAAAGAGATTAACACAATATAATGCATAAGCACTGCGCTGAAAAGCACATTAATAATCTAATTTTAAAAGTAATAGAAAGTAATGTAATTTTCATTTTGTACATTTATTTAGCAGCAGCAGCAGCATTAAATAACTTCTGTGTTTTTCACAGAGAAGTTTGAAAATTAGTAGTCTTTGGAAACAAGTATGAACCCTTTCAGCATATTATCTTTCTCCATCCATACTGTGGATTTGTCTTAAATGAGTATAGACTGCCTTACACAGAGTCTTACAGCTCCTTGACAGAATGGATTTACTTTATGAGCACCATTAAAATATTTGGCTGCCCCTTTTCACAGTGTGGTTGTTTTCCAGATCTGCTTATACAGAGTTGCTGTTTCTGTCAGATGAAATATACAGGCACATTACCTTGTCTGACAGAAATAGTAAGCATCAAGGATTTCCTGAGAAGAAGCATCAATATGCAGCATGTGAAGTGTTGTATTTCCCAACATTACTAATTACATTATCACCTTAACATTGGTTTCTAATAATAGCTATAACTAAAATGTGTACTACTGTTTATCTTCTTGAAAGAAAATTCATCTGACAGACTGCACAGCTCTTTTATCTCACCCATTGCCTAAACTGACTCAGAGCCTATTACAGGTGAATCAATGGCAATAATCCAATTTAATTCAACAGTGGGAGGCAAGAACCATAGTGACAGAAAAAATGTCCTCCTAATACATATAGTATGGTAGGAGTTGATATTTGTATTTTTAAATTGTGCTATTAGGGTTTTTAATTTTTCTCCCTTTTTTATTTTCAAATTAGGTATGACATGCAATCTGACTCAAAGATAAGTAGGGCAGCTGTCAGGAAAAGTGACATTTATTACGCTGAAAAGATTCCATATTTAATCTTAGCTATCTATTCAGATCCTTTTTAAAAAAAAAAATTGTAGCTGATATATATTTTGTTTGTTTCTGAGAGGGAAAGGTTGTACCTAATGAGAAGGCAGCAATATGTGGTAAACAAAATTGAGAAACCATGCTGTGGGTGAATATGAAATAGCAAAAACTTACTCTTCTTACAAAGGTGTAACATATATATACATATATATATGAATTTTATATGCACGTATGTTCAGAAAAACACGTAATTGATTCAGGAAGTCACTAAAGAAATAAATGCTACCAAGTGCAGCAAAGTGTTTCTAGAATACTTTGAAGATAACCAAAGGTTTGTGAAGTAGATACACAGAGTGGTTCATAGCAAGTGGCATGAGTGTTCAGCAAACAGCCTGAAGGAAGTAACCTGTGCTGAAAAGTCTCAATAAGATCCAAAAAACAACATTTACAACTAACTTGCCCATAAGCATAATTTGCAAAATTCCATGTCAGAGTTAATTAACCCAAAAATATTAGCTTAGTTGGTTAGAGCATGAGGCTAATAACACCAAGTTTGTATGTTTGATGAGCCATTCGCTTAAGAGTTGATAATTCTTGTGGGTCTCTTCCAACTCAGAATGTTCTGTGAGTCTGTGAACTGGAAAAGCAGACAGCTAAAGGTATAGCAAATATAAAGGTTTAAAACCTACTGTTAAAATATCTGAGAGAAGCTAGAAACCAACTGCAAATTTAACAGGGAAAGAAACCAGATATATTAAGGGTGAGGGTTACACTGGAATCTGATCTGAGTCGTTGAAAGCATGGTAGCACAGAAAGCTCTGCATGAGTGGGGCAGAGAGAAGAAAATGTGAATGATATTTTGGCATCTTGCTGGAAGGGTATTACAAGAGCTACTGAAATAAGACTGAGGTAACAGGAAAATCACTGGAACACAAAACCCTGAAAGCCCAAGGAAGTAATAGATAAGCCATAAATAATTTCCAGTGTCTGAAAACACTTAAGTGATCAAGGGAGGAGGAGACCAAAGAGAATGTCTTTGAGTGTAGCCAGACCAAGTTTGTTAGCAAACTTTAAAAAAGTAGTTCAGAAGAATCTGAGAGGTGAAAACAAGATACTACTTACTTTCCCTGACCTTATTGAGAATCAGAGTTAAGAATATGAATTGAGAGCTTGGATAACAACTCTCAAGTATAAACAAACCAGGACTGTAATAAAGATTGTGAATTCAGTAAGCAGCCAATCTTGTTTGAAAAGCACTTAAACTTTGAAATTCTGCACTAGATACAGAATAAAAGAAAGCAATTTCTCATGCAATTGATCACCTTCTGCTCCTTTCCTTAAGTACCAACAGAATTGGAACCAAACTGCTCAATGCCTCTAAATGATCACTTCATATCTCAGCCCTTTGTTCTTCACCCTATAAAAATCTTGTTTAATAACTATTTGTGACCCAGTAACTTCTTTGCATTTAGCTATCATTAGTTGTTATGTTCTAACACTTTATAGTGTGGAGTTTGCGAACTTCATCAGGCTGTTAAGCACAGGTTAAAATAAACATAAAGGCATGCAATACTCATTTCCTACTTCTTCCCAAATGAGTACTTATGATGTTGTATAGATCAATGTCTTTAAGCAAAACAATAATTTTAAAGCTCTGCCACCACAGTTTCTTCCATATTTGCTGTAATTGCATAACAACAGGGATTTCACACCCTGTAGTAAATAATGTGGATTTTCTGGGCAAAATTCTTGTATAATGTATGTAGGCATGCCAGCTATAAGTGTAACACACAAAAACATGGGAAGGATTAGAAAAGTTAATAACATTTCATGGATACTCTTGAGAAGGAGAGAAACTGAAATTACCACACTGTGATGCAGAAGTCTACTGCCATAGCAATTATTATAGCTTCTTCATAAAAAGGACAGAGTTCGAGTCTATTAATTATGACATTGATTAAGAAGCATGTCAAGCTTGTCTACATTGCGTAATACTGCTCTTCATAACAATTTTATAGCAAATACTACAACTTCTTAGACTGCATTAGGATTTCAGAGAGGTTATTAAAATTTATTTCTCCTGTTGGGAAATAAACAAACTGAGAAATATCTTGAAATTATTGGAGCATCTGTGTTAGTTTTCTTTCCACAGCCTGTTTGTTGGTACTGTATTTAACTGCCCTTTTGTAATAATTAAAGATAACATAAATATACTCTCTCTATATATGTGTGTATATATATAAAATATATACTCTATTGTTTACCTATTGTTCAACAAATTAACTAATTAAATGTAGTTGGAAGGCTTGACATTAGTTCAGCTTCTCAAAAAAGCCAGAAAAAAAGCATGATATTTGTGTTTATCAACACATTTGGAAAAGAAGCAGGAGTTTCTTTAGTGGTAGGTTTTGGAGGGGTTTTTTGTTTTTTTGACTTACTTTTTCCCCCCTGAAGCTAAACCATATAATCAATGGTTCTGATTTAGAAAGAAATTAAAGAGATTTGACTGATCAGAAACCCTCAGTTGCAGAGAATGACTAGGTGCATGAACAGAACAGGAAGGTTCTTGAA
This sequence comes from Platyrinchus mystaceus, assembly GCA_035041135.1. Classification (NCBI taxonomy): domain Eukaryota; kingdom Metazoa; phylum Chordata; class Aves; order Passeriformes; family Tyrannidae; genus Platyrinchus; species Platyrinchus mystaceus. Next base: position 78,569,400 of record JAWWLV010000088.1, read on the forward strand.
CCTTGAAATATTTCGTAAGAACAGAATGGAAAAAAGCAACCTTGCACTCATTATAATAAAAAATTTTTATTGAGAAGTTGACTTGAGTTTTCAGAGGAATGCAAAGAAAGATTTATGTCTTTTAGTTTGTCAGAATGCAAAGCTGTTTAAAGTACTAAAGGAAATACATTGAGTATAGAATTTTTTTTATATTATCCTTAAGACTTATTACTATATTGTCTGTTATATTTCAATGATTTTGATGAAGACTGCCTAGATTTGGTAAGGCTTTCAGTTTTGGTTACTTAAGATTTGGTGTTGTGACAGGTGGTGTAATGGAGAGTAAAAATAGATTCTGGGGATTGTAACTTCAGCTTTATGCTCCATTACCAGCTACCACTTCTCCTTTTTTTTTTTTTTTTCATGTATCACAGACCAGGGCTGTCTGTTCTAAGGGGAGAGGAAATGGGAAAGATCAAACAGGAAGGAGCACACAAGGATTCCTGTTTTAGGAAAACCCATATATATTTGACAAAGACTAATCCAAGTGCAGACTCACAGACTCACCTTATGCCCTGTCCATACTTGGTTATTAGAAAGTTTGAGATGTGAGAAGTAACAGTCTTGTACAGAATAAATCGGGGTATGACAAAGAGCCTTTTATTGCTAATAGGTTACTGGAATTTGGATAATATTTTGTTCAAAGGTCTGGTCAGCTTCAACCCATGTCCTGTCTCAGTCTTAAATGCTTGAAATAACCTTGAGGTTTCTAATGCCAAATCTACTGAGCACAATCAATGTGATTGAAGGGCATATATTTACAGCCTGTGGTTAAATAGTAATGATGTTCTTGTGTAGATCTGGTTAGTGCAACCTTCACTAAACTACATAATGTTAGTTGCAATCACTGTGTAGAATATACTCTGCTCACAGACTGTACCATAATATTGCAGCAAGCTTCTGTTGGTTAATGGGTCACCTAAGCAAAATGACTGGGAAGATTACAGCTGATTTCCCACATGACAAATGTCTTAATCATAAAACGCAATAAAATTTGTCACTTCCTCTTGTGCTGCCAATACTTGGAGAGTGGTGGCCTTGTCACATCAAGGTTGAATTATGCAGGTAAGCAGCAAAGATATTAATGGTGACCTACAGACACCCACCATAATTATCATTGCCACTTGTGGTCCCACAGTTTCTGATTGTAGTAGTGTGGTGTTTTTTCATAGCATTAAAATTCAGTTTACATTCTACTGTGAATAAATTCATGTCAAATGCATCAGTAGTGTCTGATACATTGGGAGAATTTTAAGGTATTCTCTCTGACAGTGCAGATATTAATATTAGGTTTGTTAAGTTGCTATGGAACAAGTTAAAAAGTTGAAGTACAAGACAAAGAGGAGAAAGAAGAAACTAAAATATTCAACATTGAATCCAATGAAAGACACTTTTTGCAAGCTATCTTAAAATTGTTATAAATTAGCAGTTTTAAATAATCTGGATTTTCAGTTATATTACTTAAAGGGATTTCAATTTTTCTTGTTAATAAAACTAAATTGTTGGAATTTGCATATATTTTTAGGTAAATATGCTGAAAAACACTGAAGTCCTTCCTGTCAGTTTCTAAAAAAAAATTATATGTGACAGGTAAAAGGTCTTGATGTGAAAATTTTCTTATTCTCTTTCTTATTTTCCATATATAGGCATCAAGGTTTGTTTATGACAGACCATTTGAAGATAATTTCCTACCCATGACATAATACAAGCTATGAAAATGGCATGTGGAACTATTTTTCTTTAGTGGTAGGATGTTACAGCTACTTGCCATTCATGCAACACCTCTGGAGACTGGCAGCTTTACCTAGTGCTTAACACTGTTGTAGTGTCATGACAGAAATAAATACACATTTAACACATGGAATGGATTATATCAATGTAAATTAATTTACATAGAAAAAGAAAATTGTAGCATCTTTAAAAATAAAAAGAAACATTTCTTTCAATAGCTGAGTATTTTATACTTTGTCTTGTAGACCAACAATATAATTAAAATGAAATCACTAAATATTATTCTATTTCTGATAAAGGCAATAAATAATCCTCAACAAAACTAAAGGTCCTACACTGTTCCAATATGAACTATGTAGTCAAGGTGCATTACCTTCTAAGTTGTAATCAGAGATGCTCTTTATCTCTTCAATAGATAACATACAGATAGCTTCTCTTCATTTAAATAGTCTTTCCTAGTCTCACAGCTTAAAAAACAAAGAGTATTTAGGTCTACAAATACTCCTGTAACCCAATTTTATTTGGAAAAATAAGGCTTTTTTTATGAATGCTCTTTAAAAGAAATCAAGTTTTCATCTTAAATAAGATGAAGATACAAATATTTTTTTCGTCTTTCACATCCCTTATGCCTACAGGCTATGTTTTCTCCATGCTAACTGAAGAGGCCTTCCTATTTTTCTTTTTTTCTGTGTTTTTTGAGCACAAAGCTATGAATTGTGTCCCCTCACAATTTCAGTGTATTTGTAGTCGCTTTTCAGAAATCTGAAGATCAACTGGGGCAAATCAGAAGAAATGGAAAGGAAATAGATTCAACTATATGGGGTCTGAGCCTTCACACGAAGAAAGAAATTGCAGAATATTAGTAGTGGCAATGGCAATACTTTTATTTTGATTTAAAAACATGAGGAATATGCATGATTAAAAAACTTTGATGGTCACAGCAGGTGTGACTGTTACCTTATTCTTTCCTTCTAATTTTTGCTGTTCTTGTCACAAAGAAATGTTAAATGAGAGACTGATGATGAGAGTAGGAATGTGCTGCTAAAACTTCATTTTTAATAGAAATTATATACTTTTTGGTAGTTTTTTATGGGGTTTTTTGGGGGGGGTATTTTTGCTATTGGAATATTTTTTTATCATGGTTTGCCTTTTCACTGAGTACAGTAAAGTACAGGTTCTTAACAAGACAGCTTTCTCATGAAGAAAATTGCTTGTGTAAAGTACCAAAATATTTTATTTGATGTACACCAATTCTGAAAGTTGAGCAAACAGCAATTAATTCCCTCTTCTTTTTTGTTCCTCATTGAAATGTCAAGAGAGATGTCCTGTGTGAAGAAACCAAAGTCAACTCAGGAAAAAAACCCAAAAAATTCTGAAAGTATTTATTTTACTTCTTCAAAATTTTCTTTCTCTGCCGGGGCTTCTGAGTCATTCTGCATGAAAGTCATGTATTTCCTAATTGCATGAGTCTCCATGAAAAACTAAAAGTTGGCCAAAAAAAGAAGAGTTACATAGCGTTGGACACTATGTAGAGTAATAAAGGCTTTGGAAAACTATTAAAGGTTTCAAACAATGCATCTCAAAATTTGGGTGTTTTGCTAATAACAGGGGAGGGGTAAGTTGTTAACAAGTTCATCACTGTTTGACATTTACTTCTGCAAGTTTATTCATTCTGTCTCATTCAAAGGGGTCCTCGTAGTTAGATCTACCATGCAGCAGAAGGTTGTATGACAGAGCAACAGGAAAAGATGCAAGACTGACAAATTTTTATTTATTCTAAGTGACTGGAAAAACTGTGGTAACTAACATATTCCATACAGATTAAAGAAATAATTCTGTGAAAACTCTGATCCTGTGATCATCCTTCAAGAATAGTCTTTGAAACTTTAAGTACCGGAAAATATTTGATCTTCCTAACACTACTTTGTAAGTTTGATTTATATAGATTCAAGAAACGGAAAAAATTATTCTTGGAGGTCAATCCTAATTTCAAGTTAAGTATGTGACCATATTTAACTAATGCGAGATTTTGTTTGCTTGTAATTATTATTAAAATCCCAAATCAATAAAGAAGTTTAATAACTTGATTTTCTTACCCAAGAATATTGCTGTTTTTTTTAAGTAAAACATTGCCCTTGAAAGTCTCTTAAACTGCATTTTTTTTTTCTGCTTGAAGTCAGGGGGATTTTTTTGTTTATTTTTTACTTACATTATCTCTTAATTTTTAATACTAAGTGTATGTGGTAGTTTGGTCTGGGGCTTCCTTGGTGACCAGTTTGTACCCAAGGAAGTGACCAGATCTACCCAGTATTCCCTACCATTTTTACGTAAGCCGGGGTATATAAAAGATAGGAGGAGAGGCTTTTGCCCTCTTTCCTTCCGGTGGCTTTGGAGGTGCGGGTTTCCCTGCTGTTGAGTCT
>JAWWLV010000088.1:78573689-78613705 GCA_035041135.1 Platyrinchus mystaceus
GGGGGGGGACTTCTGGTGGTGGGGTTTGGGGACTTGGCAGGGAGCCAGCTCCAAACCATATCAGTGTAATATGATAAGAAATGGAGGAGAAAGTTACTTTACTAAATATAGACAGTATACCACTTAATCTAGCAACACCACTAAAAAACCCCCCAAAAAACAATAAGGACCTTGCAAAATTCCATCCAAAAATTCCACAGAAGAGTGGTTAGAAGCTATTTAGTCATCTTTTATTAATACAGACTTTTAAAAATTAGAATACAAAGGTCTTTCTTTTACTCACAGAATTTGTACTCTGGAAGGATGAGTTAAGGAATCTGACCAACCTTGACATTTTCTGATCCCCCAGAATGATAGACTAACAATCCTCCTGTGGTCCATGAAAGATTGCGGTAAATCCCCGAAAAGCAAGGCAAAGCCTGAGGATATTTTTGTCTGAAGACTGAACAGTAAATAGGGAGATAAAGGAAGAAATGTTGTAGCCTTCTGTTTTCCAGCCCTGAAGATACTCCTGTCATGAATCTCCAGCCATGCGATTCTTTTCCTACCAACTGTCAGACTGACCTTTGGTTTCACAAAGGCTGTGTTTGTGATGGCACCATTGGGAATGTATTGCTTTAGCTATTAAGTATGTCAAATTCTGAGTTGATTCATTTTTTTCTCACACTTTCTCATAAAATACAGGATGCAGATTAGGGCAAGTCTCAATAAACTTGAACAATGGAAATTACTATAATAGGTCTTGACTGAAATACTTTGGATTTCATTAAGTTTTGCTGCAAAGCTCTTGCTTGCAGGACTTGTGTTTATCTTCAATTTTGAATTCTGATGTTAGTTGAAAAGGCTAGTTTGGGTTTTCTCTGTGTGTCTGATGTCCTAGATGAACCATGCTGCCAGTTCTTCATGGTGTGTCTATTATAGATCTGATACGAGGCCTACATTTTGTAATATTCAACCTGTCTGTAGTTCTTTGCCCCTGACCTTTAATAGAATCCTCTGGCAGAAGTGATTTTTCTACACTCCTCCTTCACTACACTGGTGAGAGATATCATAGGGGAAATCTGAGAAAGAGATGAAAAACACACAGTTGTTATTTTCAGTGTGATTTTGTCATGGTTTTGCTGGCTCTTAAAAAAACTAAGCAGGAATTTTTCCCTTCCCCCTGTCCATTGTGCGAAAGGCATATTAAATGGGCAGTTAGATAACACAAAAGATCTAGCCAGTGAGACCACATTCCTTGTTAATGGCTTTCAGGGTCTTGTCTTTGGGAAGCGGTAAGGAGGGGTTTTTTTATTATTATTTTTTTTTTCTTCCTCTCATCTCCTGGGAAACGGGGGGAGGAGTTTTGGCTGCTGCCAAAGGGGTGGAGAGTTCGGTGGCTGCTGGAGCAGCGACAGGGTCCAGGCGGCAGGTAGCTCGTGTGTGGTTTTTTGTTCCCAGCCTGGTTGCCAGCTGTGGATTCCTGAGAGGAACTGTTTCCAAGTTTTCTTTTCCCTCCTCTGTTCCTGTTTTGTTTTTTTTCTCTCTTGGCAGCAGTTCTTGTGCCCGTCAGAGGAGAGGGGAGTGTGCTCTGCATGATTCAACCAGAAGGACTGAGTGAGTTTTCTGCTGAGAAGGACTTTTTTTGGTTGGTTTTTTTTTTCTTTCCCTCCTCTCTCTCCCCTTTCCTGTTGGGAAGGGGCGGGGAGGAAGACCTCCATTTTTGGCTTCTCCATCACACCTGGGGAGACCTCCTCGTCATGTGGCGATCACCAGTGACCCAACAGCGCCCCCTGCCAATTGACACAGGACATTGCAGGCTCTGCATTTTCAGTGATCCAACAGTGCCCCCTGCTGGCTGTGGTTAGGATTGCACCAAAGGGTGCAAACTGAATTGTTTACCTTTTGTTGTTTATTTGTTTGTTTGCTTGTTTTGAAGGGGATTATGTTTGAGTGTAAGATTATTGTTTGGTTGTTTTATATGTGTTCTTTCGTTGTTCTGCCAACACACATATATCCTATTTTTTCTCAATTGGAGCCTCTTAATTTCAGATTTACAATTGCTTAGAGGGAGGAGTTTGAGTCTTCCTCTTAAGTCATCCTCAGAAAAGCATTTGTGTCTCACGAAACTTAGACAGTTTTTTAAGGTAATTTCAAATTTTTGAAAATTTTACTTAAAGGTACAACTAGCACTCCTAATTAAATTGAAAATTTAATAAGGTAGACTTGTTTTGTCTCATAATAAGGAAGAGGGACTGGTTATTGCAGAAATCCTATTAATGCCTAACCAGATGTTATGTTGGTCTATAATTTGTGACCATATGTAACTAATGCAAGATTTTGTTTACTTGTATGTATTATTAAAATCCCAAATTTATATAGAAATTCAATAACTATTTCTTCATGAGGCTTGTGCTTTTTAAAAATCATTATGTGCTGCACTAAAAGATTGGTATCACATGAGGACACAATTATTTTTGCTTTATACATTGCTTGTTAGATTTTAAAGTTTTAATGGAAGTCAGTGTTCTAAAACACTTTTGCTCTTTTAAGTGATTGCTCGCCCTCAGAATTTTTCAAAGGAAAATGAACATTTCTGCTTGAGACTGATTCAAGTAGAGTACTCTGTAAACCACCATTTCTCATAATACCCTGAATTTGCTTTGAAAATATGCTCTATTTCATACCCTAACATAACACTAGCACATGTATGTTCCCTAGGTTACTGTCTGTAATAGTATAACTTTCCACTTGTTAGTGACATTTCTAAGTTCTTTTAATTTATTCTATAGCTTGTTTAAAACTTTCAAGAAACAAAATTCTGGTGAATGTGGCAGATGACTTACATGACCAGGAGATGTTCAAGAAATGGAGACAGCAAATGTTAAAGGACAATGCAGAAGAAAATACATGTGGACTAGAATTATACAAGATTCGTCCAATGGAATCATTTATTTGAAAAGATCATTACGACAGTTGTATGAGGACTATCAACAAGACTGTTTTGTTTATACTTCAAGTGTTAATTCATGTTATGGTTCTATGTACCCTAGTTATCCCCATTGAAGTCCACATGTCTGGACATGCTCACCCCCTCATGTTCTACCCTGAACCCTGATTGGACAGAGTTTGCCACAGTGCAGCAAACTCTGTCATTGGTCCCACTTACTGCTTTAGTCCCTCCTGCTTATTCCCTATTTGCCTGTAGCCCTGTCAGTCCCATACTCTTCCTAGTATTCCAGATCCTTCCCTGACCAACCCTATATAAGTCCATGCTCACCCTTAATAAATGGTGATAGCTGCTTGCATCTCCTACTCTGTGCAAGAACCCGTATTGCTGTTGTGCTCCTCTCCAACCCCGGATTGAGGCAGGTGAATAGTGATTTTATCTTGTTTACAGAATCACAGAATGGCCCAGCTTGGAAGAGACCTCGAAAGATCGTCTCATGCAGTAAAGAATTTTTGTTAAATTTTGGTTTTATCTCAAGAGATTTCAGTGCTAGTAATTGCCTTAGTACAGAATCCTCAAGCCTTTTCATTTTTTCTCACCTCTGCTACTTCCAGGTTCTTTCTAGGTTCTGTTATGCTTTTCCATTTCCAGAACAATGCAGTAGTGAGGAAAGTTGTAGACAAGTATTAGATCTTGATTTGCTTTGCTAAATAGCTCAACAGGAGTCAGCCCAGTATGGCATCAAAAGATTTGAAGATAATTTGCTGTAGTCAACAGTTGTTTTGTAGAGGGGGTGATTCAGTCCAACAGATGGACATTACAGAGTGATGAATTAGGTTTTTACTGTAGTTGAGTAGAGGAGTTCAGCCAAGCCAGAAATAATAAAGTATGCTACTCTCAAAATAAAGTCTTGTTTTGCAAGATGCTTGATTGGTCAGTTATACTGATTTTTTTTAATGTCACAAAATGATTCAGTCTCAACAGTTTGAGCAAAACCTTTCTGCCTTTGTCTCTCCTTTTTTCTTTTTTTCAGTTGCTTTAATTATTAAGTATAGATTTCTGTAGGACCCTGACACAACTGTTATACTGTGCACCTGCATGCAAGCCAGAACATCCAGGGACCTCACCCAGAACAAAAAGAGGGGAGAGAGAGAAAGAATGAGCTATGTTCTCATTTCTTACTTGTGGTCAGTTTTTAACTCTACCAAAAATGAAGGAAAACAGACTTCCGAAGAACAATGAGCTGTCAATCAAAATATCCACTTGAATCTAATACATCTGGGTTTTTGGCAAAGGACAAACAATACAGATTACTTTAGTATGCCAGACAGCATCACGGATCATCTGATAAATCTATATAGATTACAGCAGTGAATGAAAGTCATAGAATTAATACTAAGAATAATAGTAAAAATTTAAATATTTTGGATGGAGTTATGGTGGATTTATAAATATATATGTCAGTCTGAGAGGAGTAAGTGGACATAGAAACTTATAAATTTAAAGAGAATAAATAAAAGTTTTCTGTAGCACCAGCCAAAGTCAATAGGGTAAATATAACACATTTACCATATATGTATGTGAAATATAAATGCGGGGAAAATAAGGGTGTTATAATAGAACTTGCTATGCCTGTTATAGTTAAGCCTGATATATCCAAGCTAGCACATATAAAGCAGTAGTGTTGTTTTACTGAGAAGGCTCAGACAGGTGTTATTATATCTATAAATCTAAGCCTTTTACTTCTTTGCTCCATCATGTGATCTGATGCCACAGCAGAACTCAAACCATATGGTGGTATATCCATCAGAACTCCACCCATTCTTGTATTAATAAATTACTTTTTTTTAAAGACATTCTATGAGTTAATGATCTTGATGCAAGAAAATATCTTGCTGACATTCCTGGACTGAGATGTGAGTCTGTGGTGCTAGTCCACTGTCATACCTGGTTTTCAGTTTGCATAAAGTAAGGTATAACACTTTGTTATGCCTCTTAGAGCATGCGAGGATGTCCTCTATTTGCAGATGTGAAGAAAGCTTGCTTCATAAGGCTCATTGTGACGCATATGGAGAAAGAATGAGTCCTTCAAATGCAGGAAAACTGAAGACATAGAAGTTTGCCTCCTCATAAGGATATTTTAAGCTAAAAGAGAAGAGATTTAAGTTGGATGTTAGTAAGAAATTATTTACTCAGAGAGTAGTCAGGCACTGGAATAAATTGCCCAGAGAAGCTCTGGATGACCCATCCCTCAGAGTATTCAAGGCCAGTTTGGATGGGACACTGGACAGCCTGATCTAGTGGGTGGCATCACTGCCCATGGCAGGGGGTTTGGGAACTAGATGATATTCAAGGTCCCTCTAACCCAAGTTTTTCTATAATATGAGGATTCTATGTTTTGCTTCTTTGCATCAAATAGCATTTTGTACAACTAGAAAAGGAAACTGGAGGTATAGGCCTGTGGTTCTGCTGCATCTATCAGCTTAGATTGCCCTTAAAGTACCCAGTGATACACATAAAAAGCACAGACTATTGTGTATGTTTGTAATAAAATGTAAAGTGTGCAAAGAGGTATGCATACAGATGATTTTTCTACATCTTGAGCAATTATATTTAAAGTGAACAAGACAAAAAATTAGCAAGCTGCTATGAATGATTCACCTAAAAACCAAAACAATAAACCCAAACACCAACAGAAGGTTAGTCTGCTTTGCATTGCTAATTAGGGTTAAACATGAAGAGAAAGTATTCCCTTTCCTTAGGATGCAAGCCTCAATTGATTTTTGTTTAAGGGTATGAGGATTTAACACTTAAAACAATTAGGTAATGTCACCTACTGAAAAAGACATTTGCAGTGAATTGGGAAGATTTGAAGGACATTATGTGATTTGTCCTTGGTTCCAGTTCACCTAACATAAATTTACTGTCTCTCAATATGTGAGAGGCCCTTCTTAAGGGTTCATTGTAATGGAGAACTAAGGAGGATGTTTCTAGCAGTCCAAAGCTGGAATATGAATCTGTTCTGAGGCCTCAGCTACTACAGTCGTCTTTGTACTTCTTTTATGTACCAGATTAGTGGCTATTTTTTAATAGCCAGTGTCTGCATGAGCTCCTCTCCTACTGCTTCTTTATTCCCTGAATTTCAGGGTACTTGATTCCACCAGGATGTGGAATAAGATAGATTTTTTTCATAATTTCTTACATGGATGTCTTTTAAAGAAAAACCTCACAAAAAATGCTGTTCTTCTGGAGCTGTTTCCATTTCTGATATTTTTCAAAGTCTTATCTCTTTACCTGTTTTGCTGCCATTCCTGGTTTTATCTTGATTTTTTTACAGTTTTCTCTTTAAAACAAAGGCTTATGCAATCTTATTGTAACTGTTTGCATATGCTGTAATAAAAAACTGTTGAATGCTTTTCTCTTTTTAGTGCACACAAAATAATTAGCCTGCAAACCTCCAGATCTGTGTGTGTAATTTCCCTGGCACCACCAGTGTCTCTGCTATAAAGTAATAGGGATTTTTCAGGAACATGCAGCAGTTGGTGCATGTGCTGTAACATAGTTGCTAATGTAAATAATAGTGATTAATATTCTTGAAACCTTAAATAGCAAAGGATAATTTATTTTCTCCCCCAGAAAAATACTGTTACTACACCATTCTATTAACTGTGCTGTTAATAGCAGGAGTTACAGGCCTCATTGCTGACTACGTGTGCAAGTGCATTAAGTAACAATGGGGAAAAGTTCAGTTCAGACTAAAAGAGCTTTCCCACTCTTTGTAGGATGCTAGAAACATTTTTCTTTCTTTATTTAAATAAAGAATTTTGCAAATAAGATTTTGCAAAATTGGTTCCAAATGGTTCCAAATTATTTTTGGTTTGGCTGCTGTATGCAAAGCCTGCATGATTTTGTACTGTTTCCATCCTTATAAATCATCTGTCCCACCAGTACGTTAGAGGTGATTCGAATGATATATAAATATATAGTTTGAAAATATTTTCCTTTGATCTTGAAGAAAGGACTCAGTGTGGGACTTCCCTTTCTGAACCTACACTTCTCCTTTGTCTTCAGCATCTTAAAGGTCTGCACCCTAAACAATTTTATGATTGTTTGAGGTCAGAGTTCTATTTCTGCTTTTGTATTACAATAGATACAGAACTCCTGATACAAATATGGGACCTTCATTTTGTAAATTTAAATAATATTGCCAAACAGTCTGGCTTTATCCAAACAATCTATTGAAGGTACAACTGGACATTCAAAAATTATGAGTCTAGTGAAGCAATGGAAATATCTGACTTATACCATATACCTGGGGAATAACACTAAAGGTGTTACTTAACATAACTCTAAGGTAATCTTGAACTCATAAGAAATTGTTGTTTTAAATCCTTCCAAGCTTAATTTTCTCATCAGATTAAAAAAAAAAAATAAATGTTCCCTTTTTGTTCATGTTTTATTGAGAATCTAACTCATCTGGATGTAGCCAAAAGAGAGAATTAAGCTTCTGCAATTTCTCATGAAACCTGCTTTCAGTATCACCCACCAAACATTTGAACCCTCATGAGTGCTTCCTGCTCCCCACTATCTGCTATCAGCTGTACCCTTGAAGAGAACTCTGTATTCTTCCTGTTATGTCATTCATTGTTCTTAAATTTTCTGACCCTGTGAATATATCTTTATTGAAATACCATATCCCTGAGCAGGAAATATGAAATTTTTGTGAAACACAAAGATTACATTATTATTGCTGTTCAGATACATCTTTTTGTTTACCCGGTAAGTTATATGGTGTTTACGTTCTGTGGAACATTTGATTTCTATGAAACTTGCAGAAATACCTGCTCATATAGAGCATTAACATAAAAAATAATATTCTTTCTAGTAATTTTTCATGTTATGTTTTTCATGGATAGCAGCACTGAATTGTCTAATACCACTTTTTCTTCTAATTTCTGGGTTTTTTTCATTAACAGTTGAAAAAATAAAAGGGTTAGATGAAAAGTAAAGGATAGACAGAAAAATTGAACTCATGAGTGGGAATATGGAAGAAAAAGTGGGTTATTTTCCCCGCCAATGTGGTGTTGCAGGGGTGCCTTGGTTTTTTATTTTCCCAAAGCAAGATTCAGATGTATGAGAACAGCAATACGCTTAGCAAAAGATTTGCTTTATTGTCCAAAAATTACCTAAAAATGTGTTATGCAGCAACTATGTTGCAAAACTGGAAAAAGTAGGTTAAGTACCAGGTCAAAAAACCCCAAACAGAATACAAGAGATTCATAAATAGTTCAGCAAAAAAAAGTCAATATGTATATTACTGATATCTATTAGCATTTTAATATCTTAATTTATAAATGTTTGGCTAAGTGACTTTTTGTTTACAAGAGTATTTATGGGGGAAAAATGAAGTAATTACTTGCAATTTCATGATATTTTTGCTGTTTTAGAGATATTTTTAGGAAGTCATATTACCTACACACTATATTTAAAAATTATGACTATGAGGATTAAAGCACAAATTTTAATTAAAATAATATGGGCAATGAAATAGGAAATCATTAATAGCTATTTAACCTAGAAAATAACAAATATTGTGTGGCTTAAAAATGAACCAGTGTTAAAAACTTGCTGTAAAATGCACTTAAAATTACAAGGACAAAGAATGTCTGTACACAAATAAATTATAAGCTGAGGAAAAGATTCAGGTTTGAAGATGTTCACATCTATGTATATTTAAATAGATATGCTCATGTATGGTTTATGAAAATCTCTGGTCTATAAGAATTCCAAATATACTATGGTAGTTTGAATGCCACATTGAGACTTCCACTGAAACCAAATGGCAACCCCTGGGATAAACATTTCTTAGTAATTTTTTTTTTTATTCAATGAAATATTTTTATATGTGTATGGGTAATAAAACTGGTGAGGGATCTAGAGAACAAGTCTTCTGAGGAACAGCTGAGGGAGCTGGGGTTGTTTAGCCTGGAGAAAAGGAGGCTCAGGGCAGACCTTATTGCTCTTCACAACTACCTGACAGAAGGTTGTAGCCTTGTGGAGATTGGTCTCCTCTCCTGAGTAACAAGAGGTAGGACTAGAGGAAACGTCCTTGAGTTGTGCCAGGGGCATGTTAGGTTGGATATTGGGAAAAAAAATTTCACCGAAAGAGTTGTCAAGCACTGGAACAGGCTACCCAGTGAAGTGGTGGAGTCACCAGCCCTGTAGATATTTAAAAGTAGTGTAGATGTGCTGCTTAGAAATGTGGTTTAGTGGTGGTCTTGGCCATGCTGGGGTAACAGTTGAACTTGATTATCTTAAAGGTCTTTTCCAACATAAAATGATTATGTGATTCTTTCTTTTCAAACCCTAATGATTCCTTCATTCTATGACTCTATGATGATCTTAATGATCTCTTCCAACCTAAACAACTTTATGATTCTATGTATAATGCCATAGTTAAGAATGATGATATAATACATGCTAATGATGTCCCTGTTGTCTTTTGAAGTTGATAGAAAAAATCATTACCTAGAAATTCATAAAGGTAAAACAGCCTTCAGATATTTTATTTAATGTTTTAAAGCATGATATTACAAGAATGTATAAATGTGGAGTATTTATTTTTGTAGCATCATATGCAAAACATGTTTTGTAAGAAACAGTCTTACAAAATGGACCTCTTAATCTTGAGATGCAGTATCTATATCTTTATATAAAATTCATTGAAAATGCTATAAACACACTGAAGGCACAAGATAAAAGCTGAGAGTTTCAGAAGAAATGGGAATTACACACACTATTGGGCACAGTAAATCAGCAATATGAAAATTGTCCAGTATAAAAATAAACTCTTTTTCAAATACCCTGAATGTAAAAAAGGTATCTAATCTATAATAGTGAGATAATTGGATTTCACTGCAATCCAACTTTAAAAAAATCTTTTAAATTCTTAAAAGTGATGTTATCCATTTCCCATAAGTCTTGGAAATAATGACACACTTGGATTTCCAAGTATCAGCTGAAAGAAAGAAGTCTGAACAATATAATGTAAAAAACCCCAGCCTTCTATTTTCTCTTTTTAACTACTTTTCTGCTGAAAGGCAGTCAGAAGACTTTCATAGCCTGTAGAAAAGGGAGGAAGTAAGAATATTAGGAAATATATAGCTTATGAAAGCAAAAAGTTTGCCTGACCCAGTATTTTGTGGCCAGATCTAAAAGCCTGAAGAAGATGACAAAACAGTATACACATAAAGTAATGCATCTTCAGGATTTACCAGGCTGAAAAGATTAAAGCTTTGGAGATTACATGCATAATAAATGATGTCTTCAGTTTTACTCATATAAATATTAGCAGTTTTTTACCATGCACTCTTGTTTTATGAATCTATCTAATTGACTAATGGCCTCATAGCATCTGCCGGAAGAGAATTCCTCAGCTTAACTATAATGTGTCTGTGAAGGAAAATTGCACGCAGGTACTCCAGATACTAGACAGCAGAAGGATTTAGGAAAATTTATTTCCGAAAGCTGAGAAGACTAACATGACAACGTTACCTACAATGGGCATGAAATAATGCACTGCTTTTTCCTCTAGAGCCTTTTTAATGGCTTGTCTGCCCACTTCTCGCAGGGCCTCCAGGGCTGTCAGTAAGAATTTTATCTTTTCAGGGAGTTAACCTCACCATATGACAAGAGAAGAAAAAACACCAAAACATCCATAGGAAGATGTTCCTTCCCAGAAAGGTTTCTTGAGCAACATAAATTCCACCCTCTTTGAATAAGGTCTTCTACACTTACAGTGCCAGGGAAAGTACTTCAGTCTGATTGTTTTGAACCTCTCACTTCCCAGCTCTAACTGATATTGTCATTACCTGTACTGGTGGAGAGTGAAACACATTTCCTAATTGCTTTTCCTATGCTGCTCATAGGAAAATCTTTCAAGATTTAGAGGCAAACCTGCAAATGAACACAAACCACCTATACAGAAAAAGAAGTATTGATATGAAGCACATTCTAGACTTTTGATCACCCTTGACACCCTTGTCTGAACCATTTCCAATATTATATGCTCCCTGAGAAGAAAAGGCAAGAATGTTACAAGGTCTTCAATACAGAGACATGGATATAAACAGCGCAAAATTAATCATCTTCTCTCTCCTAATAAGGTTCTTGGGCCCATGTAACAACAAGGATACACTATAAACTACTCTGCACCTCATTATGTCTTCCAAGGAATTTCTTGTGCCTGGTGTTAAATGAGCCTATCACACTGAGGTGCTAATGATAAATTTTTGGTAGGAGTAGAAACTTTTTCAATTTGTCGCTATATATAGTGATGTATCATGTTGCTCTGATTGAAAACTTGGGTCATATTAATTTCAAATACAAAATGTCTTGCTCAGATTGTGGCTCTGCAGGTTTCCCAGTCTAGCAGTTTATTCTCCAACCAATTTATATCCATAACTTCAAGTGATGCAGATATTTCATGCTCTCAAAGTATAGCTTGTTACATCAGGGCCTCTCACACTTGGAACTAGTTGGTACAAAATGGTTTCAAAATAGACATGCTGAACATTGTGTGCATATTCATGATTTCAGGAATAACTGAATACACTAAGGTGATCTCTTTGGTAATTCCTCACAATCACCCTCAAAATGTTAGTCCATTTCCTCTGAGTGTTAAGTTTTGTATTAACATCTGTGCTTTGTCAAAACCAGCAAGTCTGGGAGCTTTGAAGCTGGGCTACCTTTTGCATAGTTGCACTAGAGCAACAATATGCAACCTTACCCCAAGGGATGGTGCACAGCCATCTCCCAGCTGTGCAGCAGTACAGTATGAGTGAAATACTATCTCTTATTGCAGAGATATTTCATGAGGAGGGTTAGCTCTGTTTGAACTACACATTATACAGTATTAGACAAAAATGAACAGGTCATATTAATTAAGTATATAAAACACGCACAAGGGTCAGAGAACACATGGCAAACTTCTCTGCCTGAGAACCTAAGTGCCTGAGTTCTTAGCTGGGCCAGATTATGTATGTCTTAGAATGAGACAGTAATGAGCTTTCTTATGCACACATTCACACAAAAACAAACCAGTACTGATATTTTCTATTGCTAGACACACTCAGGCTCAGAATCACAGAATCATCAGGGCTGGAAGAGACCCTCAAGATCATACAGTCCAACCATCACGTAGCACTCTCACTTGTAACTCCTAAACCATTAAACCATATCAAACAGCACGCCTCTTGAACATTCAGAAGCCTCTTAAACACATCCAAGAATGGTGACTCCCTCACCTCCCTGGGGAACCGATTCCAATGCCTGGTGACCCTAACAGTAAAAAATTTTTTCTAATATCTAATCTCAATCTCTCTTGTCTCAGTTTAAGGCCATTTTTTCTTATCCTCTCACTGTAGGCAAGGTAGAAGAGACCAGCCCCACCTCACTGCAACCTCCTTTCAGGTAGCTGTAGAGAGCAATGAGGTTCCCCATGAGCCACCTCAAGACTAAACAAACCCAGCTCCTTCAGTCATTCCTCACAAGGCATGTTTTCTAGACCCTTCATGAGCCTCGTTGCCCTTCTCTGGATGTGATCCAGAACCTCAATGTACTTTTGGAAGTGAGGGACCCAAAACTGAATGCAGTATGTGAGGTGTGGCCTCACCAATGTTGAGTACAGGGCAGTGATCAATTCCCTAGTTCTGTGGCTTCACAGGCCAAGATGACATTGACCTTCTTGGTCACTTGGTCACACTGTTTGCTTATGTTCAGCCAGCTATCAACAAGCACCCCCAAGTCCGTTTCTGCCAAACTCTCAAGCCACTCCTCCCCTGGCCTGACTGCATGGGGTTGCTGCAACCCACCTGGACAAGGTCCTGTGTCACCTGCTCTAGGTGACCCAGCTTTGACAGGGGAGTTGGATTAGATGATCTCCAGAGGTCTCTTCCAACCCTAACAACCCTATGATTCTGTGAACCAAGCACAGGACCCAGCACTTTGCCTTATTGAACCTCAGGCGGTTGTCCTTAGCCTATTAAGCAAGTCAGTCAGGGTCTCTCTATAGAGCTTTCCTACCCTCAAGCAGATCAACAGTCCCACCGATCTTGGTGTCATCTCAATCACCACATTCAGATCATCAATAGAGATGTTAAACAGGACCGGCCTCACAACACAGCCCTGGGGAACACCATTAGCAACCAGCTGCCAACTGGATAGAGCACCATTCACCACAATTTTCTGGGCCAGGCCATACAGCCAGCTTTTTGTCCATCCATCAGAGCCAACAGTTTTTCGAGGAGAATGTTGTGGGAGATGGTGTCAAATGCTTTACTAAAGTCTAGATAGACTACATCCACAGCCTTTTCCTCACCTACTAAGTGGGTCACTTTGTCATAGAAGGAGATCAGGTTGGTTAAGAAGGACCTTTGTTTTGCAAATTCGTGTTGGTTGTGCAAATTGTCTTGCATGTGCCATGTGATGGCACTTAGGATGATCTCTTCCACAAGCTTGCCCAGAACAGAGGTAAGCCTTCTTTTTATGGAAACACAGCATTGCTATCTTATACTACTCCTATACTATATTTTTTAAAGTTTATGGTGTGTTTTTTTCTTGGTGACAGAAAATAAACTGACATTTCATTTAGCATCTATAACATTATATATTCTTTTATTTTGGACATTGTTTTTTCTTATTTGTAGATGACCAGGTTATTTGTATTTAATCAATTTTTATTTAAATCTTTTAATCCTACTGCATCAATTAGGATTAATCTCCTTGCTCTGTCTTATAAAACCACATACAAATATGAACTGTTCTTGAGGAGAATCTGTGACAGAGTGGTTCCAGGGTCAATTATTTGCTACATCCATCATTTATGTCTGACTCACCGTAGGTATCTCGAGAGGCCTTGACTGATCCAGTCACTACCTTCATAGTTTTGAAGCCACTAGCTTCAAGGCTTCACAGACTGAAGACACCAACTTCACAGTTTTGCAATCTGTACATATTGTCCTTAAATCATAAATAAGTATTTCAGTCCTTTGCTGCTCATGACATTTTATGGTATGGACCGGTCTTGTTCTCATTCACATCTCAATAAGCTTGTTTTCTGATTGTATTTTAAGTTGTAAAAGCGATTCTTGTTTCTTACCCGTAGAATCTTTCTCTATGTAGGCCTCCTAACCTAATAATCTGAAAGCAGACGTATCTTCTGTGCCAATACATTCTTTATTATCTAATAATGTTGTCATTTGTACATAGTAACAGATGGTGTGGCCTTTCCCACCTAAAATTTAACATTTATTTAGGTTTGTTTTCAACAGAGTTTTATTACATTGTTCCTGCAAGACAGAGGATGTTTTTGAATTTTTGTTTTAAGCTGAAAAGGGGAAATTTTTAAGGTGGAGCTCTTTTATAATACTCTTTCTACATCAGCTGTCATGCCTCCTCAAGCTCCCCTCTGTCCTTACTTTTCTGTCCTTCATTACCACAGAATAGGGGCTCTATCCCAAAGCTCAATTTCACAGCCCCAAACATGTCCCATTCCTTTCACAAGATCAGATGTTTCAAAAGGTGGCAGAAAAGCCCAAATATTTGCTATTGTAACTGAAATTGATTCCCCAAGACCAAACCCAGTTTAAGGAAATCCACCTTTCAGATTGATTTATCATTTTGCATCCACATCTATGATAATGAATATAATCCATTAAATGAGCCAGCTTGCAAGATACTTAGAAATTAACTTGAGCAGGGGGAGGGATCACGCTCTACAGAACAAGTTCTGGAGCAGTATGATAGTTCACATTGTTAGGTGACAAAAGAAGTAAGACTTCGACATTAATACTAAATATTGAGTTAAGAAAAAAATAAAAAATTTAACAATGCTTTATAGACAAAGGGGGTTTTTTGATTTTTTTTTTTACTGGCCTAAAAAGTTATGGATTCTTCTTGATTTTATTTTTAAATCATGATCTTTCCACTGACTGTTACTTCGGGTCATAATAAACTAACTTGTTCCATTAGACAGAGATGACGAGAGACTGTTAAGAACAAGACCTTGATTGTAATAGGAAATTATGTCTGGCTCAAATCAAAACTAGAAAAGGATATCAGTTAAATTCATATTTGATACATTAAATTACAAAAAATATTTCACAAAGAAATAGCATTAAAATTTGGAAAGTCTTTTTTTTTGGAGTTTTGTGACTGTCAGTCGTCATTGGTTCTGCTTCCAATCTTAATGAGTAACATATGTCAAAAATTTGTATCATCATGATTTTCAAAATTTTAACATGTTTGCACTTTGCTTAAAATTAGCTCTGGTGGAAACAGGAAAAATAAGGAAAGATTTAAGAAAATTTGGCCATTTTCTTCTTCCCACAGATTAGTGCTTTGCCCTAAGAGCTCTTTGCACCTCATACAGTCTACACTGCATAAGAGTGATACTAGTCTTTCTAAAGAGAGCCTTGCTTGCAGTTATTTGTCCTCTGGTTTACTTTTCCATCTGTTTAGGTGTGAAGTGAAAGCATCAAGATATAAGACTACAGATAATATTTTGGCATTTGAATTAAAGTTTCAGGTTTTCAGTTTAAATTGTAAACGTATGTAAAAATTAATTTATTACCTCAAAAGGCTTCAACTGGTAACAACTCAATAGCCAAATTCACTCTCTCCAAAACTGTTCTTCCTGTTTGTTCATGTAAGTCTTTGATTACCAGTAGTCTTCTCTTAACTCGATTTTTACTGACAAGAAAAACAGAGTTTATAAAAGCAATAAAACATATTTTGTCCTTATTTTTTTTAATTGAGATTATGGTTTAACCCCCTTAAATTTTGAAACAGAGTAAAGATTAAGTGTTAAAGATGTCAAATTTAGTATTTCTTGTTTGCTACTCATTCAGCTTTTATTTTCTGATGCATTATTTGACCACCCATGCAAGTCAGATAAGGTAAAAAATTTTGAAGGTTTCAGTTTCTATAAGCTATTACAGAGCAGAAAATACTAATTTTGTGATGTCAGTTCTGATACTACAATGGTTACTTTGTGAGCCTTTCATACAAATGCAATCTCTAGATTTCAGTGTTTTCAGTGTTCTCCTATCTCAGTGTTTAGATCCTGTTAAAGATTTTAAAAAAGCACACTGTAAATATTTTGGTGTCTACAAAGTTGTAAGTCATAAATGCACTAAGCCTTTAGCAGCAATCTGAAAGTCAATCCTTATTTTCATCCTTTCCTCTTAAAAATATATTTTAAGTACTATTTCAGTCTTCTACCTGTCCTTCAAGTTAATGTAATCTGGTAAATCAAAGGTGACACAAAATTCATAGTGAACTAGGTGAAAAAATTAATAACAGTGCTTTTCCTAGATTGATAATATTCTAAAATAAAAATTAGTATGCAAAATAAGGCCAACCAAGAAATCCTGGTACATTAAAAGCCAATGGGAAGGGTTTAACTAAATATTTGCAAAGAAGTCATAGCAGATTGACTCAAATTCTCAAATGGAAGGTCCCCAGATATAAATCATTTACTTATAGAATATGTCATTCCTGGCTTCCTAATATGTTATCCTTTTTTGCATAATTTATTTCATTTGTGGCCTTATTAAGATGTAAATATCTTTTACATTCATTACACCATTATTATAATTGACTTAGTATTTCTGTTTCTTTCTCCTAAGTGTTAAAAAGATGATCCTGGAATATATTTGTACAGGTAATGAATGACAAACAATCTTGAATTTCTCTCTATTGTCCCAAGTAAGCAGATCTCTGCTTCTACAAGACAAACAAAAATCATCTAATAACTAAGATACAGAGGGTAAGAAACAGGTATTGGCAATCTGCTTTAATTTTCATCACATTCCTCGTGCTATATGGACAGTGAACACCTTAATAAGTGCAATGTATTTACTGAGAAAATCAGAAAAAAATTAAAATAAACTGTAGAGATAGTGGATAGATACAGCATCCTATACAAGTTAAAAGACAGAAAACTAGTTAAAAATAAATAGTTCATCTTCATGTTGAAAAGAGTCACAGCGAAACCAGTCTAGAGGATTGATAGAGAGACCTGCAAGGTCACGAGAGGCTGGAGAATATGACTATTCCCTTTTTTTCCAACATGAGAAATAGCTTTTGTCTTCTGAATGTAGCTAATAGTAGTTTCTAAACAAAATAAGGCGTAGCATTTATTGTACCGCAGTACTCTTTACCACAGCTTACTAGGGATACCAAAAGTGTACATGGCGAATAGAAGTCCAGTATGCGTTTCTGTTTGTGTAGAAGTGATTGAATGAGAAGGCGTCAAGAGAAAGAAAGTATGTTCTAAAAGTTGTCAGATAATACACTTTGCATCTTTTCTGGTACCTCCATGGAGTCTTTTGGCCTAGTAAAAAGATAAGCAAACATCCATTATTCATAGTTTGGCCATTGTTAACATTGCTCAAATTAATACAATTTAGATAAAACAGTGCTGTTTGATAGTGTTAGTATCTAAATAACTTCCAGTACACACACTTTTTAAACATCTCTAGATTTAAAGTCTTGCATTTATACATTGCTAAGTCTGTAAGGTCTTGTGGCACTGCAACTTTGGTGGCTTATTGACTTTGCTTATGGAAAATGAGCTGCTACAGAAAAGCAGGAGGATGTTTCCTCTCTGCTATGCTACAATATCTTCAGTTTCTACAGTATGTTAGCACTTGATGCTTACTCAAATTTATTACTTCTAGACTCTGGGTACCCTAAACATTTTCTCCATTTTCTTCTTTCATGTAGAAATAACATTTAAGAATTTGCTTGTTTAAGAACTTGAAAACTTTTTGGTTTGTTTATTTGATTGACATTCTTCTAGCTATATTGAGCACCGAGATACAATATATCAGATAAGTCATTGATATAACTCTGCTGGGTAATTGCTCTAAATGCAGTCATAAAGAAAGCCATCTATATTTATAATGATATCATTGTATATAAGTGTTTAAGGTAGATTAAGTTATGCTTCTAAGTTTATAGCATCCACAACAGAAATTCCTGCAGTCTTAGAAAAATAATGATACAGAAGATAAAGCTTTGAAAAATAGCTTTGTAATTACTGACTATGATGTGTTCAGTCATTATATAAATTGCTTCCCTTACCAAACAAAAGTTTAGGAAATTATATACTTGAGATACATCTGCAGTTATGGATCACTGACTGTATATCACCTTGTCCATCTGGTGGGATGAGACTAATATGCTTAAGTATAACCTGGAAAAATTTTTATTCAACTCATCATGTCCTTTTCAATTTTCTAGTCAAAACTACCAATAAAAACCTTTGAGGATGGGAAAAAAGAATAAATAGACAAATATTTCTGCAGTTGATCCAGGACATATCTTAGCTGTACTGTTTGATGTAACTAACCTTTTTGATGGGCTTTGGACAGTCAGTTGACCTTTTTCTCCTAATACCTCCCAGCATTCATATACTTCAGAAATGATGGGTTTTTGCTTGCTTTAGCTATACTTATTCTTATGAACACAGTGTTTATTATCCTTCTCACTGTAATGTCAGATTGAAAGGCAAACATTTGCTGTGTTATTGCCTCCCTTTTCAATATATCAATGGCTTAAGCTATGAACTCTGTATATACTTAAAGCTCCTAAGCATATGAAGTGAAGTTGGATATTGCTGTTTGTCAAGATAATAGCAGCCAGAAAGCAGACGATAAGGTCGCTTTGGGTAAGATCAGTATCCATTGATCTTTTTTTATTGTTTTGGTCATACTCAGTGAGGACACTAAGGGAAAGAAATAGAGCTGACCAATGTCTGCTACAGCCTGTGAAACATGAAAAGTGTTGCAGATCATGAGTAGAACAATAACAGTTTTGCCTAGAAATGGAAATTCAATTTTCAACATACAGTTAATAAGATCACTATCATGTTCTCCATAGTTTTAAACACTTAAAAGCTGTTGTGATGAAATTTCACTGATTTGTATCATTATGTTCTGTAAATCATGGACATTTACATAAATCGCCTGAAATGTGCCATTTGAAATGCAGTGCAGAGTGATTCCAAGGATATTGTCTTTCCACTTGGCAAAGCATTAATATATAGTGACTTTATATCTCTTGTGCTAATATTCCATGTATGTAAATGTTAAATGCTGCCTACAAAAATTATATAGTAGAAAAGTTTGTTTGCTTTATTCTATATTCATCCTGATAATGAGGGATGATTTGTACTGGGCAGCCAGAAACAATTCTGGTTAAAGAAGCACAAAATTCATGAATAGATAGTATAGTTCGCACAGTTCCATATCCCTCTGTTTAGGGAATTTAAAGGTGACATATTTTTCTAGAAGTGATGTTTGTGATGAAAAAGAATTTAATGTTAACATTATCCACTTTTAGAGTAAGGCAAGGAGTCATAAGTTGTCACACAGTTCTTTATGGCTAACTGCTTGTTAGTTTCCAGAAAAATAATGTCATCACACTTTTACAACATGTTGAACTGTGTTGTGTCCTTTCAACAGAATTCAGAAAGCATTTTGAATAGCAAGGATAGGCTTAAACAATTTCCCTCCATAAAATATTTTTTATCTTTTTTAGGTGGTATTGAGAGGCAGGTGTTCCTATTACTTTTAAGGTTTTGTCCAGTTGAAATGGAAAGGACCTGCAAAATGGACAAAGCTGCATATTATTTCCCAGCCTAGGTAATATATCACACTGCTCAAGGATGAGTGAGAATTTACACAGAGTGGTTGAAGTGTTCTGCCAATCATGGCTTTTAACAAGGTGGAGAAGGAGACAGAATTTTTTAAATATGTAACCAAAAAATTCATACAGAAAATAAACAAAAAGTCAAGAATGCAATTATAGGAACAAGGAAATTAGCAAAAAGTACCTGTGGCTCCATACTATTTGTAAAAATGCTGCTAATTGTAAGTAAATATGGATATCCTTGTTGACAGCTTTCTATTGTGTTTATGGAAGTAGAACTTGTCACATCCTTAATCCATAAACAGGATTGCCTTGAATCCAATTCCCATTTATTTTTTGCTAATGCTTGACTGCCTCAAAATTTGTAATTGACTTGTAGGTTAATAACTTAACTTGTTGATTAATAACCCAATAAAAATATTCTGTGAAATAAACTTTATAGCTTTATCAGACTCCTCTTTTTGCTTATTTTCTTTTTTTGTGTTCAGATGGATTTTTTTTAAGCTCTTTTTTTCAGCAGTGATTTTGAACATCATTACTAAAATAAGGAACTTATAATATTTTCCTGATGGTGCTTACTAAGCCATGCCTTTAAAGCTTTAGGAATGGTTGCTAAATGGCAGTAGGAGCAGTAAAAGGTCAGATTGAAAGTTTCTGCTGGCATTTTGTAGGATCACATTGTATTTATGGTTCTCAAAATGTGGGTTTACATAGCATGTTCTTAATATTCTATGAGACAAAGACACACATCATGCACAGCCAAGCTCAAAACTAAGGATGTATTTCTACAGAGTCTTCTCATCAGACTACCTACTAATATTCATTAAAGATCAGGATAGTCTAATTTTTGTCTCTAAAGGTACTTTGCAGATTAGTTCTGTATTTTAGAACCAGAGTTCTAACCAGAGTTATTGCATACTTGGATCCTCTCTTTACCTTCCCACAGGACATTAATCTAAAATTATTCCTTTCCATTCTGTATTTTCAAAACCATTGACAAATTCCCCATTTTTCTAAGGAAGACAAAAAACTAGATGGCAAATCCCTTTTCCCATTTTAAAGGAAACATTTTTAAATTGATTTGCTTTTACTTAGCTTGCATGTTGAATTTTCTTCTCATAGTCACTGATCATTGTAAGAAATACCTGCTGGGTTGGCTGATCTCTGCTCCCAGTATGCAGCCATGACATCAAAATGGACTATTTATTCCAGAGGCTCAACAGTGTATGAGCCAAGAAAGCCCTGTTTCCTTAAAAAAATATTCAGAGATAAATCCTTATAAAAAAAAATAAAAAATAAATCCTAAAGACAGATGTGTGTGCTTGTTATCTTAGCAGAATAAACGTTAACTTAAAAAAATACCTCATTAATACCTCCAAAATTATGCATTTGAAAGTTCAGTTGCCTGATCAAAAACCTGGTTTTATTCATTTTGCTGACATACAGAAAGAAAAAAAAAAAAAAAAAGCCTAAACAAAACCACAAAAAACCTCAAGACCAAAGCACTAAAGCAATAATTGTGGATACCTATAGAGAACTAAATGTGAGCCTTAATCATTCTTTGAATTCTTGTGTTTTTTGGTGGTTTTTTGCTTTTGTTTTGTTTTGGTTTTTTTCCCAAAAATATAAAGGGCATTAAAAAAGGCATGGAAAAAAATGGGGTTGGTTTGTTTGTTTGCTCTTTTAAAAGAAAAAACTTTTCTCACAACATTTGCCTTTTTTTTACAACACATGTATTCCCCAAAAGCATGGATGATTTCAGAAGTTTAACTTAAAGTACTGCACTAAGTCATCCGGGATAAAAGTGTCTGAGGAATGTGAGTTACAACACAGTAGCAGCACTTCCACTGGCCTTGTACATGTCTGTGTTTATATATACATATGGTAACCTTTGTAGCAACTGAGGTAAAAGTCAACTGTACTTGAAAAAAGGAGGAAAGATAAAAGCAAAGAAATATCTTTTCGAAGATGTGAAAATCTTGACAGAAACCCAAGAATTTTGCCAAACATCCAGGTGTTCATTAATTACTCTGGGAAAAAAACCTGGAAAAACACTGTTTCAGTTAACAGTGAAAGGTCAAACTA
Source organism: Platyrinchus mystaceus (assembly GCA_035041135.1). NCBI lineage: Eukaryota > Metazoa > Chordata > Aves > Passeriformes > Tyrannidae > Platyrinchus > Platyrinchus mystaceus. The sequence continues at coordinate 78,595,420 of JAWWLV010000088.1, forward strand.
GACACTTTGGGGACCATGACATAAAAAAGATACTAAGCTATTAGAAAGCATCCAAAGGAGGGTCATGAGGATGGTGAAGTGTCTGGAGGGGAAGCCATATGAGGAGAGGCTGGGATCACTTGGTCTGTTCAGCCTGGAGAAGAAGAGACTGACTGGAGACCTCACTGTGGTCTTCAACATCTCCACAAGGGGAAGCAGAGGGGCCGGTACCATTCTCTTCAGCCTTGTGGTCAGTGACAGGTCTTAAGTAAAAGACATGAAGCTGAGTTAGGGGAGGGGTTTAGGTTGTATATCAGGAAAAGGTTTTTTACCCAGAGGGTGTTTGAGCACTGTAACAGGCACCCCAGGGAAGTGGTCATGACACAAGCCTGCCAGAGTTCTGGAAATGTTTGGACAATGCTCTCAGGCACATGGTGTGATTCTTGGGGTGTCCTGTACATGGCCAGAAGTTGGACTTGAGAATCCTGGTGGGTCCCTTCCAACTCAGTATATTCTATGATTCTATGCTATATTGACTCTGAAGTGCTCTTTGCGGGGTAACTGAGGCCTGCTATCCACTTCAGCAGCATATCCAATGAGAGATACAAAATGCCAGCCCCAATGACTGCAGTCAGGCACATTAGAAGATGGCCAATGTCACCTTTTATAGCTGGTGATCTGTCTCATTTACCAGAATACAGAAGGTCTTGACCTCATTTACTTACAGTGAAGAAAAAATTGAAAGCTGTCAAAGTTAACCACATGTCTTTTAAGAGATAAAATGATGACACAAACAGGAAAATTGCAGATAGTAGTAGGGCAAACAAAATATTAAGCAGTTCAATTTCAGCTTTCGAACGCTAAGTCAGACTGGCTCTGGTGGCACCTCTCCAGCTGAAAATCATCACAAGGATGGGATGCTCCTTTTCACAGAGCACATAGGTCCACTTCTCCCCACTCACTGCAAGAGATTTGGCACAAGAAGAAAGTGTTTCAGAGGGAGAACTATTAAGCTTCAGTAATTGCCTTGACATCTTTGGGAAAGCAGCTATGCCTTCATTGAGGCTACACAGCTCCACAACTGGAGAGCTCTATGCAGTCCCTCAATGCACAGTCATTATCTTGACTTTTTGTAACTTGACTGGTTTGAAAACAGGAAGAATTAATCCCTGTTCTATTTCATAGAATCATAGAATCATAGCATGGTTTGGGTTGGAAGGGTCCTTAACGTCCCTTTTAGTCCCATTTAGTTCCAATGTCCCTGCTATGGACAGGGATGTCACCCACTAGACCAGGTTGCTCAAAGCTCTATCCAACCCGGCCTTGATCACTGGTTTTATGAGAAGAAGTGTTTGTAAACTTACATTTTATAAGAAGAAATAAGCATAAGTTTTAGAGAGAGATTAAATAAATACATTTGGACAATCAGATATACATGCTTAGGTACTTTTACCATAAATTAATATTTCATGTTTCTATCAGTCTGTGTCCAAATTCAGATCTAGAATGATCTTTTAGTTTGAACATTTTTTCAGAAATTGTATTCATTAATAAACCTCTTATGTAGTTTCCTATTTCTTACTTAACTATATCTTTTTACTAAAATGTTTTGAAAGTAAAGTCAAAATAACAGCAACAGTGCATAAAGTCCATGGAACCATAGATCAAGTTGTTGTCAAGAATATTTACTAATTTATATTCTGTAAGCAAAAGTTGTTTTCTTATGTTGACTATGAAATGGATTATATTCTTGTATATTCATTTGTTTTGTTTTATGCTTCCAGTGCTTTTATTTCAAAAACAATATGATAAACAAAGACACTGTTACTTAGCAACTTCAAATATTTCCTTTTTAAACTCAATGCTTATATTTTGCATTGTAATATGAGTTTAGTGTATACTGACTGATGACTTAATGGAAAATTATTAACTTTCTCTTTCTTGGATTAATTTCTCAGATACACATTTTACGGGTTATTGTGTCCGCTATTCATCTAGGGAGAGGGAATTGTCTAAATGATACTCATCTATAGAGATTTTGTTAAAAAAGCAATTCATTACCTTACGTATTGAATAATTAATTTTTCAGTAATTAACATTTAAGTAGAATCTATTTTCCTTGATGTGTATAGAAAACCTTAAATCAGTAAACCTCTATTGTTTAAAGGTATCCCATCTAGAGTGATTCTAGCTTGTATCTCTCTAGTGAGTACCCAGTGATATAACCTGCTCATGCTGTGTAGTTACACTTTGAAATTTTTGCATTTTGTGTGTGAAACAACAGGCTAGATTCTTATTTGTCAGTTCAGTGATACAGAAGTCAGAAGCCATTCATTATCTTCTGTCAGAAGAAGGTGTCCCAATGGTGTTTGACTAATAAAATCAATCTGTTACTAGTGCCTAGTAGGAATATATGACCATTAATACAAGTAGAGATATAAGTTTATAAGTTTAACTCCCTGTCTTACTTAAAACTTCTTCTTTTCTTCTTCTATATATTAATTAATTACTTCCTGCAAAAGAAAGACTATATACAGATGTGTGTATTTATATATGTGTGTGTGTGTATGGATACAGATAGATATAGATATATAGATATATATCAGGAATTAGAAGCCATGGATTGATTAATTAATATCTTGTATGTGGCTTAAAAACTTAAAATTGGCCATGTGTAATGTTCATTTTCTACTCCTTACTGGAAACAGATTTAGGTAGTAAGATTCTAAAATATGAAGAAGACACATAATTTACTTCCTCACTAGTAATTCACATTAATAGTCTGGGTTTTTTCAAAAAATCTTTGGCATTTTTTTTTTTAAAGACACTAAGGTTTCTTCATTTTGATGGATTTGAAAGTAATTTTTGTGAATAGTTATGGAAGATTGCTGCATTGTGACAAAAAGGATTTTCAAAATAGCAAAGTCAGAATAGATTAAAAAAGCAAGGAAATTCTTTTGCAGGCACATGTTAAACCTGGATGCTGTCACAACATGGTATCTGTATTGAAGAAAGGGAAAAAAAAGTAGTTCCCTATTATACAGTAGTGTGCATCTTCTGTGTAAGTGTTAATTACTGTATTTGGGGCATTTATAAACAAACCAAGTATTTCCCAAAAAGCAAGAAGCTGGCAGTAATCTCATAGGCAAAGATGAACATAATTTCTTCTAATTTATTAAGCAACTTCATTAATTTAGTTTAAATGAGTTGCTGGGTTTTTTTTCCCTAACTTCTCTTTGAAGAAAAATAGATCCTCAGTTAATCATCTGGTAGAAGGGCAGAATTCAGTAGATTATCCTTGCTCAACACCAGCATTTTAACCCATCTTTTGTGGCACAGATAACTCTTCAATTTCATATTCCCCAGGATAGAATCAGTGAATATGTTTTCCTCAAAAACTTTTTTTTCCGTGAAAAGGGATATAACTTGGTTAATTTTGAATAAGAAATGGTAATATGTTTATGTTTGCATTTCCTTATGACTTCAAAGCGTAGACAAATTTCTAAATAAATTAAGACTTAATAAGAAAAATGTTGTTCTTTCTTTAATCAGAATTTGCAGCTACAAAACAAGTATGGATTGGAAATACTTCCTCTTTTAGTCATAAGCTGTCACTTGAAATTTGGTGACAAATACTGCCTAACAGTTTTACAATTTTGTATTTAGTCATCCACTTCTTACTAAAGCTAGAATCTATTAAAGGGAGTAAAATTGTGGAAGTATTCTTGATTTAGAAAATGGACCATCAAATTTCAGAGTGCTGAGTTGCAATATTCTCCATGCCCTATTAAGTTGCCTAACATCAAAATGTTAAGCAGAAGCCCAATTAAAAAACAAAAACAAACAAACAAAAAACCAAACAAACAAGCAAACAAAAAATAAACACAAAATCAAAAAAGAATTTATTTTAGTTTCAACTTATCCAGTTTGTCTCAGTTGGTTGACAGCTAGATTTGACCCAATATGAAAAGCACAGCAAAATACTATTATCAGTGGCAGTAGCTGGGATCATAATTTCCTTAGCTAAAGACAAACTACAGAAATATTTTGAAGCTCAGGATATTCTCACTTGGCAAGTCTTTCAGTAACTTTTTCAAAACCAGTACTTTCTCCTTTTCTCTTTTTGTTTTTAGTTTCTTTTTTCATTGTTTTCTTCTTTGATTCTTTTCTTTTCCTGAAAAGTCAGTATAAAATGAATAGATTAGCTGCAGTGTGTTTGTTTTATATCATACGGTCTGATGATTGTTTGCAATATAATTTTATAAGGCTTGCTATTAGCTCTGTAGATATTTCACGTAGGTCAGGAAAGGACACTTCCCTAAGAAAAAAAAAGGTAACTTGTGATTTGGAAGAAGATCTCAAAAACAGAAACATATTGATTTACGGACTTCTATGACTAAACAATTTCCACAACTTAACTTTTTTATATGATTATCTGAAATTTGTTAACCTCACTAATGTACTCAATGTTGTAGAGAAGCTGAATTTTCATTTTAGACGTCCTCAGTCTTTATCTTCCTTCTGTATCTCTACTTGAGAGATCCATGTTCTGCCTTCCTGCAAACTTGTTCTTGCATTTATCAGGTAGAGTTCATGGATCTTTTTTTTCCTCTTCTCTTTCCTACTTTCTTAATAATGTCATTAATGTGTTCTGTGAAGCACTTTACGTTGCTTTGAATTCTAAAAAGATAAAGATGTAACTATTCTGCCTCCATTTTAGATTTGATTTTTTTTTTCAGTTGATACTCTAATCTGTAGAATGTTAAGTGTCAAAAGAGATAAGATAGGCTGTTAATTGAATTTTTTCTTATCCATATATTTATCTTTCAAAATTTTCTTTTCTCGTTGTATCCTGCAGAAATATACATTTATTTCTTCTCCTTCACAAGTCTCTTCCTGGAAAGAAAAAGTGCATGTTATATGTTTTATGAAAAAATAAGCTCTTGATCCTTTTTACTACAGTTGAAGAGAAAAATGTTTGTTCTGAACAAAAAGGAAAAATAATGATTAAGTCTTTAAGAGAAAATGAAACACCTACTGGGAATTAAATGAAAGTCAGTCAAAAGGCTTCTTCTGTGAAACTGTTATATCTCCTCCCGAGAGGCTGAAATCTTCTTATTTGGCTTCTGGGAGGTACAGCACAGAATTATTTCTTCCTTAAGAGAAAAATATCCATTAATTTGAAATGATTTCATGTTGAATTTTTCATACCCTCAGTGATAAAAGCTATAACAATTTTCCCTGCAGGGTAGAAAAAAATACAACTATCATTTCTATGTGGTTTCAAAAAGTTTGACTCTGTGTGTGTGTGTGTGTGTGTGTGTGTGTGTGTGTTATGTACACAGAACACAAGCTGCAATAAAACTACAGGTTCAGACTTTTAAATTCTTTTGCCTGTCATCATCTATAGGTTATAATTATTGGAAAACTTGAACTGATATTTTAAAATAACATCACTCACTCTAACTAGAAAAATCAGGAAAATTTCTACTTAAAATAATTCTGAAACATAGAATAAACTTGGCATAGTTTTCTAAGGCAATACAGTGAAAAACAACTGAAAGCCCTGAATACTCTGCTCCTATGTCATCTAACAATTATGTGGTTTTCACCTTTTCTAAGATTTGAGAAGGCTACTTTGTTTTCAAACATAAAGCCCTACAGAGCTACAGACCCTTCCTCTGACTGTATCTTTGATGACGCTCTAAACAGTACAGATCATGACTACAGACAACCGATCCTATGTGTCTTTCTGTACCAACAGTCCAGTTTGGAGAGAAAAGGGCTGAATAATATTTATGAGTTAAGAACAAATAAAAGGCAATACTTATTCACTTCTAAAAATATAAGGAGGCTAGATATTCCCTTTTTCTTTCCATATAAGTCAGTACTGGTCTTATTATAGTATTCAGTAAATACTCATGTTAAGATATCATAATTAAAACCTCAGTGTTCTCCCTTCCTCCCCTTCTCTAAAGTTTTGGATAGAAAGCCTTTCAGTCAAATTTGTCCACTCATGATTATGATGCGTTACATGTAAGCCAAATGCAGCACAGTAAGAGAAGACCATTTAATCTCTCAAATGAAGTTACTAATTTTCAGTAGAACTGCGACAAGAAATGGTGCAATTTGTGTGTCTGCCTTAGCAAGCTTACAAGCTGTTTGACAGGTTGGTGTTTCCCTCCAAACTGTAACCAGTGATGCTTGCAATCTTCAACATTAATGAAACTTGCTACAATTGTCATTTTTCAACAGTTGCCATCTTGGTTTCATTACACTGACAACTAAATACAGTTCTTATAATCAAAAAACAGGTAATTGTATTTGCTTTAGGTTGCAGCTTGTTCCACTAGAGTTCAAAATAAAAAAAATCAAAAAAAAAGACTAAATGTACTAATTTTTCCCCTCTCAAATTTAATGACTTTCTGACACAGTTTCCGGAATACACTGTATTGTTACTTGCAGGTTCACACAACATTCCAAAGCAATTAATTTTGTACTCAGAACGATTTAATTCTTGCTGTGGAGACACAAATCACATGGAATTTTTTCTGCTTACCTAATTGAATGAAAGTAACTTTGATTCTACTGAGAAAATATGTATTTATGTGCATAATTACTTTTTCTTTCTTCCTTTTAAAATTTGCAGACTTAGGAACATTATTGTCAGTAAGTTCATTTTCTAGGATAATTCCAGAAAAAAAAAAAAAATGGACACAAAAATCTATTGAAAGTTTACATCTGAACTAACTTGAAAGAAAAATATTTTAGTCAAAATTTCCCAAGGTTAATGGCAAAATGCACACTGTCAGTTAAATATTAAGGAAAAATAAAATTAATCTATTCCCCCAAAATCTATGAATGCCTATGTGTGTGCATGTATGTGTTTGTACATGCACATATTTTGAAAACAATTGGAAAATATTTAAAGGATAGCCACAGAACGCATAATAATTATTGTTTGTGTATCACTGTGGTACTGCATGTGATTGATTAATTTTTTTGCTGATTCTCTTGAAGGAGAACAAATGTGTCCGTAAACATGAGATTTAGGAATGATTTCTTTCATGTGAATGCTTAACTATTAGGTATTTTTTTTGGAATTACAGTAATGATCTATTCCATTCAGGATGAAATTATATTGACGATCTATTCTGCAAAATCTTTATTTTTTAACTACTTTGCTCATAAAAGCATAAATTCCCTGTTGTCGTGGTTTTGTTTGTTCTGGGAAACTAAGCAGGAATTTTCCCTTCCCCCTGCCCAGTGTGTGAAAGGGATGTTGAATAGGCAGATTGGCTGTGCCTTGGGCAGTGGAATAACATAAAAGAAGTGGCTAGCAAAGCCACATTCCAAGTTGATGGCCCTCAAGATTTTGTCTGTGGGGAGGAGTGAGGAGTTACCTTTTTTTTTTCCCTCTCCTGTGAAACAGCACAGACTTCACTGTTGCCTGAGCTGGAAAAAAGTCTGGGTTGCAGGAGCTCTGAGATGGTTTTATTCTCAGCCTGGCTGCCCGGCTAGCTCAGTTCGACCCAGCCCAGAACCTCCTTGGATTTTCATCGGAGAGGAACTATTTGGGAAGGAGGTCACCTTCTTCCTCTCCTCCGTTCCCATGGTTTTTTTGGCAGCGGTTCTCATGCACATCAAAGGAGAGGGGAAGCCATACAGTCCAACTGGAGACAGTGAGTTACTGGTAGGCAGAACTTTTTTTTTTCTTTCCCTTCTTTCTCCCCTTTCCCGGTGAGGGGGATGGAAGACCTCCATTTTCAGCTTCTCTAGCACACCTGAGGGCCCCCCCATGTGGCAACCACCAGTTATCAAACAGCACCCCCTGCTGGCTGGCACTGAACACTGCAGGCTCTGCATCTCCAGTGATCCAACATCACCCCCTGCTGACTATGGTTAGAATTGCACCACTGAACAGTTTACTTTTGTTTGTTTGTTTGTTTGTTTTGAAGGGGGTTATTCTTGGGTATAAGATTATTGTTTGGTTGTTTTATTTGTGTCCTTTTGTTGTTCTGCCAATACACATATATCTTTTAATAAAGGGCTGTTACTTTTTTTTCTTTTTTTTTTTCCCCACACTTTCTCAATTGGAGCCTCTTAATTTCAGATTTGCAATTGCTTAGAGGGAGGAGTTTGGGTCTTCCTCATAACTTATCCTCAGCAAAACACTTGTGTCTCATTAAACTGTCAATAAGGATTTTAGAGATTGTTACTCCTCAGAACGACACAATAATTTTGGTAGTAAAAGACCTCCAGTGGTCATCTACTCCATCCTCCTGTTTTATTTTACATTGTACAGAAATAGTCTTTTATGGTCACTGACTAATATTCTGGCAATTTTAATATGGGGTCTTTTTGTATAATATATGAAAGAATGAAAAAATATAATCTTAAATTCGTATTTAAAATGTTTACATTTTAAGTAAAAGTATTGCAAAGTAAGGGGAAGCAAAGGGTTTTGCATTTAGTTGCCTAAAATACTAATCTGTGTAACTATCCTTAAGGGACCCTATTCATGCATCAGCACTCTAGTCTAATGCATACTGTAAAACCGTACACAACAAAGTTATCACTGTACCCAGGGCTTTTTAAGCTGTATAGTCTACATACAGAAGAGATAAAGGTACACAGTAATACATAAAACTTTAATAATCAACATAACAAATCCTTTCACACATCATCAAACTAATGATTATCATGAGGTTTATAAAAATCCACAGCAAGGTGGAGTATGAAGAGAAAGTTTTTGAAGAGGATGGATGGTGGAGAAGTTTGTAAATATTTACATGGAACTTCTGTGATGCGATGAGATTTTCCATCTGCCAGATCCCACTCACCTGCGCTCTCTCTGCCCCACCTCAACTGGACAGTGGAGAAAATAAGATGAAAGAGGTCCTGTCTTGAGATAAAGACAGGGAGGTCACTGACCACTTGAGGACCACATACTTCAAGTACCATCATGTACAACAGACACATCTTGAGGAAAACTCACATAATTTAACCAGTAAAGAGTAGAGTTGGACCACAAGAAACAAAGACAAAACCTAAACCACCTTCCCCCAGCAAAGCCCCCTTTCTTACCAAGCTCAGCTTTTCTCCATCATTCCTAACTCCTCTACCTCCTCCCCTCTAGCAGCACAGGGAGATGGGAAATTGAGCTGCAGTCAGTCCCCAACAGCTTCTCTCTCCCCCTCCTTTCTCCTCACTTTTCCCTGCTCCAGTATGGTGCCTTTCCATGGGCTGCATCTTCCTTCAGGGCATGTGCACCTGCTGTGATGTGGGGTACTTCACGGGTTGCAGGGTGGATATTAGAACACCTTCACAACAGAAGTCTCTCTCTGCTGGGGCCACAGGGCCATTCCTGCAGGAGCCCGGAGCCCCTCCTCCTGCTCCCCTCCTCTGAGCTCACAGGGCTGTTTCTCACACAGTTTCCCTCAGTCAGTCTTGGCTATCAGGCAGTGTTTTGCCCCTCCTTGCTCATCCTTGCCCTGCAGTGAGGCTGTTTTATCCAACTGCAACCGTGTCCCTCTATACACACGGACTGTCCCTGCTGCCGTCCTACTCTCACTATCAAAACCTTGCAACATAAACCCAGTACAGTTTTTCAAAGATGCAAGAATATAATAACAAAGGCACGAAGATTTAAAATAGGAAAACAAACAAACAAACATAAAAAAACCACAAGACCATAAAAAGCCAACCAACCAAACCAACAAAGAAAACCCAACAAAACCACCCAAACTACAATTTAACCTATCTAGAGGTTGAATATTGGATTCCTGGGATAAGTAGAGTTCATAGTCAGGCTTTTCACACAAAAGTAGAGATGATATATATAGGATAGATGAAGGACAGCAAAAGTAAAGATAAGCATTTTCTTTTGAGTGCACTGCAGAACAGCAATAGAGTGGAAGAGGAGGGATGAAAAATCTAAAGCTGAGTGGGAAAACAGTCTTCATTGCAATGTTCTAAATAGATTAGAAGAGAAAAATTGAAATTGTCAAGGAAATCAGATGGGAAATGAGACTTTGAAAGAGCTCTCCCTGTGTATTTGAAGAGAAAAGGTCATGGCTTATAAATTATGCAGAAAAACTTGCCAAACATTAATCATAGTTTGGCTCTAAGAGCTCAGAGTGAATCTGAGAAGGGGTCCTAAATTGGTATGGGTAACTGAGAAGCATTCTGGTGAAAATCTTGTCAGTGACTTGAAGCAGGAGGACAGCTGTTTAACCTGTTAGGTAGCCAGTAGAGATGGCTAGCTACCCCTAGAGACATGTGAAGGCAGAGGGAATCAAGGCTTGGGTAACTTAGAGAACTTAATTTGATGCTCAACGTTTTTTTAGACTGGATTAGATCTTTCTTTGATGAGGGAAGCTTTAAAGGAATGAATGAGAATGTGAACTTCCTTTTTCTCCCTAGCTTCACTTTGCAAGGAAACACACTTTGTAAAATGAATCAAAAGGTATCCTAAGAAAATACCTGGACAACCCTTGGGACAGAAAGTTCCAGTTAGATAATACAACAAACTACATTTGTTTAGAACAACAATGGACTACAAACAATAAAGCAGAATCATCTGTCATATCTCTGTCTTCTCCTATCTGCCTCAGAAACTTCATGCAGATTTCTGTTCTACTATCATCCCAAAAGTACTGAACTGAAGCACTTGTATAAGTATTCAGTCAAGTCAGTCTAGCCAGCTAGATGAAGTGAGTCATTTGTCTTGGGGAACCTTCTGCTTTGAGAAAAGGTAAAAATTAAGTAAATACTCTCATTTGATGAGGTAATGCAAGAGAATTCCTCATTTTTAATATTCTAGATGCCTAACATGTGCCATATGTCTGTGTTCTGCCCAGTTAGCCACATGTGTTTAGAGACCAATTCACCTGAATATCTAAATATACAAGAAAATGTCATTAAGGCCTCCTGACTAAAGCAAATCTTCAAAGCTCGTGAAATCCTACTTCTAACTACACAGTCCTGACATACATAGACATTCAATTTGAAGCACACATTACCCCGGCCTCGTGACAACAAGATCACATGGTCACACTCCCAAGAATGTATTTTCTCATTCCTTACCTGTGAATTTTGTGTTACTTTCTTCCTTCTAATTTTAATAATTTTATTTTAATGTTGTAATAACTCTGTTGGATAGTATGGGACTATAGTATTTTTACAAATTTTTATTCAAAGAGGAAATCATGCACATTTAATGTCTCAAGACACACCACGAAGGACAGAGCTGTTATTTCTCTGGCACTTGGTGGACAACATAAAGTCACTAGGACTTTTATTTCCTGCAAAATCACATAGAATCATAGAATAGTTTTGGTTGGAAGGGACCTTACAAATCACCGAGTTCCAGCTCCCCTCCCATGGGCAGGGATACCTTCCACTAAATCAGGTTGCTCAAAGCCTCATCCAACCTGGATTTGAATGTTTCCAGGGTTGGGGCATCCATAGCTTCTCTGGGCAATCTGTTCCAATGTCTCACCACCCTCACAGTAAAGAATTTCTGCCTAACATCTAATGTAAACTATTCAGTTTAAAGTTGTTCTCCCTTTTTCTTTTCCTACATCCCCTTGTGAACAGCTCCTCTTCTTATAGGCCCCATTTAGGTACTGAAAGGCTACAATAAGGCCAATCCAGAGCCACAAAAACTTTACAAGAATGGGTATCCTTCCCAACACTACAAATCTATTAAAACTAGACAATTATGTCAGAAAAGGTCCTGGTACCTTTATTCATGATAATTTTCTATAAATATGAACTCTTCCTGAGTAGAACCTGGAGTTTCACAGTACAAAAATGAGCTCCCACTATTCTTTTCATGAGATGGTCTGTTGTGGTAGGGTATGCTATTTCTGTAACTTTAGGAAAAAATAAGAATGTGGATTGTTTGAAAAGAGAGCATGCATTAGAAGCTGGAGGATTGTGAATGACAGAATTATATGGGAGGGAGGGCAAATTCTGAGATTAGCAGCCTACACCAGAGATTTAATATTTGCCTTCTCATTTCCTAACCCTTCACAAAAATTAAATTATCTTGATTCTATTGGTTGCTGAAATCCTTTAGCTCTTTTTAAAAATAGATAAAAGCAGATTGTAAAATCCATTTAACAAAGGGACTAAGAACAATAGAAATATTCAGGGGAAAAAAATTCTGAAGAGCATACAATATTCTTGGGTAGCTGAATTTTTATAATTTCAACCCCACTAGATGCCTAAGTATACAATATAAAAACAGGAATACACCCAGCCAACGGTTTCTCTTTGCTATAGGAGTGGTGTTTATAGCAAAGATTTCTGTTTGGAAAGCCTTTAATTCTTACTTAACAGTAAGAATTAAATTCTTACTTTACAATCAGGATTGGACCATTACAATGCCTCTTCTTGTGGAGGAAAATAAACCTAGCAGAGTTCATTGCTCTTGAGTGAGAGGGGATAGGCTGACGTTTACACTGCCAACCAGCTGGACAGAAAGTTCTTTACAAAAATAATGTTGGAAAATGTCCTGATTCTTCCCATTGTAGACATTACATTTTAAGGAGTTTGTTATTCAGCTAAACCTTAAAGTAAATGCAGAATTGTACTAATCTATTATTAATAGGTGGGAAATAAAAATTATTATATGGTACTCCTGGAAGCACTTAGAGTCCAAACATCTACAATTAATCAACATCACATCTTTTTACAACTTTATATGGATAGGAATAACATTGTAATTGCCTAATAAAATGTTACGTAGAAAAAGAAACAAAATTAACGCAAACTGTTTTGGAAGAGTAATTCCACCCTAAATTAAATTGGACAGATGATAATATTTTTTCCTAATATTTATGAAACCATATTATACGGAACATATTGAAAACTTGAGGACTATATTCAAGTATTCTTAAGGTTACATGTTAATTAAATATTTGAGAACTTTGTAAACTAAATTCTAATCACTGAGTCACTGACCTAAATTGATTCATCTAAACTATGATTATTACATCCTTTTGTAGAGATATTTGTAACAAAACTTCCACTCTTTGGCTTGGAATATAGCAAATTTGTCATAGTACTCTACACTGTTGGCTTTCCCTCATACAAAGAATTATACATTTTCCTTAAGTATTGCAGAAAGTTTAATTGTTCATGTACAGTATCTATAGTATATATCATCTGATAGTGAATTTAATAACTCCAGATCACGAACATTGTAAGCAATTGTTCTGTTTAGGGCATGAAGCATGCATAAAAAAAAGGAATACAAATATAGAACACCACCACATTCACTAATAGAGTATAACAGAACATAGCAATAATTAAAAAGATCGAGATATAGTGAAATGGAAAACAGAAGCCACCAAAATAAAGGAGGTAATAATTATCATAATTATCTATTATGAAATTATGAATGTTGCTAACTTGTCACTGATAACATTTCCTTGTGTGATAGTGACAGAACAGAATTTCTCAGCCTTTTATCTTCTTTTAAACTACATTCCTCAAAGACAAATGAATGAGAAAGAATACAAAGGAGAAGGATCAGAGATCTAGCAAATATGACCTGTGACAGATTAGGCATGCCTGTCAATATGTGAAAAATTGTTTTAAAGAATATGTAGCAGTTTAGTCCAAAATGTGCATATCCCTGTATATGCACACATGTTAAGATACTACAGAAATGTTGGGAAAGTAAACAGTGAGTTGTTGGAGGACTTTTGAGAACAGGTCAGACAAATACCTAGTGTATCCCAGTTCATCATATGATTTTGATTGGAACACCTTGAAGACTACTTAGGAAGTAAACCATATTTTTATGAACAAGTATTAATTATTTCTAAGTATTACGACTACTATTCAAATATTTAGATTTGTAGTAGATTTTTTAAATTATTATTATTGTAGTTATTCTGTCTGGTTCTTCAATCCAGTGAAACCTTAAGGGCTAGTAGTTTAAAGATATTTTCATCTAGGCTTTTGAAAAACTTCATAAGCCAGTAATTAAAAATATAATTATGAAAAATAACTGATCCCTTTATTAAAGTTGTTCAACACTATTGAATGCTGAGGAGGGAAGGGGGGGGTGTGACTGAGATTTCATCAGTGTGTGCTTGTACATTCTGAGAAAATTGTGAACTAACCAATATGTAAACTATCTTCATGCTTGGCCTTTTTTTTTGTGCTATGGACTTTTTTAATATGTTCTGAAAAGGGCACTTGTCAGTGTGATTGTTCACATTTTTCTTCTCATATGCAACTAAAGAATGCTAGTCATTAAGTTCAGTTCTCAAGTGGCACACTTGAAATTGTGACTTCCACAAATTAGATGGGGATGTTGGATGTGAAATGAATAGAGTGAAAATGTGAGAGCTATTCATTTTAATGAAGAAAATTTTTCAAATACTTATAAACTCTATAAAGTGTATATATATCACACATGCAGGATTTTCTTCTCTTTTTTTTTGATGTATGGAACCTCACTGAGGTCGTAGATCTTCCAATCAAGAACATCAGCTTCAATCAAGAATGGAGCTGCTTCAAAATACTTCCAGTAAAAAAGTGAAGAAATCAAATAATTCTTGTTGCATCATTGTGGAGTGATGTTTTAAATTCAAATTAAAGAGATACATCAGGATTAATAGCCAAGACAGTAATACCTGGCACAAACAAACAAACAGAAAGAGCGCAGCTGCAGAGCTTGCTCTAGTTTGTTTGTAGCACATAAACAGAAGCACCTACCTTTTACAGAAAAAAACATCTATCTAGCCTGGATAGACTTTAACATATACCACATTTCATGATAAGTTTAGAAAACAAAAACGTTGCATTTTTTTTAATATTAAGCCATTATCTTATTTAAGTGGTTTATAAGTTTCAATGCCAGGTATTTACTTCAAAGTGAATTTTACTTACATGATAAACTATATGTAAGTCTGCAGAATCTGTCTTCCTCTTTAGTCAGCAGGGACTAGCCAGCTAGGTAAATGCTACATAAGTGGTCTTGACAAGAACACAGCCTAAACCCTGTTGTTCACACTAAGAAAACAAGTAGCCAAAACATGTATTTTTCATAGTCTTGTACAAGTAGAAGCTACCTCTAGTAGCAAGCACATATAAACCTCATGTAAAAAAAATTAAAGGAGAGAAAAAGCATGTGCTGAAAGTGTATTTTTATAAGATTTTTATAAAACACAGTTATTAGTCCATCACATTCTTAACAGTTACTGCCTGGTCTTTTTGTTTCTAAAACAACAGAAAAGAGCTTAGATGCTTGACAGTGTCTGTGTTGTGGGATATGGAAAGGAGTGAATATTGTGTAAAACAGAAAAGGTAAAAATTTTACATGAGACTATAATTACTCTTCCAAGAAATTATATTTACACTAAGCATATATTCACTAAGCATATATTCTCATTGCTTAATCATTAGACTCCAGTCTGCCAACATGTCTGTAGTTATTCAGAACTTTTTAGGGTGGATCCAGGCTCCACATGAGTTCAGGCTCTTATATAATCAGCAGACAAATCACTATACAACCCTCTCTGGGATGAGAGGCATCTCATCCCAGACAGCATTTCTAAATAGCATTTCTATCACTGAAGTACTGCTTTACAGCTTGGGTTTCTGATTCCAAAAAGATTTGCTCAGTGCAAGAGGTTAAATGGCTGTCTTTTAATCAGGAAAGGAACACTGATGTCTCCCAGAGGGATTATTTCCCCTTTCTTTCAGTTTGGCATCCTCCCAGAAAACAGGACTGATGTCTTGACTTTGATTCAGCTGTGTGATGTTCCTGGAGATCTCTGTGAAGCTCTGCTGCCTTTCTCAGCACAGAGGATTGTTTGATTTAAGAACAATCTGCTCAAGGGTGTTCTTAAATTCACTGTGAGTGAACCTCTCCAGTTGAGCTACTTGGCTCTCAAGAGCTAGAATGTTCTCTGAGGGCTACAAGTGGTCTGCATTATACATAGATGTACACTATCTTTTCAGAAAAGGTGCTAGCAAAAAAACTAATAAACCCCACTTTATTATGTTGAAGTTCTTTCTCCATTTCTTCTTTCAGAGTAGAGAAAACAGATGGTTTTTGAAGCTGATTTTGTGTCTGGATAAGTTTACATACTGGCATACAGTGAATCAAGATCTACAATCTAGATATGATTTAGCTGTAGCACTAAATAAAATGTACACTAATACATTATATTACACATTTTCTAATGGAAATTAGAAATCTAATTACATAGATTGCTCGTGTACTTATCATATTCATTTGTACTAATTAATATATGTAGGATGGATTGGTCATATGATCTATTGTGTTACATCAAATATGGCTTGTAAATATTATTCACAAGTAAACTTTTCTTTTTAATAACAAGTCCAGTCATTTTTGTTCGAATTGCAAATATTACATATTTTCATAATTTACACCATTATTAACCTATTTTTCAGCATTAATTTGCTTTTTTGCCAATAAATTAGAACTGTGGATTGAAAAAAAATGCATCTCTTCAGTTTTAGCTATGACATCTGCTATTATTTTAACTTACAGTTTGGTAAATCTCCATGCATATCTTGCCATAAGGCATAAATGAATTCCTAGATTTGGGACCTCATGGGCCAAATGAAGTCCCCAGAAAGACAAAGCATTTCTTCCCTTTCTATCATATCTCTCCATGCTTTGTTTTTCATTTGTTGAAGGTCCCAAATGCTATCTATAACCAATAGACATATTTAGGTCTAACCTGTTCACAGCAGTCAGCAGAGAACTCATAATGTTGTAGCATCTCACTCACCCTGGAGAGGAATTATGGATTGCCTGGCAGCAATCTTCGTTCGCGATGATATCAGGCCTATCCAAACCTCCTTGCCAAGATCCATTTTCAATAAATAACAAAGGGTAGAATCAATGGGCAAAAAGATACTTTCCTGAACTGAATGCAGAACACCAGTTCTGTGTTAAATCATATAAATGTTAACTAAACATGTAATTAAAAGGTATTGAAGAGAATTTGCAGATGGCTAACAACTGACAAACTATTCCTATTATGATCAATTCACTTTTTAATATGATTTATTAGCTCTCAAGGAAGACTGTCTTGCAACTAGATAAAGCAATTTCTGTCTGCAGTAGAAAGCCTCTAACAAGATGAACACATTAAAACACCAATCAGACTATTGCTTACAAGTATAATTTATTTGAAGTAAAATAAAGGGCCTTGTAGATTCTAGACAACCTTAGAATGATTTAGTGAAGCCTTATAGTGAGAAGTAATAACAAGACAGATAAATCCTGCTCTACTGTGAAATTTTTGATGAAAGGAGAAATAAAAGAAACTTAGAAAAGTTATATTCTTTTGACATGAAAAGACTCTTAGGAAATACCAATTGAATATTTTCTTTTACTAGCAAAGTAGTCCTCATTAAAATGCAATTTGACAGTATGTATGAAAGCAAGCACATGCTTGGCTAACACTTTATACTCCAACATTGGAAATAACTTCACGAGATGTTGCCGTTCTTCCTAAATTTCCATCA
The DNA here is from genome assembly GCA_035041135.1 of Platyrinchus mystaceus. Classification (NCBI taxonomy): domain Eukaryota; kingdom Metazoa; phylum Chordata; class Aves; order Passeriformes; family Tyrannidae; genus Platyrinchus; species Platyrinchus mystaceus. Next base: position 78,612,931 of record JAWWLV010000088.1, read on the forward strand.
CTGTGTTCACAGAGCTGATTCGTCTTTCCATCATTGAACCCTAGTTCAAGAGTCAACCAAAGTGCCAGTTTTCCTGACTCTATCTACACTATATATTCTAATCAACTCTGAAATGTCCCCCAGAAGTCAAACTGAAACTTTTTTTCTAAATGCTGTATAGATTTCTGCGTTATAACAGCCATGAATCAAACCAAAATATCAGCTATCAATCTCAATTTGCTACCTGAGAGGTGAAGAGGAACAAATGAAATTCCTCTCAACTGTAAGTGATCTTATCAAGCTACCACTTCCCTTCCAGTACAAAATCAAACAGAATATTGACAAAATGCAGTATAGGTGAACTCATTTGAGTTTGTGATGAAAAAGAGCAGGAGTACACACACCACCAGCTAGAGATGACAGAGACTGATGAAAGTGTAACCACTCCATTTCAATGCAAATTCCAGTAGGTAGTAATTTTTCTTTTATTGGTAATATTAATAGAAAAATCTCTGCTTTCCTGCAAGACAGGAATATTATAGCTGCATAAGAATTTCTTTGTTTAGAGCTACACCTGGAGTTGAACGGGATTAACCCAGGAAGGTACATACCCAGAAATAAATACAGATTAAAAGTCTTTTTAGGTCCAAGGTTTAGTTAATATTGCAAGATATTCCCCAAAGAGATAATGTAAGTGGATAAAAACTAGCCCACTAGAAATGAAGGGAAGAAAGGAAGGAAGGAAGGAAGGAAGGAAGGAAGGAAGGAAGGAAGGAAGGAAGGAAGGAAGGAAGGA
>JAWWLV010000088.1:78622459-78651178 GCA_035041135.1 Platyrinchus mystaceus
GTTTAGAGTGACCTTCTCTTAGATGGATGGCCTTAGGGGCTGACGAGCACCATCTGCCCGGGGGAGTATCCCTGAACTCGGTGCGGGAATCGAACCGGGGTCGTGGCAGTGAGAGCGCCGCATTTTAACCACTGGATCACCAGGGGTCCCCAACTTTTGTATGACTTACCATGATTAGTCACATGAAGAGCAGTTAATAGAATTACATCTCTGATGCTTTTAAATAAAAACCAGCAATGAAAGACATCCTAAGATGACTATATGATATTTTCTATAAAGTTGGATAAGTTGGTTAACGTAAAATATATTACTCCAAGGTAACAAAAGAATTTATCTAATAGAGAATTTAGTTGTGTAAACAGAAAAGTAGAGTGGAACTTTATCCTAAACAGGAGAGTGTTTTGTGATGTATGTAAATAGTGTCTGATGGAAGCTGCTGGAAGAAGAGTCCTGTTGGTGCCAAAGACACCTTCTGGTGGAAAATATTGTTGCTGTATTTGTCATGTGTTTGAAGCAAAGCAATGAGAAGGTGAAGTGTTTATTTTTCCACTTATCCCTTACCTTTGACATGTCCTGACTACATTATATAGTCAAAACAAGGAATAGAGCCTAAAGGCAATAGACACTTGTTGCTTTCTAAGCCATGATAGATATGTTTCTGAAATACAGAAGAGGTTTACAAAATGAATTTTGGTTCATAAAATGTCTGAAGAGATTTTAGCTCCTTTCGACAGGTGGTGAAACAATGGCCTTTATCTATTTGGGTAAGAAAAACAGAAAACTAAGGACTTCTCTTAAATTATTAAAAGTCATATAAGTCTATCTTTAGGGGAAAGTAGATGCTGAAGTTTAGATCAAAATTTAACTGCGGCTTCATTATTATAAAAGGGGTAAAAAGCTCATTTTACTGCCTGACTGGAGCTACTAAACAGCTGTAAATGGGACTAAATGTATCCACTAATACAAAGCAACCTATACTCTATAAAAATCATAAAGGCTGGATCTTTGTGTGTAGATCAAGCAAATTAGTTAAATTAAAGATGTTTAATCTGGTAATTTTGAGTTTGAACAGAATATTATTATTTGTTTAATTCACCTTCATGTTTAAAGTGAGAACAACGGCAAGGAATGAAATATTGCTTAAAATATTCAGGGCAGCCTCAAGAGATAAGAGTTTCACTGTTAGTTTAATTAAGAGAAAAAAAAAAAAAGAAAGATTCAAGTGTTATTTACAGGTTCTTGACATATTCACTAATGAATCATAGGATGTTGTAAAGGTTATTCTGCCTAAAACAAAAGAATTGCACAATAATTGTTTTTTAGCCAACTTATTTTCTTCACAGTTTTAGTCCATTCGTGGTAGATCAATGTGCTTGAAATTAGAAACAAAGATTTTTTTTTTTTACTATTTCAGTAAACTAGCTAGGCAGCTTCATATGTGAGATAGAGTACAGTGGTACATTGTTATGTACATTGCTATACATTAAATATTTGATCATGCTACCAGTACGGTTTTCACTACTCTGTATTTTCCAGAACATCTACTTTATTTTTAGAAATATCAGGAATGTTTGGTGCCACTGTCAGCACACTAGGATTTCCAAAATACAATACATTCTTTCCTTTATTCTTTTCCACTCTTTTTTTTATTGTTTCTTCATGCATATTTACCAATCTGATTTGTAATTTTTGTTTCTGTTTCTTTTTCTGTTCTTTCTCATGCAGGCACATATACTCTTTCTTCAGCAATTATCCGTTACATTAGACAAATCTCTCAGCTAAAGCAAATCAAGAAACTACTCTTCTTTTCTAAGTAAGTGATTTTAGGGTTGATGGAGATCATAGTGCATCCTGCCTCTGATATAAGAAGTGCTAGACAATGTATAACAGCATCTGTATTAGCATTATGCCAGATTTTTAAGTAATAGCTCTAAGTACAACATGCTTTACATAATGTGTTATTCATCTTCTTCTGTCTTCTAAAGAATAGGCACCATCTTACTTTAAGTGTGCCTAGCTACAGAAAGACAGATTATGAGATGTAGTACTCATAGTTCTTGGTTTTATTTAGAGTCCTATCTAAATTTGAGAGCCAACATTGGAGAGTTACTGACTTGTCCCTTTGAGCAAAGAACGTACGAGTACGAGAAGAACTAAGATTCTGTATTTTTTGTATGAAACAACCATATAATTTCTCCCTTATTAAAGGGAAGAGCTAATTTTATAATAAATGGTGAAAAATTTAAAAAGTGAAATCTTGCCTCTCTTCCCATCACCAGGAAATAAGGGTGAAGATTTTATCTGAAAAAAAAACTGATTGTCCACACTGTGCATTGAAGGAAGAAATAGCAATCTGAGCTGTAATAGCTAATTTGAACTATGCACACTCAGAGGAAAGTAAGAAAACCTTCTTCAAGGGTGACTGTGAGCAACAAATCAGATACAGCTTGTGGTAAAGCATGGCTGGAAAAAGGCCATGACTTGCCCTGCTGAGAAGTTAGATACATTTCCATGTCTGTTTTAGCTTTTCTGCATTTTGTGCATAGATCCATATTTATCAGTCTCCAGCAGTTGGCAAGGGTATAGAAAAAAAACTGGAGAGAATTATATTTCCTTCAACAGCAGGTGGTTTCCTTCTGGCAAGAGATTTTCTGAGGACCTTAAATGGGCCCATTTAATTTCTGGTTACGTTCTAAAAGCTGTTTTGGCGCTGTTTGTCTTCAACTCGGACACTGATTCTGATGTATTTATGTCAGGTTGTGCCCTGAAAGATTCAGTTATGGTCAAAATGGATGGACTGTCTCCTATCCACCTGCCTTATAACCTCTTCCACCAGCTGTAAACTTATCCACATTAGGAGTTTTATCACATGTGCTGTATCTTGTTCCTTTCAATGGAGACAGGGCAGTGAAGAGCTCCTCCACAAGTCAAAAAGAGTCCATTAGAGTTGAAAAAGAACTGGCTTTAAAGCCAGGAAACTGGTTTTTTTGGAGGCTATGTATCTCAGACAATAAGGATCAGAAGTTCTTCTATCATTTCTCTGTCAGATGACAGATTTGTGATAAAGAAGGAATGTATTTAGAAATGAGCTAAGCCAGTACAGATTCAGTAACTTGGTGTCTGCAGGTCTCCTAAAGCATTTTGTTTAAATTGTGGTGTTGTTTTCTGCCCATATACTGCCTTGCCACATGCACTAATTGGTCTGGACCAATTAACATCTGATTATGGACAAAAAAAATGTGAAGGTAAAGCTTTTGTGAAAAGCTTTCAACAGGATATGCTCCAGAGTACCCTAAGAGCAGAAGGATTTGAGGACCTACTTGTGCATAGCCCTTAGAAAAAAGAGAGGGGAAAACCATCAAAACCTTATTTGATTTCTCTGTTATTCAGATGCCACTGTCCATTGCTTATATATAAGACCTGACATACTTGACGTCATTACTACATTTTGCTCCTTACTGAAACAAAGTACAGAACTCTTTCTTTATTATTATTATTATTATTATTAAAGAGCAAACCCAACTGCTATTTAAATCAAAAATAGGGGTGTTTTCTTTTCAAACAAACAACAAAACCCACATTTTCCCACAAATTCCAGTCTTTCATAGAGATTTATTTTTCAACATCTTTTGCATAGTCCTCTTTATGGCTTCCACATCTTTCCCTCTCTTCTTTTGACAAAGAATTGAAAGTAAATGCAAAATACATCCTTCAATCCCACAGCAAATAGACAGAAAAGCAAAATAAGCCAAATGTAGGATGTGTAACTTCTTTCTCATACAAATATTTCAATATTTCATATTCGAGTATCTTTTTGGTACTTTTCATGACCATGGAATAAGTAGATGTGAAACAGCAATTTGAATACCGCATAGGACTTTCTCAATACAAAGCTTTCTGAATAGAAAGCTTTAACTCTCATGATAGATTTGGATATTTCTATACCCATTCACATTATATAAGCAATCCTCCACCAGGATTTAAAATGCAGTCTTAAATGAAGTAATTATTGTTTTTTGAGCCCCAAAAGAGCAAATAAGCTTATTTTGTGAGCTAATATAAAGTCTGTTATTTAAATACCTTGTCAAATGTGTGAAACATGCTTTGAATTGTTCCAAGGTGCTCTTGTTACAGGTATTTAAATTATAGGGGGTTTTTGTTTGTTTGTTTTTTTTTAAAAAGCAAACCTCAATAGTAGAGTTCTCAGGATATAGTATACTAAAAGTTTTATTATGATGTCAGTAGTTAAAACAGGCCTTGGAAATGTAGATCTAATCAGGTCAATCTTAATTTGGAGAAAGGATAATCTTTATTTACTTGCTCTTTTGTGTGTCTAATATTAGCACATATTTCTCATAATTAATTAAAAGCTGAGAAGGAATTAATTTATCAAGAAAGAACACAAAACTCTGAAGAATACTGAAAGTATAACATGCAAATCTACAAGGCAAGCCTTTGCTTTTTAAACTCATTTTACATCAATTAATTTCAAGAAGTGGCATTGCATTTCTTCTGGAAGAAATCTCCACCATATTTCAGAGTCCAAAGAAAGACAGAGAAATAATATAGAAAAAATTCAATAAAGAAGATGGCTGAAACAATTAATTATTCAACATTGTAGTAGAGGTTCACATATAAATGAGAATTCTATTTTTATTCTCAGTGACAAAAATTCCACTAACACCGTAATATAAAAATTGTACTGTCCAAAATCCAGGAAAATATAGTAGCATCCAGCTGTGAATGTATTTTTTTGTTGAATAGTGGAATCTACAGATCTCACCTGCCTGGAAGGAAAATCAGATGACCCAGAAGCAAAAGAAATAGAAATAGAAACTAAGAGTCTCATGGTTTCTTGTCATCAAATGACAAGTCTTCCAAAGCAAACACTAAGCATACTGATACCCTACTTTCCAGGAAGTGACTGGACAGCATCTGCTGATGGGAAGTAGAGAATAAATCTTAACTCCTAATCTATTGCAAGAGGTGGAGTAGACTAATTACATAGCTATGTTGTGAATGCAGCGTACAGCACAAGGGCCCTGCATTTTGACGACTTCCAAGAGTTTTTGGAAAATGTTCAGCATATCACGCAAGCAAAGGTACCTGCCAGTTCCACCAATAGAAGCTATTTAGGCATATCAGCCTGTGGCTTCACAGAGGCCGTCTAGGTTCTCATCATTTTGAACACAGCACAGCATGTTAAAAAGCATGGCATTCATTCTGGATTCCTGGTAGGCCATGAAGAAAAGAAAATCAATTAATTTGTAACTACTCCAGGTGCACGGGAACTTCATACATGTCATTCCTAATGATCTATCTTGGGCTGTGGTGTTGTGGAGATTGGAAGTCTGAGAGCATCATTTACAAAAGAGCATGACACATCCCTTTCTTGTTTCAAATGTTGTTGTTTACTTCCATGATGCGAAAGAGATTTGTCCCTTTGAGTTTAAAAATAGAACTTTTAGTTGGAAATAATGTTCCTATTACACTTAATTGAAGCTCTACCACTCAGTGGGATGGGGATACAATTAGGCTCTGTAGCAGTTCTTGTATTTTGTGATATTTACTCTAATTAAAGTAGCTGAGAGCTTGTTTTTTAGAGGTACACTGAATCCAAACTGACTCAAGGTGCAGCTTCAAAGGAAACTATCTAAATGTGTATGTTTGCATAACCTCATTCAGAGACATTACTCACTTTTCTTTACACTGGAAATAAGAATAAATTAAACAAAATTACATGCATTCTGGTCCTAAATTACTGTTTCTATGTAAAAGTTTGTCATTGTTAAAGTAACCTAGAAGTTAAACCAGGTAATTTTCTTTCAGTGTCTCTATCTAGGTAAGGCCTAAAAGATTGTTTTTGGCAAGCATGTCATCACATGATAAAACTCATGTTATGATTAGGGTGGATGTAGGCATTTATCTTCTGCTGACAGCTTCAGACAAAATGAAGCTAAGTGAACCTATTGAAATTGTAAAGTGACCTTTCTACTTTACAGATATTGACAGCCATCCTCTCACTTCTATGCAGTATACTTGTCATCATGACAATTTGCGGGTTTTTTAAGTGCATTGTTGGCTTTTATACTTACAAGGCTCTCTCTTGAAATGTACATTTCTTCTGATTTCCTCAAGATAATATTTACTATATATCTGACAAAATGTCAGCAAATAGGAGTACATGTTTTCTTAAAAGCACTCTTTTTTTTTCATGTTCATATCAAACCATAATTTTGCTGAACTGAACAAAAAAATGCTTTTTCTTTTTTAGTTTTAAAGAAACATTTTTTTTTATGTTTATCCCTTTGGAATCCACCTGATTTGAATGCAGAAGAGTAGACCAACTCCAAAGATTCATGTATAAAATAAGGTATAAAATTAGCTTTTGAATACATGAAGCTGTATTTGCAACTCCGTTTCACAAACTGCTTGAAAACTCAGACAGCTATAGGGTGGAAACATTTATGTAGTGATTTTTAAAATAAAACTTCTCTTACTGTAAGTGAGATAACAGGGAACTGTTACTAATTTTGGCAGTGACAAAGTACCAAAAAGGGCTAAATGGTAAGGAGCACTCTTGAATTTTATTTGACAACCAGTAATTAAGAAAGGCCTATTGCATTTTAAGTGTTCAAGTACATGTGAATAAATTTGGGTTTCTGCCTGCTACTCCCACTTTAGATGGGATCTCTGGCAAGGTGCTGTCACTGGGCATAATTATGGCCTGTCTTTCCATCTTCTGGGTCAGTACCACTGAAGAAATACAAGGATTATCCTGATTTATAGGAGTTGTATACTATAAGAAATTTACCATCCTCCTTCCTTCAGGGAAAGGAAGAATTTTGACTTAATAGTTTGACTTAAGTTATAAACTAGATGCTATGGAACTCCTCTTTGGCAATGCCACCCTGTGATAGTCAAGCTGATTCATTGCTTCCAAGAAATAGAGCTCAGCAAATAATTTACAGGTGTTCTGCATCAGCTTCTGCAGCATCTGTGATTAGCCCACTGTTTCCCAGCACTAATGCATTATTTGTGTGTTTTACAGCTATCTTTTAAGTGAGTGATATTTGGATTGTTCATGTAGGTTTTCATGATGACTTGTGAATGAACAGACGAATTCCACGCCTAAGAAAAAATGTTGTAGTCAATGGGGTGATAATTTGCATTGTTAGAGCACCACTACTTCAACACTATCGTTATAATTTATCAACATATTTATTGTTTAACAATACACCATTTCAATCTCTTTATAGAGAGATTCCCTCCTATTGTCCTGTAAGTAAAGTGAATTTAACAAAGAAATGTTTTCAAAGGCACAGGTACCTCATGCAAAATCCATTGGACTTCCAATAAGGAACTTAGAGGCAAGGCAAGCTCTTCTACATTTGTACTCTGACTTTTATCTTTAAATACTGTGTTTTTGATGGGATTCATGCTAGAATTTAATTTTAAAAAAGGTTTTAAGGAAGCATTCTAAAATGCATCTTCAGGAAAATATTCCTGAAGCTACTCCAACAGTTGTTGGCTTTCCAAGTCAGCTACAGATGTGGGAACATAATTGCCTCTTTAGATCAATACATAGCATAAAATAGCTTACATTCTACAATTTATGATAAAGAAAAAATCTTATATGCTATAACAACACTGGCACTAAAATTCTATGAAAAAAACTCCTTATTTCTTCTTCTTATTTCTTATTTCTTCATAAAATATCTGAATTTATGTCTGATATGCCATAGAAGAACTGATATTTACAACAATCTCTGCTTTATAAGTCCCAGCAATAAAAGCCATTTATTTTCTTAATAATCAGCAATAATTAATCAATCCTTTGTATCAAACATGTATTCTTCCTTTTCATACATGTAGACTTTTTTATTATTATTTCTTCAACAATTTTATTACTCTTCATATACTTTCAGTAAGTTTGATGAATTCTGTTCTTAAAAGACCATCAGGAATATTTGACAGTAGGCTATTGTAGAGATAAAAAGGGGTTGATTACTATTTTTATTAACACGATAATATTGTGTGCCAACAATGATGGGCTTAAGGAGTGATAAGGACCATGTGCCAATACACCCTCTAACCAAAACCATCATACTTTTCCTGGAGAAGAGGCCTCTCGGAACCACTGAAAGACCCCAGGTTGTGTGAATCATACATTGTCAGCTGCTGTTACTTAATTTGCCTTAAGGAGCTGTCTTCTGTCAGTGAGAGAGCTTGCCAAGGAAAGAAAGAAGCAGATATAAAGAAAAATTAATTCCTTTGCTTTCAGGTCCCTAAAGGGCTCTCTGTAATTGGAATTCTGACTGAAATTCTGCAACTGTGGAGAGCCACATAGGTGCTTACAGATCATTTTTATAGTGGTGTTCAGGCTTTTGTTCCTTGTTACTCATTTTTCATTATTTGAATCATCCACACAGACTTTGTTTGCTGTTATTGGAGGCAGAGAAATAGAAAATATAACTATATATAAAATATTTATGGACAGCAGACCATATAGAGCAAACCAAAATATATTAAATAATATTTTCCTTATCTAGTAATATTGACAATCAGTCCATTTTTTTTTCTTTCAAATGTTTTAAAGGAAAACAAAAAGGATTAATTTGGTATTGCACTTTCAGTATATCATCGCCTGTAGTTAAAAGTAAAATAGTTTATGCATAATATTAGAAAAGAATATGGCACGTGCTGTGATATTTATGCTTGTTGCATGAATTTGTTATAAGAGCCTGCCATTACCTAGTGTAATTTCTCTGTTCTTGTGGTAGTAAAAAGGGAGTGAGGAATGAAAAGAGAAGTATTTATGTTGACTAAGAATCTTATCCAACTTCTCTCTAAATCTATATTTTGGAGCTGTCAATGTCAAAAGCTATGATACAATGTATATTAGGAATATAGAATTATCCCCCCAGAAAACATAAAGAAATGTGAGTCTGAAGGTGAATTTTAGAGTAGTCACTTATTCTAGATAGCAATCTCTATAAACTGATTTTTTCCCTGATGCCAGTAATTTTAACAATAAAAGTGAAAGGATAACAAACTTGTCTTTAAAGGTGACAATGTGGTGATTGAAATGAGTGATGTTCCTACATATATAAAACAGCTAGAGCCTTTCCTCTGTTTTTAGTGGTACATAAGTCAATCAGTCTTTCAGAGCCATATACAGAATTCTTTTGTCATGATTAGGTATTTTATGTATAAAAAGAACCCTGCAAAAATAAAAGGCATTTGGTTGACTAACATCTTAGCATAGCCACAAACAATACTGCTGTCTCACCTGCTCTGTTTAAATAATAAAACTGAAATTGGTCATTCCTAATTAAAAAAAAAAAAATCCTTCAAGAATGTAAAACTGAAAACAACTCGATACATTCACTTCTAATTTACTGTCTGGAGACTCCACTTTACAATTGTGGGAGGAGTTCAACAAAATACTTCTGTTGATTTATTATGTTCTTGGAGAGGAACCAGATTGGTGGTATCCACACATTCTACAAGTTCTCTATGGATTTTTCTGATGCAGTGAAATAGCTGCTAATAGCATTCTATATTAGTAAAATGAAACTATAAGGAAATAGTGTAAATTTTTCTCTCTCAGCAGTCATCTTTGCAACACGATATTCTTAAAATGGATACTGCGTTTTATTGTCAAATTTCTTCTGATGCATTTTTTTTTAAATACCATTAGAAGAAATATTCAGATGTTTTTATTGCCAGCAGAAGAATGAGATTTTATGGTCCATTCACCACAAGAACTGTTTCCCTGAAGGTTTTAATTCCAGGAACAGTCATTCAGTGTTGATGGGCAAGTCGATAGGAAAAAGAGGGAAAGAATTTCACTGATCTATCAGTATAGGTAAGCAACCTGTCATTTTAAAAGATAAATTTCAGAAATCTAACCAGATAACTATGTCCCACAAAGGACACACAAGCCATACCCAGTGAAACTTATTAGAGAAATATCTGCCAGAACTAAAAGCATCTATATTCAGAATTGTAAAGATATTTTAGTACAGACAGAAGAAAAGGAGGAAATTTCAGGGATGGACTCTGAAAAGTAAACACTTTTTTGCACTAAAAATAATAAATAGTAAAAATAGTAATAATTGGTTCCCTCAAACCAATTTTCAGATGGAAGCAGTTCTTGAATTTTTCACACACCTTTGTCTGGAGTTCCATTCTCTTTTTTAGATGCAAAATGGTAATGTAACAACTATTTGGACATTTATACTTGTGAACTATGATACAGCAAGAGATTCTTTTGCTTATCTTGCATCTCTTTTATTACATCCTGATTACACTGACCATGCAAAGCATTGCTCAGAGTCCTGAAGCACTCATTAAACAATTGTCTACAGTTTTCTCCTTATTACTTTCCACTTTACTTTGGCTTATAAGTCCACTTCATTTTTAATTTTCCAGTGATACTGTCCAGAGCCTATCTCATTGGGTTAAAGATACAGGATTTAATGCTCTACAGGTCTAGGGTTTGGCTATCCATATTTACTATATGTTTGCATAGTCCCGGGTGCAAGCATGCTTTTGCTTCCAGTGCACATGCTTTCTTAAGTACTAAGATCTAGTTAGATTATCTTCTTTACTGTTGTTCCAGCTGATAAAGTGTACCAGTGATACTAAAATAATACATTTCTCCCTCAGCCAGTCTTCTCTTTTTCATTGGCTTGTTCACTTAGAGTCTTTACATCTCTTCTGTGGGGATTAGCTGTAACTATGAGCATTTACTTGCTCTAAGAAAACAGAAGGTCGAAGAGAAGAAAGTGAAAAAATTCACAAGAGAGAAAAGTAGGAAAACTAGCTGTAAGGGGTTGTGGAGACTCTGTATGTGTAAAGATGTGTTCCCCTTATAACAAACAGGACAGTTTCTTTCCTAAATGCTTCTTTCATTTTACTTTTGTACCTTTATCCTGACTCAAACTTTCAACTCCATTTTCCAAAGAGTCCATTACCTAATCTTCTCATTTCTCTATTAATCTTTTGGCTCCAGCAACATGCAGTACTGCCCGGAATTTAAACCTTTTCCTGTGTTGGCTATGATTCTTAGGTCTGTTGACAGGTCTAAAATACAGCCTCTTGCAGTCTATATAAAGTTAAGAAGTGTAATGATGTTTGAACAGCAGTGTGATCTGGCGTTTGAGCTTGGGAGAAAAGATTTTTAACACAACACTTCTCTTCTTCCCATATAAAGACAAACAAGCATAGCAGTTCTTATGCAAGACTGGGCATCTTCAGCTCAAGAATATATCTGATATATCTGTTCATACAACCAAAAGATATGCACATGCTCATGAAGGGGTAAGAGCATAATCTCAATTTGACTTTATACTAAGGGCCAGAATGTGCCTTAAAAACATGAGGGAGAAACACTGGAGAGAGGTTCCTTAAGGAATTATAGTGGGTTTCTAAAAATTTTTAGGGCAGGGAAGAATGCGGTAAGGCTGAAATTCTGCCTTTGTTTCCTTTTGCCTCTCCAGTTGTTCTAAAACAGATAGAAGATTGCCCAATTCCACTGTCTAAGCAAAGTGGGTTAAGTATCCAGGAATATTTAAGAGGTCAGATTGTTTCCCATATTTGATGCCTGCAGCAGATTTATGCTCACAAAAAAAAAAAAATTGCATTGAGTATTGCTCTCTGAAATATATGCAGGACTTAGCTCTGGAAAATCTGGTACTCTTGAAATGTGGACATTAACATTAGGGTATAATGTCACGTGCATATAGCAAGTAACTAGCTGCCTCTGTACTGGTGAGTTCAAGCATATGCAGAAATGGTTAGGAGCATGAATATGGCCTACGCTAATTAGTAAAAGAATTTTCCAGCACACTTTGACAATTAAAACACTATCACAGGACAAAATCACAGAATCATTCATATTGGAAGGTGTCACAGAGATAGACTATTCGTTTTGCATATTTTAAACCAAGAGCAGATCTGAAATGGTTTATTAGTTTGCTAATGACGTGTAATTAATCACCAATCAATGAACTATACATGCAGGTTGAATATTGCTAATACAGCAGATAAAATTGAACACTTTAACAAAATGTTAATAATTCCATACAAAATTCTAAATGTGCCTCTATAACTAATCCCAAGGAGTCCTAATCACAAGCATACACACGGTGTTACAAACATGCCCCTCCCTCTAACGGCACTTGTGTATTACAAGTACCTCGTGCCCTGTCTGGGGATCCAGGCTCCCCTACTTGTACCCACATCCTGCAGGAGCTGTGGGTGCTCTCACCTTGTGGAACCCTGTGATGCTCCTTGCAGCTGGCGAAGCAGGACGCATAATCTCACAAGCATCTGATGTGGTGTGGGTTTCTGCTTGAGGTAGTCTGTGCTGTTATCCCTAGTCAAAGAACAGTCAGCTTATGGAACCTGACCAGACTGCTCTGTCTGGCCACGGAAGACATGGGATGTCAGTGGGATGACTTCTAGCAGTGTCAAAACAGATTTTTACTACCACTGTGTCTACTCCAAGGTCTCTACTCATGTTACAACTTGTCATGCTTCTTTTATACTTATTCTCATACTGACTCTTGCTTCACTTCAAAATGTACCTCTATAATTTCTTGGTTATTCTTTTTACAGATGATGTCTGTCTTCCCCTTTTACATGATCATTTGGAGAATAATAGTTGTCTTTCTATTTAACACAATATGTTGTGGGCAAATGTTCTCTAGTTCAGCATATTCAGCCCAACACACATGTTAAATAGTCTAATGCTGTTACCTACAGCAGATGCTGTTATCCAGTCCATTTGCCAAGGATAGACTGTGAAAACACCCCACAAAAGAGACTTGTGAAATCCAACCTCATGCTCAAAACAGGTTCAACATACAAGTCAGATCAGATTGCTTAGGTTTTTTCCCATTTGGGCCTTGGAAACCTCCAGAGCTGTAGATTATAAAATATTTTGTGGCCACTGGCTCCAGTTCTTAATTATATTGAGCATTTTTTTCTTCATTTCTACTTGGAACCTGCCCTGTCATAATTTAAGACCATTGTCTCTCATCCTCCAGCCATGCACCTCAGTAAAGATCTTGGCTCTGTCTTCTCAACCACTTCCTTGTAGGAGCTGGAAGGCTAATGTAAGGTCCCCTCAAAACCGTCTCAGTCTTTCCTCATAGGTCATGTGCTCCAGCCCCTGACCATCTTGAGGGCCTTCCAATGGTCATATACAAGTTTATCAATGTTTTTCTTGTTATGGAGGCTCAAAACCAGGTGCACTGCTTAGGATATGGTCTTGTAGGAGTTAAGTAAAGGGGAAGTGATCAGTTCCCAGTGACATTACTTCCCTGTAATGCAACACAGGTTGCTGTAGGCCTTTTTAGCTGCCAGAGCACACTGCTGACTGATGTTTTTCTTGCTGTCCACCAGGACAACTAGACCCTTTTCCATGGATCTGACACCCTATCAACCCATCACTACACTGTGTCAAAGCAGGAAGTAAAAGTTCCTACTGTAGGACTGTCTGTCTTCTATTTCAAGCAGTTCTTGCCAGCTCGTTCTTTTATTCTATGCAGGCCCATTTCAGTGACAGCCCTGCCCTTGAGTGTATTGACAGCACATCCAATTTGTTGTCCATATTCTGGAGACCATTCCTGTTTGCTGGCATAGATATTGCTCTGCCAATTTTATGTCCTCATTTTCCTACTCTCTGCCAACAGTGTCACAGTAGCCATACTACTTTCAAATATCCATGGTATGTGATAAGACATCAGGTAGTCAGCAGATGTCTGAGCCATACACAAAAAAAAAAGGAGTTGGTTTCTACAAAGGTAAAGGAGTCACAAAAAGTCATCGACCCTGAAAATGAACAGCAAAAGGGAGTGGGAACAGGATTTTCAGGAGCTGGAGTGTCCCAAGACACACTGACAGCAGTCGTGGGCTGCGTGCTGGAGTACTGAAACCTCATCAGGGACTTCAGACCCAGGGAGGGTGGGGGCAGGTTGTTTCTTAAAAAGAAGGTGTGATAGCAGCATATAATAGCAGAACATGCTAGACATATTGTACTAGACAACTGTACTTCCAAACAGTCACTAAAGCCTGTGGAATATGTTCTGTGTCAGGATCTGTGTCAGCTAATTTTCAATCTGATCAAGGCTGACTTTATGTTAGCTTTATTTTTATGAAACAGGAACTTAAAATCTTATAGAAGAGACTGTTCCGTAGGGTGGCATCAGTGACAGAGACTGTTCCTATTTAAATTACAATGGCAAATATTAACTATTTGCATTCTCTTTCCTACTTCCCTTTGCTGCAACCACACTATGCAGTAGTAAAGACACGTTTCCTCAAATATTGTTTGTCAATGGACACTAAATTCTGACTTACATGTATGACAAACGGTTGGGATCCAGTGGAAAATTACACTGAAAGACAAATTTATAAACTTGTTTGGAAGGATGATATATGCCAACCATATCCTGGGCTGCATCACAAGTGTGGCGAGCAGGTCGAGGAAGGTGGTTCTCCACCTCTACTCCATTCATAAGAGCCCACCTGGAGTGCTGCATCCATCTCTGCAGCCCCCAGCATAAAAAGGAAGTGCATCTGCTGGAGCAAGTCCAGAGTAGGGCCATCAAGATGATCAGAGGCCTGGAGCACTTCTCCTAGGAAGAAAGGCTGAGAAAATTGGGATTGTTCAGCTTGGAGAAGAGACAGCTTCAGGGAGACCAACAAGACAGCTGGAGAGGAACTTTTTACAAGGTCCTTTTTTGGGGGGACTTTTTACTCTGAGGGTGGTGAGACACTGGAACAGGTTGTCCAGAGAAGCTGTGGATTCCCCATCCTTGGAAGAGTTCAAGGTCAGGTTGGATGGGGCTTTGAGCAACCTGATCTAGTGAAAGGTGTCCCAGACCATGGCAGAGGGGCTGGAACTAGGTGATCTTTAAGATAGTTTTAAACCCAAACCATTCTATGATTCTATGATCATTCTGTCTACAGTATAGATAATACAGCAGTGAGACTGCTTATTTCCTAAAAATACTTTGTTTATGCACTATTAGCAATTGAGTTCAGCAGAGAGAAAATACAGCTTTCTTTCAAAGACTGACAGTTCTATACAAGTCTGGTGATCAAAAATTCCTGAGGGGAAAGAGTTTCTATTCCCTTTGTGCGAAAAAATGAGAAAAAGCGTAAGACATACATCACCCACTCACACCTCCTCTAGGGATATTTGGAGAGGTAGTCTAGCAATCAGAGCTGACGAGCAGTGGATTTTCCACTTCATAGGAGAAGCCTAGGTTTTGCATTTTATTCCTTTTTGAAATGAAAACTAGAAGTGCAGCCATATTTTCCATTTGAAAATTTCCAGGCAGCTCTAATATAACTGCATGTTAGCTTAGACACCAGGAGGGTAATGGATGCCCCGAAAGGCTCAGTGAAGGAAAAATCTCTTACTCAAAAGCTCATTTTTGGAAGCCAGGTTTCTGTTTAGAAGCACTAGCTGATCATTACTGCTCTCCCATGAGGCATGTGTTGCTGCACATGGCACAGATGATAAGAAACAGTGCTGACCATGACAACTTTTCTCAGAGACATGGCACAGAGGACATAACATAAGAAATTACACAACTAATCAATTTATTGTGAATGCCACGGAGGTGGCCTTACAGCAAAAATGAAGAGCTTAAGTACAGGAGCAGAGGTGAGCAATCTCTGATTAGCCATTCTTTTGTCCCTCCACAAAGCCAATACTCAGTGCATCTTTAAAGTGGATTGTGTGGTCATTCCTCACAGCAGAACCAGAGAATCTAGAAGACTCCTGTTGAAGCTGGATCTCACTAGGTATCCATAAGACTCTTAGGCAACATTGCTGGTTATTGAATTGGAGTGTTGTTTTCTTATTTCTCCTTATTTTGTGCAGCATTTCCTGAGCTAACTAGAATGACTGATATTGTGAAAAGCCACATAAAAAAAGAAACTGTGATTTCTAGTAACCGTGTCTGCTACTCAGCAAAGATTTTGCAACTGCTCAGAAGGCTTGACTATATTAAGATGAAATATGCCTTTGTGTAGAGAGAATAGTCTAGATGCGTGTAATGTCTTGTTTTTTTATATTAGCAGAAACTTAGTAAGAATGGGATACTAATACGTCACAGACATAGCTTACACATCATAAGATAGCACCAAGAAATTTGAGTTATTGTAGTCATTTCCAGAGAACACATACTCATGCCTGCTATCTTCTTTTTGGGACTTTCTACCAAGTATTTAAATCCCTTATGTACTCCAGCTGGAGCTTGTGACCTTTTCTGTCAATATAAATATAAGGCCAACCTTCTAGAGAGAGTTTGGTAAATTAGATAATGCAATGTATGGACTGTTTCAGAAGGGATAAATGTACTTTCTTTCTTTTGAGGATAGTAGGAACTAATGCCTGAAAAGTGAAAAAAAAAAAAAAAAAAGACAGGGTGTTGAAAACAAACATGGATTTTATGCCTTCCTACACATTATATTTATGAGTGTCATTGTGCAGATGTTAATCCAGAGCAGGCAATGCCTGTCTCAGACCAGTGAGCCTTGTCATCAAAGGTCAAATAGAAGCTTGCAGCTGGGAAGGGTCAAGCTGGTGAATGAGAAGGAAAAGCTCACTGAGATCATAATCCCTTCACTCATGTCAAAACAGATTTGAGCTATTGTTCAGCCTGTGGAACCTCTATTACCTTTAGAAGTCATTCTGTTTGAAAGCATTCAGAAGCCTATGGATAGGAAACTTGAAATGAGCACAGTTTAAAGGAATTCACCTTTGTCACTTCAAGGAGAGAACAGCCTGTGCCCTACCATTATGAACATAAAACACAGGCACAATGAAAGTCCACTGGTTTAAGAATTTTTATAATTACAGTCATACTGGTTTGATAATTTTTTTCTAATTGTTATCGCTGAAGATATAAAAAAGCATATTCACTTAAAATAATCTTGCTCTGAGGGGTAAAGTACCCTTAATTATTGATGGAAGCAGTACTTGTAAATGAGATATAAGCTGCCAAGCACAGTTATAATGCACAGATGAAAAACTCTGCTGAGACAAGAAACTCAGAAGAAAATTTGAATCCTTTGCAGGACAAGTAAAGCTTAAATAAGGTATTTTTAAAAAGACAAAAGGTTGTAAAGTATCACTATAGTCTGAATAGAGCTGAAACTTTATGTAGAAGTAAGAAGGGAAATAGGTACTAAGGCAGACTGTGCATGAGCTCATGACTTCTGAGAAACTAAATATTAGCTTTGTAAATAAGGAAGAAGAGTACTGGACATGGGAGTTTGCAGACCAATCCATCTTCTTTAGACTGAAGGCCAGTAAGACCCAAGCAGGTTTTCTTTATACTCTCTGAAATCTGTTGATAAAATTATCAGCATCTAGTCAATATAAATTATTAGCAAGTACATGACCATCAGGCAACATAGTGGAAGTAAAAACTGATTATATGATTTGATAGCATTCATAAACTAAAAACATATATGGAATCTTTCAAACAATTCAAAGTAATGGTTTGTTTAAATTTACAAGAAAACTAGGCACATATGTTGATCTTAGACCAGAGCCATATTCTTAGCTGTCTGATTTAAATAAGCCTCTCTGTAGATGAAGAGTGCATAAGAGGTTTTTTTCTTTGGTGGGAAGGATCCTTGAGAGCAGATCTCAGAAAAGTTGATAAAGAAACATAAAAGAACAAGACAAAGACAAATTATTGCCTTTGTTCTTAAGTGTAATGAATTGCCACTCTTTTCAGCTTCTTTGGGGAAGAAGCAAAAAAAAAGGGGAAAGAAGAGAAATTTATCGAGAGATTTTTGACTATGACATTGTTTGGCAGGAAATTCTTCTACTCTCTCTTTCCTTACCCTTCCCCTCCAAAGAGAGCCTATATCACCTGACAGGAAGAAAAATGCTAAAAATGCTAAAATCTAATTCCAATACCAAACTGATTTGGACAACCACAGAAACTCCTAGAGTCTAAGAAGGCTTCAGGTAGGATTTTCAGGTTGCAAACAGGAGTGTAGAAAATAATACAAAAGCAACCAGACAAGCAAATTTAAAGAAAGGATCCGCTATCAAAAAAGCAAAAAATAAGAGGTTCAAACATTAAATTTCCTTAAAATTCAAATGTGTTGTTTTCAATATTAGTAAGAATAAATGGTCCATCTGAAAACCTAATAGAACTTAGAGTCTCCCAATAGAATGCTGGAAATTAAGTTGTAAGGTTTATGTTGTCTTACTGGTGATCTGGTGATCGTTTCATGTAAGGACCTCTTCGAAAGCATAACTGTGTGAAAGATGGGATTGTGATGAGCAGGAGAGATTTAAATCACCTCTTTAGTGTTGAAAATTTACATTTCCAGTATACCATATATATATATATATGTATATACAGCGGTAAACCCAAGTTCATCTTCCCCTCACTTCCATGCTATTAATTTAATATTATATTCTTCTGTTACCATAGTTTTGACCTCCTTTATTACACACTAATCAGGTCACATGCCAGCATGTACAGACAGATTTTGATGGATTTGAACTTAATTGTAGAAGCCACTTATAAGCCACTGAACTCTGCAGAGTCTTATAGAACATAGGAACTACTTCTGTGTCAGCTTTTACAAGGGATGTTTAGAAATTGCTATTGTCAGAGATAATCTTCAGTGTAGGGAAAACTGGTATGGCCCCCAACACAGATGTCTACATTCTTTCTTCTACCATGATCCTGCAAGGCTGCCATTAGGCTTGTGTTGTGTAAGTCAGCATACTATCACTAGTGTTCCACACAATGCTATCTCCGGTATCTAGAATCGCAAAATAAGTTTCCATGGAAACATTTCTTACCAAAAAAAAAAAAAAAAAAAAAAAAAGAAATTTGACTACCGGTGAATCAGCGCAATCTCATTGGAGGGACTAATAGAATTGGACACACATGGCATAAACCCACTTGTCTGATGGTTACACATTCCTTGTGCTGAGTTACATTGAGATAGCTGGTCTACCTTCTGCAATTGAAAGGATGAAGAAGAATTAGAAAAAAACACTAAGTGTTGCATGAAACAAATAAATAAAATGCCTTAGTTTCTGTTATGGAAACTTTCATAAACTACATGGATTAAATGAAGTTGTGAAAGAAAGGGAGAGACAGAAAGAGAAATTGTAACATTATCTGAAATAAAATCACTGGTGTGGACAGACAGGTAAAATCTTTCAGTGTTTTGCAAGAAGTAGAGACAAGAAGAATCAAAGCTACCTTTTGAGACTTCAAATTTCAAAAGGCACCTTAGCCCTATGACTCAGTTTAGGATAAACTACATAGCTGCTTACTAGATCTAAAAGAAGCTAACTTCTGCCAGTATCAGTCACAGCTTTCACAGAATAATTTGAGACTCAGCTTGAGACAAATAACAGTCTTAAGTCCCATCAAATAAATGCCCACAGTATACCAATAAAAACATGTGATATTGGCTGTGACACAGATATTCTAAGAAACAGATAAAGAATTCAGTTTCAAATAAGATGACTGCAACTGAGCTGCACTTTATAGGGGATGAAATCATGATTCAGAATATTTAACTGGTCTACAACTGTTGGGTAGGGAAGCGTAAGTTCAGGCACATCTAAAAACAAATTGTTCCTGATCATGACACGAACTGAGAATTACCAGGACTACCTCCTAGAGAAGCTGCAATGAAGAGGCTTTTTTATGCTAATAAAAAAAATGAAATTACAGTAATTAGATACCTTAGTTTGGTGAAGAAAGGGAACTAGTAATTTAACCAATTGATTTTGTAAAAATTTCTTGGAAAAATCAATCACACTCAACTAGAGGATCTTTCATTTTAAAGTAATGATCTTTTTCATTTAAGGAAAGACAAAATATTCTCTAGATTACACAAAGGCTTGACTCTTTCCTAGTGAAACAATCTCAGCCCTGTACTTGGTTGTAAAACCTTCATGAACCTGTACTGTAATTCAATTTCAGCAGTCCACACTAAAGTGGTGGCATTAGTGATGGGTAGTTAGAAGTCATCAACACTATGACTTTTTTCATAGAAATGGTAAAGATTAACCTATAGGAGTAGTGAGCTTGGAAAACTTTTGCACCAGATTCAAAAAAAGTAGAACATTTTTCTTGTGGTAACAAGACTCTGATCTTACATATCAAATTATTTCTTACAGTATATGTAATGAATTTAGGTATGTGCTTGGAATTGTTAAAGATACTAGCACTCTATTAACACCATAAATAATAATATTACAGACTTTAGTGGCTATACTTCTTTGGATTCTCAGATGAAAAACACTCCTGGATTCCCTAGGATTTACACATGAAAAGCTTTGTTTCACATTAAAACCTGCTGGTTTTAATGTAGAATAGGAGCTAAAACTAAAACAGAATCAAACTTCATTCATTTTGAAAACTAGGAAGATTGCATGGTACTTCTATACTACATAATGTAGTGTATAGTGAGCCACAAATTCATAATAACTACAGAATGGTGCTATTTATGAACAAATAATTCTATAATCTTGTTTTCTTACAGTGTACTCCCTGGTCAAAGATATTTGCTTTGAAGGTCTTTGGTATTTTCATTAAGGACACTGAGATAACACATGGTTATATCATCATAAGACGGTATTTTTTTGTCATTTTATCTTATTGTCGTTAACTCCAAAATCCATTTGCTTTGATAAGAAAGATCACAAGAAAATATTCAGGAAATCAACACAGTCCAGACACCAGCTATTTAACTACATATATTTTCCTCTGCACCTCATGATGATAGACTGTCATCCATTAGATGAAGTATAGAGAACACTAAGAGACTTATTATTTATTATGCTGACAAAGATACATTGCTCTGATAGCATTACTTTTGTTCTAGAAGCATATTATCTCAGCCTAGAAGACTGACAGCAGGCTTCTCCTAGTTTCATTCATCAGTCCGAAGATTTTTCACAGCCTTGGCCTCAGTCTTAAGGAAGACAATTGTATGTCTAATAGGAAAACAGGAGTGCAACTTTATTGTTTCAATAAACTCCCACAAGACTAAGAAAGAATTGACTTCAGTGTTTTAAGCACATTCATTTTGAGTGTGGAGGAAAAGGGAGGAAGTCTCTGAAGCTCCATTGTAGTAATGGACTTCTCTTTTCAAGATATAGTAAAAAAAAATCATGCAAGTTCAGACACAGCAAGATAGGGTTCACGAGTAAGTGCTACCCTGAGTTCTAAGAGTGCAGCCCAGAAAAGTCTGAACAAAAAAACCCAAACAAACAAAAAAAAAGATCTACAGAGAGAAACAACCCACATTGCATTTTGTGGTGGCTGAGTTTAGCTGATGGCTGTTGATCATCAGCCTTTTGTGCATCAAGCATATGTGGTTAGGGAAGCACAGAAAAATGCCTGAAATTCACATTGGCACCTTTCTACCTCTCTACCATGTTAGTAGCAATGTTTTCCCCTGTGTGAACAGAAAGGGTTGACATCAGAATACAACTTCAGTGAGAAAAGCTGTTTGCAAACACTGAACTCCAACTTGCAGGCTTTTTGGGTGATTGAAGCAATCTAAGTCCACCAGAAGTTCACACAAGCTGGCTACGGCAGCACTACAATGTTATGAAAAGAACAAAACAGAAACAACAATCCAAAAGCATTTCTGTACCTGTTTCTGAGGAAAAGCTTGACAACATCATGGTGCTCTCAACACCCAGAGGCAACCTAATAAAAGATTCAAGTGATGTGTGTTGCAGATTCATTGCTGTTACCATTCAAGGACATTTTTAACTGAATCTGAAAAATTAGCTTTTCAAGCATGTTAAAGTTACACAGGCATTCAAGCTGTTACATCCAAGCATAACTTTGTTTTCAATTTCCAAAGTCTTCTTCTCCATTTAGAATAATAAAAAAAGGAATCAAAATATCTCCCAGATATTGTTTGCACAATATCTGTGATATCATATTGGAGATTTTATTCCTGATGCTGTTTGGAAAGCAGCTTACAAAACTCCTCATTTTTATCCATTACTGTATTACTATTACTATTATTATTATTACTTTTTTACGGGAAAGTCAAGTTTGTATTCTTAGCTTAATTTTTGCCATTCACAAACTACCTAAACCACAAAACAGTGGGCAAATATTTAACCTTAAGATTATGTGTAAGGCAGAAAGAACCTGTATATTGTTCCAGCTGTGTTATATCAGATGATGAGGAGACTATGATAACAGGCAAGTACCTTGGTTTCCACCTATCCATTCACTTCCACCTATCTGAAGAACTCACGTAATAACAAAAATGTTATAAATGGCTGCAATAGATGCAACAGAAAGCTTCACTGAACTATTAGTAGTGTGGGAACTCAACAGCACTTTACAGCAAATTTTTAATTGCTTCATCTGAGTTCTACTTTCTCTGGCTGATTCAGTGACAAGTCAGTATCCATATATTTTGTTCTGTGCTGCAGCTACAGCTGAAATATGTTCACTTCTTTGAAATGGGATACATGCTGTTGCAGATTGCCTGATCTGGAAGTAAGGAGAATGAAATAAGCATGGAGGAGGCAGGGCAGAGAAACAAGGTAGGAAAAAAAGTAGTTATTCTGAAATCTTTTAAAGTATCTCAAAGTGAAGCCAGAGCAAGTTTGTGATGCTTCTGAGAGAAGAGAATGGCCAATTCCCAGTTTCAACACAACTGAAATTGTTTGAACAAGGAACTCTGTGAGTCAGTCACTGCCCAGCTAGACACTTAGGGCAGCTAAAACAAATTTCAGATAGAATTCAGTTCTTGCCTTCTTTTATGTAACTTTTCTCTCACTTCTGCCCACACAGTGTGCTATTTAAACAGCAATGTAAAATACAGCTGCATGAATCATATACAGACTATTCCCAATTAGCAGGGAAATGTGAGGGTCCCTGTAACAGATCTTAGCAATACTAAATGCTAGCATAAAGTAGAGATTTAGAATTGGATTCTGCTTAACCACCATGCAAATTTCCCTATGGAAGCAGCAGACAAGACATAAGTCATGTACACTAAAAAGTAAAAACAGAGCAGAGCTTTGTGCCAGGCCTGTCTTCAGCTAAAGATCTTCCTGTTAGATAGTCAGTGGCATGGCAAACATAATACAGCAGTCCTAACACCTGCATCCAGAAATAATCCTGGTTGCCCCACACATCCAGTCATAACATCAGCTAAAAATAAGTAAAGAATTTTCAATGTAATAATGTTGGATTCAAAATTGTTCTTGATTTTGATCCTTCAGAATTCATACACTTGCATAACTCTTTCGTGACTCCAAAACTTGCCTTGCTTTTAGTTCGGGACAATTCATCATTAAAAAGTAAAATCATGTCGTGGGTCATAATGTGTACGTTCACAGCGTAAATATTGTTTTACAGATCACAAGAGAATTTGAGGGTGATGACCCAAATAAAGAACATAACGTCAGCTTGTTCTCGATCTCCTTTGTGAATAGTTGTCACTCAGTATTACTCATTCATGTTTTTCCAAGTTTGTTCAGGTTAAAGAGCAAAAAAACTATAAAAGGATTCATCTCACACTTGAATCCAGATTCTAATAAAGTGTTCCAACTGTTGACTGCCACACAAAATCTGTCTTCTTTTGTCAGATTTTCTCCGAGGAGCTGAGGAGTAACTGCTCTTGTAGCTCTTTTTGCTCTGATGCCTTCATAGGGCAAAGGGTTAAGATTGTAATCATACAGTAAGAACAAGGTAGAAAGAAGCAAATTTTTCCTGTATATGCATACAGAAAACCCCTGGGGAATGCAAGGGACTGCTGCTAGTCACATGTGGACTGCCCTGAACTACATGACAACATACTTCTTTCTTTGACTACTTGACAGCATTGTTTTTTCCTTCAGAGACAATACGAGAGGAGGAGGAATAATACACAAAGTCAATTTTATTACCATAAGCTGAAATTTTTTTTATGTGTAAAAATTATTAAGCAAAGGAAATCATGTTTACTGTTTTATTCAGTCACACAGGTGTAAATCCATTAAATTTCAAAGACCTGTATAATGTCTCTCTAAACTTAGACAAAGTGTTACCAGAAGGTATATAGATTATAACCTGAACTGTGGCAAGAAGGCAAGAAGGAAGGAACTGGAAAAAGATCTTAATAGAAAAGATATACTGAACCAAAGAAGGGGGCATGAATGCTACATTTATTGTGATAAAAGCTGTTCCTTTTTAGAAGTAAGTAATTCTTTTGTGATCCTTTATTATTGCCATAGAGTGAAGAGTTATTTTCATTTTTTCTATTTTTATTGTTTTAAAATAATTTACTGAGGTGGAATCTCAGAAGAAATAATCAGCAGTGTCAGGTAATATGCAGTTAAGAGATCATGCCCTTTCTGTTTGCTTTTGAATTTGTTTTTTCTTTATAAGCAAGGACAACAAAGAGTTCTTTTTCAATTTTGAGTTTGCTCTTGTTTTCTAGATTTCTTCCTCAACCTTCTTTCTCACAGGTGGAAATGAGAAAGAAAAAAGAATTTAAAAAGGAAAAGTGGCAAAGAAAAGCACAACTGCCAAAGCATGTTTTTTTTGCTTTTTCTTCTAGACAATAGAAATACAGCACGTTTGAATATGGAACAAAAATTTAAAAATATTGTACAGTGACATTTTGGATGAAGAAGGGCATTTGCATAAATAATTGGCTTCCTCACTGAGATATGCAATTTACCTTTAATAGGGAAGTTTTCTGGATTAAAAAACAAATTGTAAAGTTTTAACTGTTCACATTAAGTTTTATTTCTAACCAAGGTCAATATGAGAAAAAAAATGTCAGTGATCTTATTTTCTATATACTTCAGGTATTTCACAGGCCCAGGAAACACAGAGATATTTTCATGCAATCATAAAGTTTTGGCTGTTGTTTATTGTCACTGTTGATCTTGCAAACTATCACTGATGGAAAATTGTAGTACCTGATCTATGAACTGCTAAATGCACGTTGACTGTATTCTAACTTTTCATGTGTTCTAAATGTCATATGCTGAATTACATAATCTAAAAATATTCAAATTGTCTTTAAGTAGCAAAAGGTTTCAAACACCCTAAAAATATTTTTAGTTTAGAGGTAGGAGAGTAGTTATGTCAGTTTTAAAGCATTAAGTTTTGACTTTATTTCAGCTCTGTTTGGTTGAGAAACTTGGCGTAACGCACTGCAAATAGTTACTGACAACACAAAGATCCAGTCAGTTTATAAGGTACTTGATGATTGCACTGAACATTGATTGGCCAAAAATATAAAACATTTCATTTTAGGCAGGCAATTTGGAGGTAATGGGCTAAATTGTGCGTTCTCGTTCTAGAGAAGATGCTGACATGATGTGAAAAATTAATTTTTTTAAGCCCTTAATAAAGCAGCGGAAGATTAGACTACAGTCTGCCAATTCTGGGTAGTTCATCCCATACCTTTCACATTAACTTGATTGCAATTATGTATGGAATTATATATATATATATATATATATATATATATATTAGGAGGCTACCAGACCTCTGAACATGTAGAAACTTACACTGTAATCCTTCAAAATTGTTTAATTTTACTACTTTGTATGATTCTGGTAACAATCTCTAAAGCAGCAAATATTTAAGAGAGAATTCTTGAGAGAGTACATGAAACTGAGAAATTCCTCTTGAAATTCAATCATAAATTAAAAGATTATACTTTTGTGCATAGGAAAGAATCTTTATGAAGATTCAAGTAACAATTTAATCTTTTATGACCAACAACACTATATTGTTTTCTTTTTTATCATTTAACCAGCTCTAAAAAGACACTGAATGATATTACTGAATAAGCTTTCCAGCATTTCTGCTGGACCACCATACTGATGACTAAGTGACTGTTTAGACAATCTCCTCAGTCCAAACAACCAGAGTACATGTTAGTGTTCAAGAGTCAATAGACAAGATATCCATTTTTGTAGTGATCCAAGTAAGCTTGCACTGACTATCTAATTAAAAGCAAGTGGCTGTTAATTATATTAATATTAATGAATATTAACAGTTTTCAAGAGGTAGTAATGTGATCAGCAGTATGCCACTTTAAGTTGACACTGCAGTTTTAATATTGCCTTTGAATAATGGTCTGATGCTAAAATAACAGGCTCTACTAGAAGAAAAGTTTCAAAGGAGTTTTCAGCATTTTTTTTGCATCCCACCTATACTTTTTTCTCCTCTTTTCCACCTCTCTTCTATTACTTTCACTTTTAACTTTTTGGTCTTATCCAAGAAAGTGAATTATATGCTCAGCTGGCTCAAATCACTATAGTCATTACAACAAAAACATTCAACACCAGGGAACAAATAGTATTTTATTACAATTAGGATTTATCAATACTGCAAACATGAACTGTATAGAATTTGATTAAAATGCTGCTGTGTCCTGACCGGGTTGTGAGGTGATTCTAATTTGCAGTGTAGACAGTAGGCCTTCTTTTATCCTTTTATAACCTTCTCCACTCCATTAATGATAATAGGATCCGATTCTTTCCATTTTATTTTGGTGAGGAGGTTGGAGGTGAGCACCATGGAGAGCTGCTGAATTACTGTCACATGACCCAAAAAGTTAGCAAGTGCATAGTACAGCAAATTTCATCTTCAACATTCAATTTTAATCCATAATGTTACACTATATGGCTGGGTAGTTTAATATTAATTTTATTCTCTTCTTATCAAGGTTTCTTACCCTGTTTGAGCTGTGTGCTAGCAAATTCAGTTGTTTCAGTTGTTTCTCAGTGATTTCTGAGATTTGCTTATCTCTGTGCTTTCATTTTCATGATCTCAAGGTACTCCGTTTCTAAATAACAATTTTCCTTATTTATTTATAGGAAAAATATGAACAGAACAACAGACCCAAAGATAACATTACAGTGTTTTATGTCCCAGACAACACAAAATTATACGGAATTTATAGATTAAAAAAAACACCAAAATTTAAAAAACGTCCTTTACAGCAGGGTCAATTTCTGGCCTGCTGTGAGCTAAATTAAATCACTGTCTCTGGTTAACTCAATAATTATCAGGACTCAGTTCACAAACTTTGAAAACACATGCTGTTGCATCAGTTTACGGTAACAGATATGAAGCCAAGACTCCCAAGAAAATGCGAGAATAGTATGGAACATCTAGTTGACACTTTGAGCATTCAGCATTCAGAATGAAAGTACTTCCTGAGTGGAGTCCCTCAAGGGTTCGTAGAGGGACCAATTCTATTTAAGACCTTCATCAGTTACACAGACAGTAGGATTGAGTACAGCCTCAGCAAGTTTGCATGTGACACCTGATAGGCTTGAAAGAAGAACCCATGAGAACACAATGAAGTTTGACGAGTCCAAATACGAGGCCTTGCAGCTGTGACAGGATGATCTGCAGCATTAATATAGTCTGGGGGATGAAGAGATTGAGAACAGACCTTTGGAGAAGGGCTTAGGGGTGCTGATGGATGAAAAATTGGATGTGAAGCAACAATGTGCACTTCCAGTCAAGAAAGCCAATTGTATCCTGGGCTGCATCAAAGAAACGTGTCCAGTAGGTCAAGGGAGATGGTCGTCCCTCTGTACTTTGCTTTCATGAGACCCCTCCCGGAGTGCTGCATCCAGCTCTGAGGTCCTTGAAACAAGAAAGACATAGACCTGTCAGCGCAGATCCAGAGGAGGGCTGCAAAAATTATCACTGGAACACTTTGACTGTTAGGGAATATTGAGAGAGTTGGAGTTGTTTGGTCTGGAGAAGAGAGGCTCTGGGGAGACTTATAGCACCTTACAGTACCTAAAGGAGACATATAAGATAGATGGAGAAAGAGTTTTGACCGAGGTTGATGGGACAAGTGATGGCACAAGTGTTTTTGCTACAAATGTAGACTGAATTCTTAAATCAAACAAAAAATAAAGGTAATGCAAGCCTATTAACTGTCATGAGAACTCCTTCCATACAAAAAAAGAAGGACTTTAAGACCCTTTTGTGATCTTGGGAAACTAATTTGAATTCTGTGGATGAAATCCTGGCCTTATTCATTGAGGTCAAATTCCTGTTGAGTTTAGGATTTTTTTTCAGCAACCAACTTCATCTGCATGCTGGAGATAAAACTAATTCTACACATTATTAATTTATTCAATTTATGAAAGCCAGTAGTAACTGTTCACACCAGGTATAGCATGCAATTGCAAAAATTAACATTGCTAATTATGTGTCAGACTCCTGAATTTGCTCCTGCTTCCCCTCTGGAGTTCAGCTGCCTGTGCTCAAGGCCAGGTCTGGTTTGGAGCAGCTGAGGGACCAAGGGTCGGAGTGCTGGGTAAACAGCTTGGAGAGAAAAAGCTGTGAGATGCCTTCTTGGCATCCTGCTCCTCTTTGCACAAGAGATGCTTTTAAACCAAGATGTTTAGCCTTGTGTTTGCCAGAGCTGTATTACAGCTTTGCCCATACCTGTGGTCACCTGTATGTCTTGCTGTTCCTGGCCTGTGGGCTTGACTTTCCAGCATAACCTTGGACCTGCCCTATGGCTATAAGCTAACCTGGTGATCTGAACAGTCAGCTGAACCCAATCACTGGAACTGCTCTTTTTCCTCGATTATCATGGGACTATGTCTGTTGGGAGTGACCCAGAGCCTGATGTGGGGCTAGAGGAATGGATGTCAGGTCACTCCACCACACCACCTAAGAT
>JAWWLV010000088.1:78651889-78694756 GCA_035041135.1 Platyrinchus mystaceus
TCGTCCAGCCCCCCTATATCAAACCTTATATAAACCTGTGTTTCCCCTAATAAAGCGCGATCGCCCTCAAACATCACCTTGCCTCGTGTAGCTGATTCTTCCACCTAAGCGCGCAGGGCCACTCCTGCCAGCATACAGCCCGGCTGTATTCGCACCTACATACCAAGCTGAGTAGCCCAGTGGCAACCTCGCTCAGCTTGCAAGGACCTGCGGTCGCGGTTTGGACCCCATACCCCAAGCCGCAGTATATGTCCTTTAACTTTGATGGTGCCATGCTGTCTCTAAACTACTGGCCTGCCTTCTCTTATGAAGCAGCTGATTCCTGCTGTCTCCTGACTCTACATGCAAAAGAGTTGTAGCACATACCATGTACTGCTTATCTTCCCCTCTGAAAATAATCACGTAGTCATCATGTGTGATCCTAAATGAAAGTCTGTGGTGGGGAATATAATGGCAATACCTTGGGGTTTTTTTCCAAAGTAGTACCCAACAGGTTGTTACTAAGGAGGGAATAAATTCTTAGTTATTTCCTTTTTTCTGCTTGAGATAGAGAATTTTATTTCATAGAAAAAAAAAAATTCCTGCAGCTCCATAGCAACCCTATCTTTGGATTTTCCAGGCTATTGACTGGATGATGTAACCCACTGATACTTTAGTGTGTTTTTGTTTGAATGCACTGAAGACTGAAGTTTAAACCACCTCCTGTATTCTAGGGGACATAAAGTTACTGAACAGTTGTAACTCTATCTTCCTCTTGAGTTTAAAAAGTGTAAGTCGTTTCATAACTACAGTGTGCAAGAGGTACTTCCACTGAACTTCAATAAGATAAACTGTTATTTTTTTTAAAAAAAGTGATTGTGCAAACTATCTTGCTGTACTGCAATGCACCAACTAATTTGTGATTGTAAGGAAGTTTTTTTTGTGTAATTTGCTTAGTCAATGGAATGTAGAAAGATTCTATGAGTGTTAAGGAGAATTTAGCACTTTGAAATATTAGCCAAATTGTCTGTCAATATGTTGTTTTATGTCTGTGGAGATGGAAACATAAGGAATTGTCCAGATGGACCAGAACAGAAAGGACAAAGAGAAGCAATGTGGCAAATGCTTTCTATGAATTATCAGAAACTTCTTCATACAAACTCCATTTGCTGGGAATTCACAACCTTGTGAAAAATGAAAAGGGCCCAACGGCTCTTTTTGTGGTTGGTTACCCATTTTATACTTGCATTTGTGTGATTCAGTAGGGTTTAACACCTATTGGTAGCTTTTAGTTGTTATACTAACATACATTAGATTTCTGCTGAGGTTGTTGTGCTCCAATATCACACATGCAACAATTTTTTTTTTTTTGCTTTCTCTTCTGACACCACCAACCATAATCATTCTAAGGTCCAGGATTTCCTTGATTGTTTTGGCTTTAGATTTCAAACTTTTCTGGAAGAACGTGACACTAAGGAATCAGTTCTGTGTGTTTTTATAGTTGCATGCACTAGTCAGCACTGTCTCCTACCTGAAATACAGAACCATAAAACATTCTTGCTTTGCAGCCAAAGCTCTCAATTTTTTTTAAGTTTTCTCAGTTAGGTTTTTACTTTGTAACCTGGAAATTATTTTTGTCTCTTTATATCTTAGGTGCACCATTTTCCCAAGTATTGCAACAAATCATTCAAGATGGGAGTATTTAGAAAGAGAAACACTTTTCTTATTAGCAGCCAGAGCAGCTGCAATGTCTGCACTGCTTACGGGAAGTATGTTTTCACAGTTTTGTGTTCGTGCTATTTGCAGCAGGTCAGACTGGCAATGATGAACTGATAAACAGTGATTTTTTTTTTTTTTTGTTCTTCAACTCCATTGATCCAAGTCATGCTGCAACAGCAATCCTCCTATAGCTTTCTGTGCCAACTTCAAGGGCTTCTCTCTGATGCACTGTCAGTCAAACTTATGAACCCTTTGCACTTAAACTGTCATCTCATGGGTGGAACACAGGGGATGCCAGTTCTATTCAAGAGGAACGTGCTGCTTCCTTTAATTTCAGTGAAAAGAGTAGGCCTTTTAAATACTTAGTTAGTTAGTGTTTTCTAGACTTTACAGAACTTTAAATGCCATGCCTCATATTCAGCTAAGCTGATGATTTCTCTATTGGCAATTCACACAGAGGTGCTGGGTGGAAGATGAAGGATTTTTCTGAGCAGAACAAGTAACAAGGAAACATTCTGGCAAAAAGTCAACTACTTCATAATCCATTAGAGAAGACAGAAAAATGTTTCTGTCAGTTTCACATGCTGTGCAATACATATCATGCAGGTTTCAACATTATCATTTCTCTTTCAGAAATTTGAAAATCGAGATACAGAGCACACCCTTCCCATTCCCCAGTTATTCACAATTTAATTCAGTAAAATTATTTAAATGGCACATCATGTTGGGGAAAGAAATTGTTCCAATTAAATAATTGTCGGAGTGTCATAAAGTTATATCCACAGACATTGTTTGTATTAGATGAATTTCCAGAATAATACTGTAAGTATTATCCAAAGTATTTGAATGTTAAAAGAATATTCTGTAATAAAGTGACTATATGAAAGCAAATATATAAAAGCTTTAATATAAATAACATTGTTGGAGAACTGTAAGCCCCACAGAGGAATGCATACACGATGAAAATAGAGAAATTCTTGTAATTAGGTTTACCCATCCAGGTAAGAATGAGGTCAAATTTTGTCATTCAGTTCTTTCCATATGTATAGCAGTAAGCTTTATTCTCATAAGTAATATATAAAGGCTTATCAAACCAGGTATGTCATGCTAAAAAAAAAGGACTGGTACTTCCATAAAAGACCTACATTGTTACTCGTATTACATTAAAACAGTAATCAACAAAACCAATTCCTTTCAGAGGAGGAAGTAATTTCTCAAACTTCATCAATGGCTAATGTTGAAGTCGTAATTGACTCCTACTGCAGCAATTAAATCTTAGCAAATAGCTAAGGGTTTTTTGTACAGTAGTGGGCAGATCTTAACCTCCTCTACTGGGTTTTGTGGTTTCTAACCTGGAAACATGAAGCAAATCTCCACCAGGGAACACAATTGAAATATAGTTGCAAAAGATAAGCTTGCATAATGAATTTAATATAAAATATATGTAGACCTCATTTTAATCATTGAACCAAAATACTTTTTCTTGGAAAGTATAACCACTAAAAGCTACCAATAGGGATTAAACCCTACTGATTCACACAAAGGCATGTATAAAATGGGTAACCAACCACAAAAAGAGCCGTTTGGCCCTTTTCATTTTTCATTTATGACACAACTTTGTGCCATACATACTATGCTATTTGAAAAACTGTTCTTTTTCAAGAGTGTGCACTCTGTTATTTGCCTAGATACTTTCATAAACATGCCCTGTATATTACTGATGGGATGTGTCGAACACTCATTGTACTTTGGAAAGAAGTTGTTTTGCTGGAAATCAAATACATGACTTTGAGAGTTCTACAAATACTGTAAAATTTCATACAGTTTAGTTCTGTCACAACAAATTCCTATAAAACATATTTTTTGATGTGCACTGAAATTTTTATTATAAATTGAGTGATGGGTACATGAAAGGGAATATAACACTCTACAGTTCTTTCCAATACCTGACAAAAAATAAAAGTAACATGAAATGCACGACTAGCATACGCAGAGAGTGAAAAAAAATAAATCTTTGAAGAATAGCAGTGTTGTAGTTGTTTTTTGATTTCACAATTATTTTTTTTAACTAACATTCACACCATTATAAGGAGGCCCACAGAGAATACAGAATAATCTTATTCAAGGTCTTTAAGCTTTAGTCCAGAAATAGTATTGCACAAATGGTTTTCCCATTAACGTTTGCAAAACTCATGACTCTTAAGATCTGGGACTTCATGCAAACTGACTCTTGATCCTGCCCATGAAAACACAGTTCAGTGAAGATGCATGTCATCCATGGCTATTATTTTCTGCCCTGGTAGCAGTTTTAAATTAGAATATTTCTCAACCAAAGCAAATAATTCTCTGTTCTGGAAAGAATCCCCTTTAAACATGAAAGAACCAAGCTCATGTGAACAGTGATTGTCTCTATGTCTGCCTTCTTCACTATAAGGAAAGTAGGCATTACATGTGTATACTTTCCCAAAATATTCGTATTTACTAACCAATGAATAAACTGATAGTAGGGAAAACAGTACTACCTAATTCTAAAGGTGGTACTTTTCTATTTTTTTCCCTATGGACATTTTTTGGTTTTTTTACCCCTTTTTCTAGAACACAATGGTACCTAGTTAACCTCCAGTCAACACACTTGTCAGTTAAAGGAACAGCAGTGAAGATTATGTGTGATTTTCTTGGTTAGGTACAGACAAAAGTCATGATTTAATTTGTCTGGTGTGAGAAACTGAAGAGGAGGTGTTATTCAGATATGAGCCCAACACCCATGTCAAACTAGAACTTAACCTCTGCAGCTGGTCAGATGAGATGAATTATCTAGGCAAACAAAGTGGGAGCATGTGGCCTGCATGTTGTAGAATAAGAACCATGTACCCAATTTTCTTACGGCAGATAATGATAGTTGGAAAAGGAAAAAGACAGTACAGTGTGGGAGTGCTGAGGCTAGACTGTATCGAGGCTGTTCAGTCACAGATGTCTTAGCATCTAATATGGACCTCATTTATGCTCACTTGATGCTTCTTACCAAGAAAACAAATGATGGTAAGCTAGTATGTGGCTAGAACCAGCCACACACATACTGGAGCAAAATAAGTAAAAGAGAAATCAATGTCCAAATAACAGAAATCACAGCCCCTCAGCTACAGATTGTAAAGTCGAATTTTGAAAGTTACTAATTATAAAAATCTGGAGTGCTTTAAAATACATAGCACAAATATTTCTTCAGCAAGAATTGAACAAATAGCAGGGCTTCTGTATGCATTCATAGAATTTTGCTGACTGAATGAGTTCAGTTGACTCTAGGCAAAATGCTTTTGTTTTAGTGTTTAGGATTAGTTTGCTTGGTAGAATTCCTATGGTGTTGATGTCTTTGCCTGAGTTTCTCCTAATCTGTAGTTATTACATTTGAAAACAGCAAGAAAGCCACATTCTCTTGTCACTTGTAAAATTATAAAGAATTGAGTCATATCTGTCCATCCTGATACCATCATTTTAATGTTACAATGTTCTGTCATTTCAAGGATCAGTGAGTCTGAAAAGAAAGAGGAAGTGACTGCTAATATGGGAAGACAAGTGGAAGGAGAAATAAGGAATCACCCCACATCAGACAGTCTGAAAGAAGAAAATAATTGAGGGAGAGGAACTGCATGGGTAATGCCTTTTCAGACTTGAAGAGTTGGAATGGGGAAAGATGTGTTGTCAGAACCATTGTTAGGGAAGAGGAGGAAGAAAACTGGATGCAAAGACTCAAAATTTAAGAAATACATTTTGGGAAAGGCAAAGACATAGAAACGGTTCTAACGTGCCAGGTTGAAGAAGACCTCAAAGCTATAGAAGAGGAAAAGGTAATAAATGTTGAGAGAAAAAGAAAAGTATGTTAGAATAAGAAGCAAAGGAAACATTGTTTTCATCACCCATGTAATGTTTTGTGCTGTTTATTCTCAGATATGAGCTTCTAGAATACTGGCTCAGAGGACAGGCACAGGGGCACTCCTAGGGACTGAGTTTGCTCATTGGGAATAAAAGTTTTAAGGCATTCAGCAGGGAAAGAAGAGAAGGAGGAGGAGCATCCATCCTCAGAGGAGCATCAGGTACCCTGATAACCCCGAGAGATGACCGAAGGAACAATCTGGAACTTTCTGAGTTTGTAACAGTTTGGAAAAGTTGCCTAAACCACATCTGGAAGTCAGTATGGTCACCACGGCCAGTCATAATGGTCAGTGCCAGCTGTAAGCACTTTACATCTGTTCAGTCTGATCTAACTTGAACTTCCTCTATTTAAAAAGTTAATTACTTTTCTATAATAAAAGCTGGTTTTTTTCCGAATTTAACCTTTCTAGTCTTCATTGGGGGCTCGCTACAGGGTATCTACATCAAAGGTTTGGTGATTCAGATTACAGTATCTTTTTGAAACACACCGAATTAAAAGGAATGGAAGGCAAATATCTGTGGAAAGAGGGGAGATAGGTTGGAATAGAAAAGGTATGTTTTTTGCTGAGCTATGATCTCACCTGGATACTCTGCTTTAAGTCTTACTTTGAATTTAAATAGTGCAGATCCTTATGCAGAGTGACTTTGATTAAGTCCTCAGCTGGATTATTCTGGATTTGCATTATTTTAACCTATGTTCACCTGTTACTATGCTGAATTGATGGGAATACAGCTTTCTTTCAGCAGGATCTATTGAACAAGGTTGTCTAAGAAAAAGCTGTTCACTCTGTACATCGGAGTTCGATCCCCTGTGTCATAGGTCAGCAGTATGCATTCCTGACACAGCAGTAGATAGTTATTTATCACAGTGCCATCTCAGCTTTTTACCTCTCTTTGGTGTCAAGGCTATTGTTGTAACACTTCAGATAATTCTTTATTGGGGTGGTTTGCTTTAAAAAAATGATGTCTATTACAACTCAGAAACATTTATCCTAACATGTTTCCTTTGTTCACACATTTGTTATATCCAATGTAGCACAGGGTAAAAAATGTTTTTCTAACTATATATTTATGAGCAAAAATCTTTACAATATTAATAGAAAAGGTGTGCATACATTCCTTTGTGCAATGATGGCATTATATTTCCCAGAATGTATGTACATAGCATGTCTTTGATGCTTTGCTTGCTAAAATCCTCCCAGCCATTTCTTCAAACCTCTAAAGTGCAAGCCATTAAGGTACCATCACAGGCACAGACATTTCTGAAAAACTTTCACATAGTTACTGTTGCTAGGTAAATCATTCCCTTGACATCCATGTATTTAGATATGTTTCTCACTTTCTTTGTCTTAGATCTAACACAGTGACATGAATTTGGGGGTGGGGGTAATGAGAGATGCATGCAGCCAAAGCAATTGCTGAACTATGGGAATAAAAGAAATAATTTCTTTAAGGTATTTTAAATATGTTTTAATTATATCTGGACTGAACTTATACATTAGCCGGATATTTATCAAGTGCAAATGTAAAGAACAGCAGTTACAGTTAGAAAGATATTCAAGCATAGATCAGTTCTGACATACCTAATTGTCAGTAAATTACACTCCCCAGACTGAATTTGTCTTTAGGTTCCTCACTCCTACTGTACTTTTAATCAATACTTATATATGTTTGATGCACCTATGTTTCTGCACATCTGCATCTAGTCCAGTTTTGGA
This sequence comes from Platyrinchus mystaceus, assembly GCA_035041135.1. Taxonomy (NCBI): domain Eukaryota; kingdom Metazoa; phylum Chordata; class Aves; order Passeriformes; family Tyrannidae; genus Platyrinchus; species Platyrinchus mystaceus. The sequence goes on from JAWWLV010000088.1 coordinate 78,659,233, forward strand.
TGATGCAACAATGCAACAAATTACTTGTCCATGTACTGAACAGAAAATTTTCCATTACAAAACTGAGACATGACCATTGATTTCTGACTTTTAGGATTTGTCAGATGAATGCATAAGTTAGGCTAAAGAACAAAAAACCCAACAATTGTTTGAAAAATCTATGGGAGGTGAACAAGAGAAAGGCAAACTCTTTATCATAAAGGAATACTATATTCAGTTGAGCTTTGATGTTCTACAATGGTCTTCTAGACATTATCCTTGGAGCCTTGGAATTGAACAGGCTTTCTGTACAAGGATAAAATCTACCATTTCTGAATGCTCAATATACTTTCAACAGTACTGATGAGAGTTCTAATGGATGAGTTACCAATCACAGAAAGCAAGATGTGTCTCACAGTTTTTATAGAAATTCCTTAGCTAATCATTTTCAAAAAGTACATGAAAACTTTAGGATTTGGCTCTTAGCAACATGATGTTATGTAAACAATAATGAAAAAAAATATTTTCTGGAACTAATAGATAAAATAAGGTAACGTCCTAGACCAGCTCATCATTTAAATAAAATTTTAATGAATGAATGACAGGTCAGATCATGTGATGTAGACCTTCTTCCTCAAAGTCTTTCTAGATTCTACCCTTAACCATTTAATTAATTTCTTCTTTTTCCGTAAGCCAAAAATATTTCGTTTAGAAGCTAGAATACATGTTGAGAGGATTGGGATATTTGATTAGTAGAGTCAAAAATATTATTAGTAAATAAAGTTCTTTATGTCACTGTGTTGCTGACAAATACATCCCTACAGTGGAAGAAGACTCAGAGAGAACTGGTGAAAAGCCTGTGCCCATGAAGCTCAGGGAATAAGGCAGGGTGTGACTGACCACTACTGTTGCACTGAAGTTGTCTGTATCTCAACACTATGGGGACCAAAGGAAGGCCTTTGTTTTAGATAAAGAGCTGTTGGGAGTTCAGTGGATCAACCTGTGGTATAAATGTTTCACCCTGAGTTCCTTAAAACACTGTGAATGTCTCCCTGACTTAGCCAGGCCAGTATGGGGGAAGTGAATACGTGGCCCAGCCCAACTCAGAGGGTAAAAACTAAACAATTAACCACAGTATTTTGAAGACAGCACTGAGCATGAGCTGGCTTCAACCCATGTTTTCCTTCCCAGAAACTGAGGACATCCAGCATTGTGACGGTGAATGTATTGCAGAGACTGATAATTGGGACCGCACTGGTATTGTGGTTGGATTGTGTACTGCACTTGCAAAAAGTGTAACTTTGATTTGAATTATTTTTTCAGAGTATTTTGTATCACTCTACTAAATCAGAAATTCCATTTGACATAAACTATCTCCAGACAAGTAAATGTGATATTAAACATTATATCCTCCACTCACAGAATGTCAAAAATGTGACTCTGACACAATGATTTCCTGCCTATTAGGCATTTAATTTCTCTCTGTTACTGTTCCATTTGCAAAAAATTAAATTTTAGTTGCATCAGTAATATCATAACTATTGATTACATAACTATTTTTTATGCACACACACATATATGTGCTATATAACTAACTCTATAAATTAAAAATGTTAAATAAAAGTCACATACTTTGGTATTTCTCTTCATGATCTTTCAAGATTACTTTTTTTAGGGAATCAAAGCACTAACATTAGAATTATTTTTTTCTGCTTTCTCAGTGTCTACATTTACCTTTGCAAGCTTCCCATTTACAATAAAAAAAAAATCAGGTAACTTTTTAATGTTCAATGTCACCTGGATCATTACTTTTCCTTCTTCAGGTTTAATTTCTCCGATAGACTAATATCTCATTTTGGGGATATAATTTTTTTTTCAAGACTTACTGATTAAAAACATTACACCCTTTCCAATCCAGTTCTTTTAATTCAGAGGGTTTATCCCTTGCCAAAAAAAAAAAAAAAAAAAAAAAAAAAAAAAAAAGAAAATGGTAACTTAAACTGAGGTTAAAAAAGAGCAACTGAGTAACTGAGTAACTTAGATGCTCATTAATTTAAAAGTGGTTTTGAAAACTGTTGCTGACTAACTTACATGGGGCATAAAATATTTATTGATATTTAAAAATAACTAGAAGGCAAGAAAATTCTCTTCAGTTAACCCTTCAGCATTTTCTTCAACATATGGTATCACATTACAAATAAGAAAGCATTCTTCTCAATAAAAATAGAAAAGCAAAAAAATATATTTCTCTAAAGGACCATCTGAGGCTTGTAAAGATCTATGAACTTCAAGCATCCATAAGCTTATCAGCAAAAGATGAGTAATCTCTTCCCCCCCCCCCCAACCTGCACTCTACCCTTTTCTAAAGCCTTTGGGTTTCTGATACTGAAGTACAATCAATTCTGGATTTGAATGGAGCTAGGGACAAGATGCTGATAACCGTTCATGTGTGCAGGGAGGAAAAGAGTCTTGGAAAGCTTCCCTGGGCCCCTGACTGATACCCTTAAGCTGCTGTTCAGGGAAGAGCAGGAGCTGGAAGGAGTAGCCGATACCCTAGATTGCTGTGCAGCCCTTCAGCAGGACCTCAACAAGTTGGAGAGACGGACAGAGAGCGGTCTGAAGTTCAACAAGGGCAAATTCAGGGGCCTGCCCCTGCCATGCACCAACAGGCTTGGGACCAACCTGCTGGAAAGCAACTCTGTAGAGAAGGACCTGGGAGTCCTGGTGGAATACAAGCTGTCACCGAGCCAGCAGTGTTTCCTCGTGGCCAAGAAGGCCAACAGTATCCTGGAGTGCATAAGGAAGAGCATTGGTAGCAGGTCGAGAGAAGTGATTCTGACCCTCTACTCAGTCCTAGTGAGGCTGTATCTGGAGTATTTGTGTCCAGTTTTGGGTTCCTCAGTACAGGAGAGAAATGGAGCTCCTGGAGGGAGGGCAACAAAGATGATTAATGGACTGGAGTACCTCTCGTACGAGGAAAGACTGAGGGAGCTAGGCTTATTCATCCTTGAGAAAAGTAAGTATCTGAAGGGAGGGTGTCAAGAGGACAGAGCCAGGCTCTTCTTTGTGGTGCCAAGTAGTAGGACAAAAGGCAATAGGCCTTTTGTATCCATATCCTTTGTACTCTTACACTTTCACATACCCAGTCTCTGTGTAAGTCATTCTAAATTGTTTCTAACCCAGTTTTCATATGTATGCTTCATCTATGTAATAAGTAATGGAGTGAACATGGACCTCAAACTCAGTTAAAATTTCACTTTCACAATTCCTACTAAAACCTGCTTTTTGCCAATATGTTTGATGGTGAATCTTTAGAGTAGACCAAGCCACTCATCCGAGACAATTCGAGGCAATTTAGGAGCAATCTGATATTTCTCTTGGGTGTGGCAATGCAGTAAACCAAAAATTGTTACCACTTATTCCAACAAATAACAAGAAGGTAGTCCTCACCCTTGGCAAAGATGGATCACAAAGTGAGAGGTCTCCACAGTTTGAAAATCCTGTGTTATTATTTATACAGGAAATTTATAATCTCTAAAATAGACCTTAATTAAGAAGACAGGTCCACAGAGTATTTCATTCCTTTGCTGAACACTTTCAGGTAGACTAAATTGCAGCAAGCTAGGCAAAGAAATATAGTGGTGTCATACAAGTTGCCCACTTAGTATTCGTGGCTACTTAACAGACTTTGTTAGGAGCACAAAGTATTTCTTCATATTGAGCAAGCACAGTTCATTTTAGGCAATAGGAACTAGAAGAGGACATAGAATGGAATGGAATAGAAAATAAAAACTTTTTTGTGAAGACTAAAAGACTCCATCATTCAGGACCTTTGAGAAGAGGTTGCATAGAAGTATCTGTAGGTACAGCTGACCCTGCTTTAGGGTAAGGGAATGAAGTATAAGACCTCACTTACACATTTACATTTACACAACAGTCACCTCTCAGGAACTGAAATACAGATTTTCCAACAACAGACCAGAAGCAAAATGGAAACCTAAAAGCTGGGTTAATTTGAATGACATGTGCCAAGTGACAAGAAGCAACAGAATCTGGCTTTTAAAATGTAATATGGCATTAAACCTTCATAATGCCTTTTAATTTATGTAGCACGTTTCATCTCGGAGCACTTTGCACATTATTCGGTGCATCACTGGAGAGGATTTTCTTCTGAATTTGCCCGTAACTAGGATAGCAAAAGCAACTACATTCAAGTGAAACCCTGCGCATTTTTTTAGAATGTATATTGTTTTAGAACTTTCCAACCTACACTGTCCTTGGAAACAAAAAGATGTCTTACAGACATGGAATAAATCAATTCTGCTTGCATATTGATATTTGGATTTAAGGATATTATTTGCTTCTGCTGTAGAAATCTTCACCATAAGTTTTTTGTAGCAATGCTAGACGTAACAAAGATGTTCTTTTCTTTTACTTTATACCATAAACCACATATTTTTTTACTTTAAAACATAAAAACAGAAAACATAAAGCAACAAAACCATTCATGAATGCTCCAAGAATGGGCAATCATGAGACACCAGCTGTGTACCTCTGAGAATTTCTATAGCAAAACTGAGTTATAAGAAGGGTTTTCACTGCAGTTTCCAAATTGGTTACCCATTTTTTATGAGTTTACAAAGAGCTTTCCACAAACCTAGGAACAGAATGTCAGCAAAAGCAAGGTTGCTTCTTATAAAGAAAAACGTTAAATTGGCAGTAAAGTTTCTGCAGTGCTGAAGTTGAAGGAAGAATCAACATCCCAGCAATGTGCAAGAAATGTTGGGTAGATTATGCTGTAAGAAGAAAAGATGTTAAGTTTGACATATTTGACAATATCAGTCCTTATGATTTCCGTTTGAAAAGGATAATTTTCATTTTAAGGGAATTTCTTGATATCAGAAAAAGAAGATGGTGGCACAGAAACCATGAACTGATGAAAATGTTCTCCATAATATTGTTTTTGGAATAAAGAATCAACTTTGAATTTAAAATACATTCTAAGGAAAGGAACAAGTACCACCAGAAGTCTCATTCTCAGGATGCATTGTTTCACTGCAACATTTTCACTTAACTTGGACTTCAGATTCACTTCAGAAAGCTTTACTTTGGGTTGGGTTTAGTTGTTGATTTTTTTTTCTGTGAGACATTGTGCATATGATCATTTCTGTAGTCTGTTCTTGTGTTGTATCTACCTCACATATTTTCTTTTTCTTAATATTTTTCAGTTTATGCCTCCCAGGAAAATCTCATTACTTTTTCTGTCTATAAGATCTCAGTCTTGATTGTGGTCTGCGCAATGTGAATCTTGACTTCAGAAAGGAATCATGATTCTTACTGTGTAAAATAACCGTCATCAAACATGCAGAAAAAAAAAAGGTAATATTTGTGGAATGCTTTATTTTCCCAACACCCCCAAATTCCTTAATTTCTTCTTCTCCCTTCAGCTCTACATTTTCTCAGTAGATGCTGAATGTATATGCCTAGCGAAAGGGGGTCTATGCTGGTTTTTTGGGTTTGGGTTTTTCAGGGGAAAGGACTAAAATTACCTGGGTTTTTTCCCAGTTTACTTACCTATTTTTACCTTTTCAAAGAATGTGGAGGCAATTGATAGTTATCTTCACATTTGTTGGAAAGCTATTTCTGATATTCCAACCTTATAGAAACAAAAGAAATGGTGACTAATCAGTTACATTTTCTCCACTGACAGTTTCTGTGTCTTTCTGTGCTTAGTTACAGGAGATGTGACTTTGATTATCTTCTGAAGACCCATTTTAGTTAAAATAAGCTTAGCCTAGGATGAATAAAAGAACTCTTGTTGACCTCAATTTTGTCATCAGATTGAGCTAGTGAAATGAAATCTAACATATTTCCATATAGATGCCCTTAACCCTCTTCCTGAAACGACAACACAGGTGGCAGACAATGTGCATGTACCTGGAAATAGAGACCACAGTCATTTATATTATCATGGAAATTTTGATTTTGGATTAGTAGTATAATTATATAATCCTGTTTCATGAAAGGGAAAGAAAGTAGAATTTTTGGCAGCAGTATCAGAGGATATTTTGTTTTCTCCAGCCTTTTTTTTGAGACCTTTGTGAAGTTGTTGAAGGCTAGTTTGTTTTCCTTAGATGTCATAGGTTTTGGGTTGGTTTGTTTGTTTTTTTTTTTAATTTTTCCCACAAAGAAGATCTCTATCCATTAATCCACACCTATATTTTTTTTTAATAATTCCTCTTTAAAAATGTCATGTTAATGACCTGCAAAAATTTTTGCCCACTTTTGTCTCAGCTAAATTTCCACTGAATATATGGGTTTTTTCTTGTGAATTCAGATAATTTCCTTGGAAGATTTTTGTGTTCTTTTCGTTACTCACTGGAGTTTTTATTATTCTTTTGTCGCATTTTTCTGATTCAAAACATCTCAGGATAACTTAGAAAGCACTTAGAAAGATTGGTAAACTTATCCCCAGTGTCTGGTGTTCTGAATTTAAAATTGTCAATAAGCAATCAAGCTTTGAATATTTAGTAGTAATAATCATGACAAATGTTACCTTTCCACTAACAGTTTGGGTTTGTATCCGGTTGTCTTGAAATGTATAAAATGTATATTCCCAGTAACCTCTTGGAAAAGCTGAGGAATTCCTAAGGAAGAGTATAAAATAGTATAGGACATAGTGAATGACTTTTCTTGAGAAAGAAAAAAATGACCATAGTAATATCCTTGAAATTTATCAGATGCTTTTTCACATGCCAAGTTCCAGTGAGCTAGATAGTTCAAGGATGTTTAAAAGTGGCAGAACTGTGAACAGAGGTTACTATTATACAGCCCCATCTTCTAGACACTACTCTCTTTGATTAAAACCAGTGGGAGTTTTGAGTGAACAGAAGTTGTAGGGTCAAGCCTGCAGTGCTAAGAAAACATTGAAGAGAAAAGAATGAAAGTATTTAATGACAAACACTTCTATGAAAGCTCTGCCGTCATTGCACTCTTGAGTGAAAAATATTTTCAATCAGCTGTCAGGCTTTTTGTAAGTGCACATGAGCTGGGAAAGGCCAAAAACTGCCCTTGATTTGTGTCCTTCCAGGTAAAGTCTGGCCGAAGCCAGGTCAGAATCTTTCCTTTAGCAATGTGCTAGACTTAGAATCATAGAATCATTTAGGTTGGAAAGAGCTTTAAGGTCACTGAGTTCAATCATTAACTCAGGACTGCCAAGTCTGCCACTAAACCATATGCCTGGGTTTAACATCTACACTTCCTTTAAATACCTCTAGGGACAGTGAGTCCACCACTTCCTTGGGTGGTTTGCCCCAACGCTTGAGGACCTTTTCAGTCAAGAGGTTTTTCTTAATATCCAATCTAAACCTCTCCTAGCACAGCTTGAGGCCATGTCCTCTTGTCTTGTCACTTGGTACTGGGGAGAAGAGATTGATCCCCACCTCGCTACAGCCTCCTTTCAGGTAGTTGTAGAGAGAGATAAGGTCTCCCTTCAGGCTCCTTTTCTCCAGGCTAAACAACCATCGCTCACCTCAACCACTCCTCATAAGAGTTGCACTCCAGACCCTTACACAGCATTGTTGCCATTCTCCTGACATGCTGCAGTACCTCAACATCCTTCTTGAAGTGAGGGGCCCAAAACTGAGCACAAGATTCAAGATGAGGTCTCACCAGTACCAAACACAAGGGAGTGCTCACTGCCCTAGTCCTTCTGGCCACATAATTTCTGAAGCAAGCCAGGATGCTGTAGGCCTTCTTGGACACCTAGACACACTCCTGATTCATAATCAGCCACTGTCTGTCTACCCTGGGGAGGGAGGCACTGAGCCATTAACTCATGCCTGTCTTTCAAAATTGTCAGTTAACCAAGGAGGAAAGACTATATATGTTTTCTAAAGTCTACAATTTTAAGTTATATCTGGTTAATTATTAATTAAATCCATTTAAACTTCCTGAAATAATTTTGCCTTCCTGACTATTGGTAGCAAATCTGAGTACAAAGATTTCAGGCCTAACTTGGACGATCTGGAACTGTGCAAACAGAACAAATAGCCTTTATGCCTTCCTCATGGAATACTCTGCCTAGGTGCCAAAAGGCAAATACTGTGCAACTGATAGTATTGGAAAGCTAGTATTGGAACATTTTATGTTCATTGGGTTTGGACTTTATTTCATGTCACGATGAATGTTTGAAAATTAAAAGCTAGAAACAGCCGTGAACTAAAAAGTTTCTAGAATGATGAAAATAGAGTCTATTTTAGTAATCCACCTAAACTGCCACCCTTATTTTAATGTGCACCTGAGGTTTAGGTAAGGGGCAATGGAGCAAAACTTATTCCTGACAACTCAAGCTGATGTTGGTTAGATGTTACCAAATAAAGATGCCATTATCTGTACTAGTATTTTTTAGTCATGAAGCATAGATGATTTGCAGTTTGCACAGACCCATTTTCAGTAAGAAACTGAAACTACAGCAGCCTACTGTATTGTACTCATCAAAAGACCAGAGCAATCCACAGCCTCAAGTTTTGTTTTGAGAAGGAAAAAAAATGCAGTCTGAACGCTGCGGTAAGTGCTGCTTACAGCAGCTTACTGTATACATCCTTGTCATAATTGGGAAAACAAGGTTCCAGAAAACAGATACAGTGTTGTTAGTTTTAACGATGTTCATGGTATTGAGGCTATGCCCTCTAAAATGTTTTACTAGGCTGTGGATCAGTTGTATTGAATACAGTAATTTCTTTTTATCTAAATGAATCATCCTCATTTAGCATTTAGAGCAGAATGGTTCAAGCGTGCTCATAACAGTACTGTTGAGTGCTGTTGAGCCAGTTATGGCTGCCTCATAAATTTTCACTTAACTGGCTCTACTTTCTGAAGTGTATTCTCTGCAATGGTCTTGTTACCGCTGCAATGTAATTTTGGGTTTAAGTTGATGCATATACTAAAAATTGCACTATTGTCTCATGATATTGACAAAACTTCTTATTCCCTTGTATTCTTCTATGCCTGCCTCAGTGCAAGCCAGGAGTGGGTACAGATCACTCTATTTAGTTTTGTTCATTTGATGGAGGACCATTAAATGTGTTTTCTGTGAAGAGCAGGTTCGCCACAACATGGACAAAGGCTGTATCTCTTATCAAGATTTTTAGGGACACTGAAGAGTTTTCATGGCTATATCCTGATCTACATATCCAGAGCAGTTATTTGAGTTATTTGTAGGGTACACAGTTTTTCTAATTATATATTTCATTTGATTGAAGTATAAGTCTAAGTGGTTTGGTTTTGTACTTCAAGACATTCTTCACAGTATTCCCCATTAGTTTGTAAATTCTTTTGATTTCTGTGTTTCTGTCATTTTCAAGATCTGCTTATTTAATTTTTTTGCAATGGGGAAGAAAACTATTAAAACCAAAGTATTAAACATAAATAAACTAAAATAAAAATAAAAACGGGTATGCTACTTCTGAAAGAAATTCTTACTGTTTAAAATTTTCAGATTTAATGAGAGTGAAGTAAGCTTCCTAGCACTGAAAAAAAATAAAATCCTGAAGTTGACATTTCAGGACTTTGTGTTCTCTCATCTTTTTGTAATACTTGAATACTTTAAAAGTTAGTGACACTGTTTCAAATATTCATAAGGTAAAATGTTCTGCTGTTGATTATTACATGAGTTTTCAAGTTACAGCAGAGGAACTTGTATTGATGCTTTTAACATTAGGACTGATGAGAAACTCATCCTTTAACGGAAACCTCAAAGGAGCTTCAATAGAAAGCTTTTCTTTACTTCATATGAAACTAACTGTGACAAAGATCTTTCCATAAAGGGTCATGTAACCTGCCTGCAGTACTTTGTCCTTCAATCATAACTCTTTGATGACTGTTTGGATCTTTCCATGATTTTTCTGCAGAGCTGTATTCCATAAAATATAGACATTCACTGCTGTGAATTTTTAGAAATTCTTTTCTAAAAGTTTAAATATTTTGACAAGCATGACTTTGACAGTTGTGACAGTTTTGAGAATAGCATCTACTGAAGAGACGTAGCACTGATTACATTTACTCTAATAACCCCAACACTATGTAAAATATATAGACTTAAGTAGGTAACCGTTTTATTGACTTCCATTGACCTAATCAGAAGAATTAAACTGTGTACGTACTTGGAAAACTTGCTAGTCTGTCCGTTAAACAAACTGTTGAAGAGTATGAGAATGTCCTGGTACATAGCAAGGTCTGTATCGAGCTTAAGAATCACTAATGTGTTTTCATATTATTTTCTGTCCCTGTACTGCTTGGTTTTCACACTGTTAGAAGTGCTAAATGTGTGTTAACCTTTCTGTCACATAGACTATTATAGTCTACCTGATGTTACCTTAGCCATATTCCTCAGCTACCAGTTACAAAAAAATACAAATGTCAGAGAATTTAAAATTAAAAACACCCAACCCAAACAAAAAACAAACAAACAAACCAATCCCCAAAACAACAATAAACCCCCCTCCTATTATTTGAAAGAGCTTTTTCACTGTTGTGATCTTTTGATCAGCAACATGTCTAAGGCATTATGAGAGGTTTGGAAGATTTAAATTTTACAAATACTCTCTTTATTTTTGTAAATTAAGCAATAAAACTTTGCTAGGCAGACTAATAAATGAAAAATTCACATAATAAAAATACTTTTATAAAGTTTAGAAAGCAAACAACTTGTGAACTGTATTATTATATCAGTTGACAGGTCAGTTCTACTTGTTTTAATTGATTTAAAAATGGTAGGGTTTTGCACAGGAAGCTGCCCTTGGAAATTATTGCTGCCATAAATGTTGCTAGGTGTAGTAAACTTTCTGTGGATAAGTTTGGCTGACTAATTAATGAAACACAGCTTTTGATTAATTTGATAGATACTTAATTATTGGTATTACATTATGTAACTTATGAATCATTATTTAATCATAATCTTCTTACATATTAAATATTTCAGGAAATATGAAGGTATTCAATCAATATGGAATAGTCCATACTCTAGAAAGCAGAGATAAACTAGTTCTTTCTTTTAGAAGTTTATTATTTTACTATACCTTGTATAAAAATACCTTGAAAGAAAGAGCTTTAAAGAATGACCTTTGAAATAATCCCATTGAGATCAAGAATTGTATGGAGCCTAGGAGGTAAATAGCTAGTCAGATATACATAATTTTTGTTTATACTTAATTATATTAGTTAATTATGTGTTTACCATTTCTTTTTCCTATTTTTTTCTATGTTTTTTAACTGAGTACCTCTTGTAAACAAAAATATTAATAAATGCATGGTAATTTTCTATCACATACACTGGACATGAACTTCAGAGTTTTTTTCAGTGCTTTTTTTCTGAGATTTTAAGCATATTAGTTTCTATGTATTTATCATATACAGTTCAGCTCAAGTGGAAATGGGAACTCTTATGATATCAAACCAGGCTTTACTTCTTTTATAATAGAGTTTGACATTCTCTGTAAGCTACTATTTCCCTAATTTTATCAGAATCTAATAAATAGGTATTCACACTAAGGCATTATTTCAAAATACATCAGGTAATCATTCAGGTTCATACAATAGTGATTGAACATGCCTTTCCCTGTAATTGATGATAATAGTGGCAAATGGTCCAGATACGTGGGTGTGAGACAGGCAGTCTGAGAGGGAATAGTATTCCTGGGCCTTATTCTGATTGCTACTGGCTGCTAAGAGTGTGTTGAGGAAGAAAAAGCATCTTTATTTTTAATGAAAGTACCATCAAATGTAGGTTAGCAATCAGCCTTCACATTTTCTATCAACTGAAAAAATAGAAAAAGTACACAAAATATTGAACAATTTTTCAATTTGTGAGCACTTTAGCACAATATGTATCATGTCAGACAAAAGTCTGTTCATTTGACTATATCTATAGACATGAGCACCAAGTTAAAAAGTTAACTTCTCAAACCCTCTTCTTCCCTGCCTTCTAACTTTCCTAGACAACCAAGGGCACGATTATATTGTATATGATGATCTAGATCAGAGATCCTGAAGCAGTCACCAAAAGGTTAGCTCTGGAGTTGGAAGTAGTACAGCTTCATCAGCTTGGACTGATTTAACTATTCTACTTATGGATCTTTCTATATGCAACCCTGCAGCGTGTAAGTAAATAGGGATCTGTTTTATGCTACTGGACTGCACTGCAGAAACATACATGAATCACCACCAGGAAAGTTCCTTTAGACATGCTATGCATATGTATAATTGCACACACCTCTAACCAAGTAACTGTCACTTTACTGCTGAGTACTTCACGTTGACTCTGCTGCCTCTTATGTCCAGCCCCATGATGTTTTACTTGAAAACTCCCTGTGAAGTTAGTAATGAAGTAAGTAATGAACCACTTCTGGTCTAACCAGCTTAAGCTCCTCTGAAGCTTAAGAAACATAGAGTGTTCTGTGCACAGGAGAGTATTATAGACAACCTGCACTATTTTCTGTCCCTCCACATAAGTCTGTTAACAGTTCTGATACTGAAGGACATGAAGTTGATTTTATTTGAATTACCTTCTGAATCAGTTCCAGTAATCTCAGTTTACTACTTCAGCCTATATCTTTTTCTCTCCTTCTCCATCCTTCTCCTGATGCAGCACTGGAAAAGAAGCCCATCTATTTTTCGCTATTATAACATTGCAATTTGCCTAAACCTGGTTGGTCTGGTGGTTGTTTTGTTTCCCCTTGATGTCAGCATTTAACATTTAACAGTTTTGGCTATGAAAGAGATGGATTTCAATCATTGCTACTTGCAGTACTTAATGTTTGAATGTTTCAACTAATCCAGAAGGAAAAGTACCCACTCTAATTTGTGTGCTTAAATACAGTATAAATAGAATTCTAATTACCATAACCAGAAACATCATTCCTATTTTAAGATCATGAGGTAACATCAACAAAAATCCCATGTAATACTGCACATACCACCCCACTGCAGTGTTAAGCAACCCTAACAACATTAACGATCTTCAGGCTAGAAATATTATGAATTCCCCAGTCATCAGTTAACATGTTGCATCATTTCTCTGTGCAGCTTAATCACTGCATACACATATCATCTCCCTTGATTTAAAGAGTTTTGACTCTGCATAGTTCAATTTTATGTTCTCCAGGAAATTTAGGGGAAGGTGCTTATCATCTCTAACCCCAACCTAAATAAGATCTAGTCTGTTCAATCAGTAGTCAAAGACTCTAAGATAATTTACCTTAAATCAGATTTTATTACTTCTAGTGTTCTATTCTCAAATTACTTCTCAACTATTCTGGCAGGGAACTAACTTAGTATAAACCTATTCATTGATTCAGAAAAGACAGTTGAGCATGAAAGCAGGTGTCTACAGTTCAGTCTGAGATGCCCATTGTTACCAGATATATTTTCTAGCTTGAAGGACAAATTGTGTTCTTTTATTGTGTCTATTAGGCAAGTTGCAAATCTCTTGGGACAGTATTTCAGGATTTATTCTGTTGTAAATAACTGATAACATGATTTAACGGAGAAGTAACAAGTTAATTTATTTACTCACATCCTAAATAATAATGCATTTACCCAAAACAAAAACATTTGCTAAAATTTACTCTTTCCCATGTGCATCATGAATTACTAAATTTTGTTATTGTGATAAAAATCAGTGCATTTAACTCATTGATAATACAATGCAACAGTCAGTTCTGTTTGAGATAAAATGACATCTTTTCTGTTCCAATCATATAATTATCTCACATATTCCAATGTTAACCACATTAAATATATTGGCTTGACTTTCAGCTTTAGTAACCTTTTATTTGACATCTATAAGACACAGCTACTAACGTAACAGTAACATATGGAGTAATATTTTTATATTTATTTTCTAACATTATGATAAAATAAAAACATTATTTTGAATTGAATAAGATAACCAAAGTACAGATGCTTTTTACTTCAGTTTGTTACCTGTCTATCAATAAAGGTATGAGATTTATATGGGACACACTTATGTTCTCTGGACTGGATTGTGCTGGAGTCATTTATTCATATCCATGAATATTTGAACATTTTAAGTCTTTGTTTTTTTCCTTGATATTATTTGATTACTTTGGTGTCTTTTTCTGATTAGATTTTTCTCAGGCTTTTCAACCAGAGATGTTTAAGGGTAGTTAGGTGCTTAATTGCTGTGGAAGATCAGTGAAATACTCGTGTAATAGGTATTAAATATAGTCTCTCGGTTTGGGATTTTTCAGCATTGACTTCTGTGGAGAAAAGTAAGCAGTCTGGATCAGATTACTAGATATATTTAAACGCAAGACTTCAAGGAAAGACACTATGTTAAATAAAGATGCAGAAGTTCTGAACCCCTCCCTTGATACTCCCTATGATACTCAGGATCATAAGGAAATGTATCAGAGTTCCTGTTCTTTCTTTTGGAAATGCAACTGTAAAAGTTTGACTTGTTTTTGCTATTTAATGGTTATGCAAGACTTGTGATCATACCAGCATTGTACATTTTCAGGAAAGAAAAGAACATTTTGGTTTTATAGTCTGTCTTTTATGCTTGGAAATGGTGAGTTGTACCTTACTGATATCTGCCTTTGATTATCACTCATCCCAATGCACAGACAACCTGTTGGAATTGTGCATTAATAGTACAGCATGTACAGAGAGATGTCACCAGGGTTTTCACAGATAATAAGCTTTTTAAAAATATGTCTGGTGTCAAATATAAAACCAAAAAGATATTAATGACCTTGCTCCTAACCTAGAATAAAGTGAGACATTCATTTGCTGCAAATTGGTACCGCTTCTTTGGCTGTTGGGCACTAATATGATTTACACATAAAAAGGGTTTGACCCAGTGATGGTAAATTTATTTCCTGCTCCATTTTAGCTGTGTGTTCTTGTTTCATCCCTAATCCTGAGTTTGGATGATATGAATAAGAAATTTGGAAATATTGTACACAACTTGGAAAATATTTGTTTACTCTGGCTTGCAGATTCCCTCCTCTCCCATGGGAGAATTATAACTCCCACTGAATTTTAACTCCCACTAAAGTCTTTGAAAAGAAGGGCAAAATTTAGCTTGCAAATAAATGGGACGGTTACTTGCTGGCAAAGGAATAATAGCACAGCTAATTCTCAAGACATGCATTCTGTATTATTTAAAATACAGCACTGTCTTCCCACATACCAAGAAATTTTCAATACGCGCTTGCTCACTATGTATACAGGCAGAAGTCTGAAGACTGTGTATTTTTGTGTAATGGGCAAGTACCAAGTATCTTGCTCCATGCAGTGAGAACCTATATGCCTATACTATTAAGTCTGATTTATTATAGTAGCAACATTACTCTTCATTTTTTAGCACAAAAAGAGGTGAATCATGTTCTTTTGAACATTTCCTTATATTTACAAGGCTTCCTACAATGCAGCTGACTAAAACAACAGTGAGCACTTCTCCAGGACTGTAAACTCTGCTGCAGTTAGCTGGAATGAAGGCATTAATTCTCTGTTTTGCAGTCTTGCAGTTTTGTTTTCCTGCACCTTTGCTTGTTTGTTTGTTTTGATTGGGGGAGTTGTTTGTTTGGTTTGGTTTTTTGTGCAGGAGGAAGGGATCAAGAGGGAATGATCAGTAATTTTGCAGAAACAACAAGCACAATTTTTCACTTCTGGACGAAGATGAAGTGAAAGGCTGAAATATTTTTTTAGCTTGTTTTTTTTTCAGCCATAGCAAGGCCAAGAGGAAAATAACATGGGCTAAAATGTATCAAGACCATTAGCTTTGAAATGTGGCAGAATGATCCAGAATCTCCAGCCTGAAATCAAAGTGCATTTCCTGCTTGATGAAATTCGCTTAATGTAAGGTGTAACAGTGAAAGAGATTAAACATGGAAAAAAATTACCCAGCAATGTAGTAGCAGTTTCATTGCTTTCAGTCAAGGTATTTTACTAAAACACTTGTTGGAACTAAATCAGAGTGCAGGAGGAGACTAGATTAATCTAGATCACTTTGAGTGTTAAAGGTTGTCAATGAAACTGAAAATTAATAGTACACATTGTCATGCTAGCAATTAGATTGAGAAAGTTTTGTTACATCTCCATAATATCTGACAATTTGCATTTATAGGTCATAGGATATCATTTATCATGCTTACTGGATGCCAAAACAGATTTTAGTAGGAATACTGATTTTCTGTTTTGACATTTGTTTTGGAAGAGGGAAAGGGAAGAGGTCACTTGTTTGATTTTATTTATTTGCAGCCACCCAAACAGACAGATCGAACTTGGCTCTGCTGCACAGCAACTTTCACTGCTGTCTCTGTGTGACAAGACCCAGACTTGACCTAAGTTTTAGATGAGTCTGAGTAGACTCTTACATTTAGACCAAAACCTGTAAAATCAATTTGTATTTGAACATGAGCTAAACTCCCTGAAGTTTTGTACATAGACTAACCAGAATGAATTGGAACAGGAATAGGGCTTGCTGACTACTCACTCCTGGGCTCTCCTCCTACCCTGCACTCGAGAAAGTACAGACCCTAAGAGAATGGCCTGAACTTGTCTCAGAGGAGGTTGAGGTTAAATGTTAGAAAAAGGTTCTTCAACCAGAGGGTGGTTGGGTGCTAGAACAGGCTCCCCAGGGAACTGGTCACAGCACCAAGTCTTACAGAGTTCTAGAAGCATTTGGATGATACACTCAGGCACATGGTGTGACCCTTGGGAATGGTCCTGTGCAAGGGCTAAAAGTTGGAATTGATGATCCTTGTGGATCCATTCAAACTCAGCATATTCTGTGATTCTGTGATTCCGTGAACATGTTCAATTGCAATAGCAGGTGCAGTCTCCCAGGGTGATTTGCCATCACTGCTGCAGCTTCTGGTTAAACTAAATGAAAGTGCTAGAGATTAGGAGTATATATGTTTTTAAAGGACTGATAAATAAACCACATACCCTTAATAGCCCTTGACTTCGTACCCTAATTTAGGAACCACATTTTCTTTATAATAAAATATTTTTGTGGGTGACATGTTTCAGATCTCGCTGCTTAAAAATTAACTTCCTAAAACCACCTTTAGCTTTCAAAATAAGGCATAACATTGTTTAAGGTTTATTTTTTCCAACAAGAACTTTTAAATATTGTTTTGTTATTATAATGCTGTGCTTTGGAAAAATATGACCGTGGTCTGTAACCAAAGCATAAGACTATTTCACCCATAGAGTAGAAGCACACTTCTAAGTTAAGCAAATAGACTTAGACATAAATACACTGTTGTGATTTAGGAACAGTATTCCCTAATTTAGTGTTCCCACTGAAACCCTCCAAACCATGCACTGCTAGCTCACTCACCTCTCCCCCTCCACCTCCCCTGCAGCAGGATGGAGAGAACTAGAGTTATAAAAAGTAAAGATTAAAGGGTGAGATAAGAACTGGAAAAAGCAATGAATTAGGAAAACAAACAATAACAGCAACCTTATTAATTACAGTGTACAAGAGGCAAATGATTCACATGCGAGTAGACACCACACAGAAACCCCTCGCCATACCCAACTGTGCCTCCATACTCCGTGATCCAGAAGGGACCCCTTCCCCTGTCCCCAGAAAATGACACAAAGTGGTGTAGGATAACCTCAGGGTCCTAGCCATGCCCTCTTCCTGGCTACTGCAAAAATAAACCCTGCCCTCGCGGGAGCCAGGACATACACTAGGATAATCCATGGTGGTATATATGTATACATTATCACCAAGGCCTAAACACTGATCTCTGGAAGGATTTGCTCATGGTTTTGCCTGTGGCATAAACTGCATGTTATAAGAGTGGTAATTTTAAGGTCTAGTCCTAGACCCATATTTCCTATGTTCTTTAACTTCATCTATTTGATGTAACATTCTGTGGTTTCCAGACAGAAATAGAGAAGACAAAAAGCTTGTGATTTCGTAAAGTATTGTGTAAAGCAATGTCACCTCATTACAGAGAGAGGACTTGCTTAGACATAGTTATATTACATTTACATAACTATTTTGTGTATGTATGCACTAACTATAACTTTGTGAAGCATGTTACTATACCTGCATAGTTAAGCTTATTTAGGAATTCCAGTGAAACTTTCATTCAAAATTAGGTTATTATCATCAAACATAAAATAACTCATGCTATTGGAGTCAGGAAAGTATTGTTATGTCTGTTTTGTGTTGGGCTCCATGGAATATATGGCTCTTAAATAAGGCAGGAAAAGTCACAGAAGGTGGATTTGCAGCTTGTACATCTACTTGTTTTTACAAAGAAATTAACGTGCATTTCAATTAATTTATGTTTAGGCAAACAAATGAGGAAATATTAAGTTAAAAATCAGTAGGGAAGCCATTACTACACAATGGTAAAAATTGATTCAGTTTTCTATGTAATAACTCATCAAACAGGATTTTGGAGTTAACAGCTAAACACTTGGTACTGATTTTGATCAAGCAAGTTTGAGAACAGTTATTCCTTTCTTATTACAAATTAGTTTTTGAAAAATTTCATAAGCCTGAGCGGCCATTGTCTAGTGAAACACATCAATCTTCTACATACTGTTAAGCTTTCTTGCATTCTTACCTTGCAACAGAAATGAAGGTAGCTTGCACCTGCAGATGTGAATGTGGACACTTCATTAGATACACTAATGGCCCCATTTACCAAGCACATTTCAATACAATTAAAATACACTTCCAAAAGGATGTGGCGTAAATTAGACATGAGCTGGTACAAGATACAGAGTAGGTTCAAACACAACACATTTTATATAGGAAACTAATTTCTAGTTCCCCAGGGTTTGTTTTTCTCTCCTCAAAGTGCAAACGTTCAGTTATGGTGGTGTAGTTACTAGCTGTTTGCACTTATACAGAAACTTAGCTTTTTTGCTTTGTTAGCCATACCTAATCCTGTACTGTGCTTAACCTGACCCATGAGTGAATATACAATGGGTATCAGTGTCATGGTGATTCATCTATCCAAGAAGCAGTCTTGCAGGACTGTGGTACTCCTGCTTCCTCCATTTCCTTCATATGTACCTACCCAGGTATCTGAGCCCTCCAGGGTACTCAAAACCGGCACCCTTTCTGAAGTTGTCTTATGAAACTAAAATCATCCCTCAGAGTGTCCTTTGCAGTTCTCTCCTCACAAGAAAATCTCTTTCTGTGTCATAATTTTAAATGTACAGAACCTGCAAAACCTTGTCATGCCATGCCAAAATCTTTGATGTGGCTATTGTATGTCTCTTGTCTGACACTTCTAATAAGGAAATTACTGTTTAGGAATGATTGTAGTACAGCAATCAAATAAACCTGGGTTTTCGGATTAGTGGACATGGTTATTTATAACTTACATGGGAATTGTATCCACAGGTACCTCTCAGAATCTCATTTTCTTGGCAGTTGTACAGACCTACCATAAGAGACAATCTTTCTTAGAATGAGTGTACGTAAAATGTGAAAACACAGCATGGGTTGGCAAGAATGAGGCAGCAGCAAAAGGAAGCAAATTGTTCGACCATTACTCAAGTCTCAACTTACTCTGCTTAGATGTTGTCACTCTGCAGCACACTGTGTGCTACTACATAGAGAAATTTGTAAGTACAAATATTACTCCTATTGATAAAGGCCATAAGAGTTTGAAACTCCTTTTGAAAGGATTAATCCTTTAGTTTTACCATAAGTGCAATAGGAAAATAAGAAGTATACTTCTGCAGGATAAGCGGGGTATTTTTTGCTTGCTTCTGTTTGGGTATTTTTGAAATAGTAAGAACTTTGCTTTGCATTCAGATATGACTTTTTAAAGCCTTTAAATAGGTCTGCATTGATCTAAAACTAAATGCATCCACACCACTAGGGAAAGTAGAGGCACCAGAAGCTTTGTGTATATGTGTGCTTCAAAAGCAATCAGCCCACTTCTAAAAACCACTTCGAAGATCTCCTTATGACCAAAATGCTGGAAGTTTTCCCCGGGAGTCCCTTACAGGAAGCTTTTCTTCTTTCAAATACAGTTTCAAGTTCATAGATGGTAAAATTTCACTATACTGATAACAAGTGCAGGTCTTATGACCAAGTGTCACTTGGGCAAGATCAGGCCTGATCATTTCTTAGTCTCTTGTGTGGGTAGTGACCATGACTGAATGAGCTGCCAATGAGGTATACCCTTTTCACACGAAAAAAACCCAATGGTATAATCACCTTTCCCAGTAACTGCCCTAGAAAAGCAAAGTTCTGAATGAAATTGTCAGGTGAAACTTTCTCCGAGTGTTTTGATACCTTAAATCTGTCCTGCACCCCAACAAATATTTATTACACACTGCCTTATTAAAGCATTTCACTTGAAAATATAGTCAAGTGCCAGCTTCCCGTATCTTCTGTCTATAAACAGTCTTCTTACATAAGAATGTTTTTACTATTTATTTGTTCAGATGAATTTTTTTTTCTCTATAGCTTGTGTTGTAGATAAAACATTGACATATATGCTTGAACACTGGCAAAAACTACAACACAGGAAGATTTACGATGTCATCCCACAAACATCTAACTGATGTTAAATGGTTGCAGGCATTTGTCTTAAATCATTAAAAAGGCACATCTGTAATACAATGAATACATAATCTCTTTGTAAGTATATTCAATTGTAGTGTACTGGGTAATCTGTATTGTTAAGGATATTTCACCTTATTCCTAAGGCTAGCTATACCAGATTAGTGATCAAACTATGCTTTCCATTCTGAACAGTCTGAAAAAATACTTTTCTGTTTCTTTTCTGTTCAGGCTGAATTAATTTCTATAAATAAAAAGACCATTAAATCCCTACCTTTTTCAAGATAAGTTTATAAAACTTGAAGAAAACATTTGAAGATAAATCTTCTAGGAGTCTCCTTTGGTTACTTATGAGTCTAATCTTATGATTAAAGATCTGTTTTCAAAATCTTGCTAGGATTCAGTATACCTTGGGTTTTATGTTTAAATTTATTTCAGTTCTCCTGCCTTAGGAGAACCATTCCTTGGACTTGAAATTTAAGATTAATTGGAATCAAATATGATTAATATGAAATAAATGAAAAGAAACAGTTTTTCCTAGATAAGCTCATACAAAAAATGTAGTTTTCTCATTGCTTGTTTGACCCAAGTTTCCTAACCCTCACATATTTTCATATTAAAAAATGATCATTGGCTTGGCTTGTGTATTTCATTTTGGATCCCAAAAGACTATTTTACAAACCCTCAAGACTGATGAGATATTTGAAAAACAACGTTGAAAGCTAAAAAGCAGGAAACAATAGTGAGGATCAAGACATTTTACAACAGATACTTAGTTGCCTTTTGCCTTCTAATTGATAATTAACCATCTTTTATGTGAAGGAATAAAACCACCTGAGTGGTTGGAATCCTGTTATATATTCTGAATTTTAGTTAAAAATATTTTCATGATAGCCAAATAGAATCAATTGACTTTATGGAGACAGTTGTTCTTCTTTCAGGAATGTTGCGTCAGAAATCTCAAAGGAAAAGATACAGTATTTAAATTGCATTGGTGAAAATTTAGTACTTTACTATTTTTCAAATTTATGAAAAAGGTCATTCACAATTTTTACAGGCTCTGACCAGTAGGTCAGTCTACTTTTTAAATTAATAGATTTTAAAAAAAAAAAGGAGTCTGGCAATTAGGCCCCACAGAGCTACTTGCTCAGTCCCCCACCAGAAGGATGGGGGAGAGAACTGGAAAAGTAAAAGTGAGAAAACCTGTGGGCTGAGATAAAGACAGTTTAATATGAAAAGCAAAAGCTGTGTGCACGAGCAAAGCAAAACAAAGAATTATTCACCACTTCCCATGGGCAGGCAGGTGTTCAGCCATTCGCAGGAAAGCAAGGCTTCAGCATGTATAATGCTAACATGGGAAGACAGGTGCTATCCCTCTGAATATTCCCCCTTCCTTCTTTTCCTCACATCTTTATATGCTGAGCATGATGCCACATGGTATAGAGTGTCCCTTTGGTCAGATGAGGTCAACTATCCCGAGGCTGTGTCCCTTCCCAGCTTCTTGTGCACCCCAGCCTCCTCACTGGTGTGGCAGTATGAAAAGCAGAAAAGTCCTTGACTCTGTGTAAACACTGCTCAGCAATAACAAAAGCATTCCTGAATTATCAACACTGTGTTCAGCACAAATCCAGAACATACCATCATAGTAACCACTGTGAAGAAAATTAACTCAACTGCAACCAAAACTACAGGTTACCATTTATATACTTGGATTTATATACTTGGAACTCAAGATACATTTTAAAAAACAAACCCAAAAGTAAGAACTGATGGTCTCTAAAGGAAATTTCATTGTGAGGTTCTTTTTAATGAAAAGGATTTTAGCTGCTTTAATAATTGTATCTTTGCTCTTCATGGAACTTTAAAGGTCTTATTCCAAATGTATAACCTTAACACCTTTTCAATTTGTTTTTATTTTTCTTTAGAAGTCCAGGCACATAAAGACTACAGCAAAATGTTAGTTCACTGCTGCAAGCTGATAAGCAGCTTTATTTACATTCATTTCAGTGAAGTTCAGCACTGTGTAGGCACCGCTGCGAGTACTGTGGAGGTACAGACTGAATGTTCAGGGGCTGCCCCTGTGAGGTTTTCCTAGAGTTGAGATGAATTCTTTCTGACTAAGTGTTAATCATGTGAGCTGTGACACTCTATTCAGTAGGACTATTTGTTGCAAGATTAGTATGTGCATAGCACTTTGAGGGAGCTCTGAGCTGCTCTAGGTTCTACCAATGTGTCAGTAAAACAGTACCCAGGGTTCACCTCCTCTCTTCCAGTAGTATTAGTTATTTCTTCTCAATAAGAAGCTTGCTTTAAATTCTAAGTCCATTGCTATGGGGTTTGCTAATGTCTACTTTGTACTTATGTATTTGTATATAACTAACAATTTTAGGTTTATTTTTTAAGTTTTCTTAGAAATGCTGCCTATAGTTTACTGACATATGCCTAGAGACAGAAACTGCTGTAAAGTA
Source organism: Platyrinchus mystaceus (assembly GCA_035041135.1). Taxonomy (NCBI): domain Eukaryota; kingdom Metazoa; phylum Chordata; class Aves; order Passeriformes; family Tyrannidae; genus Platyrinchus; species Platyrinchus mystaceus. Next base: position 78,682,258 of record JAWWLV010000088.1, read on the forward strand.
GTAACAAATCCCTTTCTGCTGGCATAGTGTAATGGAATAATCAGAACGAACACTAAGGAAATAAATTGTTTTACTCCTGAGAAGACTTGACAGTGAAATTCCACAACCTTTGTGTTTTTTTCTCCCTTAAAATAAAGATTATCTGTTGCGATGATGGTATTTGAGAGGGTTTTGGAATAACATTTGTAACATAGTTTTGTACTTTCAGCTTTAATGTTTCTTCTGTTCGTAAATAACTGGTCTCTGAAACTAAAGAGCATCCTGTGAAGAACAGTTTACATTTACAGTTTACAAGCTTGATTCATAGTCATAAGAAAATCTATATTGTAACTGTTTTAGGCATCAGTAGAACTTCTCTTGTATTTTGTAACAGAAGACCAAGTTACTCCAGCTTTAATGCTACAGTTTAATTTCCTTTAAAATTATGAAACAGTAAAACTAATTGTGGAATCATAAAATCATTGAAATAGTTGGGTTGAAAGGAACCTTAAAGACCATCTATTTTTCTTTTAAATTTCTTTTTATTTCATTAATTTTTACCATGGCTTAATAGCACTCCTAGATTTTGCATTATGGGAGAAGATGTAGAAGCAACCATGATAAAGAAAATAATATGTGGCTAAATTTAAGCAAATCTCTATGAGGCAATATTCATCTTTATGTCTGAACTAATACCACTTCATCCTCTGGAGAATACTGGCGACTGAAGGTAATGCTTCCATACTCAGCATCCTGTGGTATGCTACACTTTTTTGTTTCATGAACTTATTCTTTTCCTTTTGACTCTTGTTTTTATTGATAATTGATCAGTCTCTTTATATAATTTGTGTAAGACCATGAAAAAATGTAATAGGAAATAGTAATGCAAAAATCTATCAGTGACTGGGAAGAGATACCAAAAAGCAATCTGCAAAAAAGAATGTGGTTTGGGAATCAAACTTGAAATCAAGAATCCCCTTAAATTATTTTCTAATCTGACTCACATAATTTAGACCTACAGCACAGTAGAAAAATACCATTAACATGGGAAATCTGAGTTTTGGATCAGTTCATAAATTTTGGTTTTTTGCATATCTTGGAAGTCAAAGTACTTTCTCTTTTAGGAAGGTACAAACCAAAAGGAAATCAATTAAAATACTTAGACTTCAATAAAGCTAAATTCTGCTAGACCATCATCCCTTGGATTGTAGCAAGCTGTCATGCCAGTTGACTCTCGCAATCTCATTATCAGTGTTTTGATTCCAATTTCCCATGACATTTCTTTTCTTGTTCCCTATTCACCTATGATATGTCTCCCACTGTAAGAGCATAACTCATATATCTTTTTTTTCATCCCTACTGTGAAACAAATAAGTAAATAGCATAATTCTAGAGCAAAATCATAAAAGGGTTTACCCTTTTCTTAACTGGATTAGAGAGTTTTTTACAGATGATTGTCCCATATCATAGTACTTAAAAATATCAGAGAAGACTAGGGATGGTCAACACAAATGCAATTTCCACGGTAAAACTGCAAGGGTACAATGAAGCCTGCTTATTCATTGGAAATTTTTGTGCTTGCATCTTATGCTCTTTTTCCTGCTTCCTTTACCCTTCCATTTGTGTTACATTGTTGGTAGTTCAACGCATATACTCAAATTTCTTCCTTCCAGAATTGTTTGGTATCTGTTTTCCCTTGTTGCTTATCCCCCCTTGATTTCAGTGATGTCATGAAACACCATCTGTTGCCATAGCAACGATCAGCAGTGTGTGGCGTGATCTGCAATGATTACAGGTCTGCACTGCTCCACTGTTTTTTCCAGTCAGTTCACAGAGACATCTTTTGTTTTGCAGTATATTCGAAGTTGTGTTATTAACATGCTTAACCAATTTTGTGCCTATATAAGTGCTTATCACTGTAGAAAATACATTCCCCAAAGGGCTTCCCATACACCCTTTTATTTACATGCAGAAACACTACTTCAGCTCACATTTATGCCTTTGAGTGGAATTACCTTATATGTATTAAGAAGCGCATATGGAAAGGTTAATTTCTGGTGTGCAATGGCACTTAATTCTTCTTCCTGGGCCTAGAGGCAAACAGGCCCAAGAAGAAAGAATGGGGCAAGTTGTGAACAGTTATTAAATGAGGGGGAGAGTACTGTGCAGGGGGCTTTCCTTTAACAAACACTGTGACAGAAATCCTCCTCCTCCTCTTTTTTATTCCTTTTCTTTTTAAGAACAAAAGTTGAGCTGTAATTTACAACCCACATCCATGTTCTGTAAAGGGAGACTTTCCTGACGGCATGTCTCCCTGTGGAAGAACTCTGATTCAGCTGTTGGAGAGTCAGCCATGGATCAGCTGTTCTCACATGGCATGTAGCAAACATTTCTTTTTAAGCTTATTTAGTTATAATTTGCATCTGGAGGAAAGGTGGACAGAAGAGATTATTCTGCTTAATTTTGGGGCTGTCAGTGTTTCATACTAAGATATAGCTGTTAGCTTCTCATGCACAATTTATTAACATGAATAAGATTAACTAGCATTTACCTGCACTTTTGCATTGAGCTAGCAAATTCTTATGTTAAATTTTTCCCAAATGCTTGGCAAGAGCAGTAAAAAAAAAAAGTTTTCTGCTTGGCAAGTATTTACCTAAATCTCCCTCTCTAAAACTTTATGATTACATTACTGTATGTAATATCTTTAGGAATGTTAGTGGGAAAAAATACAAATTTTTTATCCATTTGTTATCCTTCATAGAGGGCATAACTGAATTTCTCTTTCCACCCCCAAACCACAAAAAATCCTCACAAAAACTATTGAATAAAACCTGCAGTGGTGAGATATAAGACAAGTAAAAGGAAGAGCTCTGCTACACAGTACAGATGTACCGTAGTCCTGTGCCTGGGAAACACTGTCATGTCATGGAAAGGAGCTGTGCATGACTGTGCATAATTCCTTCCTGTTCTCAGAGTCATGGGACTCTCAAATTATGTTTTGTTTAATGAATCATGTGGTGCAAAAGAGTGGATATATACAGCAAAAGAGTTGGCGTGCTCATGGAGCACATTCCAATTTTTGTTGCAAGCAAAAGGTCGCAAAAAAATGAGAGTTTGCTCATTTGACAGCAAAACAGAGTAAACAGGGACAACAAGATTCATTTCAGAAATGTTTTTCTCATCTGAATTGCAACTTGACCCTGAACTGAAAGCTGCCCAGTGTTACAGCACTTGTTGTGGATACCTTTCTTTAAAGGAAAGACACATAGTTTGCTGTTGCTCTTAAGTAAAAAAAAAAAAAAAGTGTTATGTGCTCACATTCTTTGGATAATATTTGAGCAGCCATGAACTGTGCTTCATCATAATTTTTCCTTCACTATTTAGATTACAGGCTACCTAGAAGATTTCAAATATTTCAGGGATTTTCTTTGTTCCCAGAGAGAAACTTCAAATATATTTGAAAAATATAGCAAAATAATACCTTTAATGCTGTATAAACATTCCTAACATAGTATCTTGAAATACTAATTGAAGAAATACTTTGCATTCATTTCTGTGCTCTCAAAATGAAAGCCTTATGGAAAGAAATTTGCCTTTTTTAAAAAGAAAGTCAGCCAAACAATTCCTCTATATCTTATTTCCCCTTCAACAAAACCTACAAGAAGACATAAATATGTGATGAAATCTGTGAACTAATTTGGACACGATTGCAACACTGTTTTAAAAATCAGTGGCAAAAGGAAGGATTTTTTTTACTCCTTTGCTGGAAAGGAAGATACCCTTTGGTAAGCAGGCACCTATCTTTATATTTCTGTTCTTCCTGAGTCTCAACAGTATATCATGTGCTTACATATAGAAAGAACAACAGTATTTGTGGATGAGTGCTAGCCATGAATTCATTTGGGATTTTGACATAAAATTGTAACTAGTCATGTATCTAGGAATATTGATGCCATAATATGACAATTAATTTTACAATAGAATGAAATCATAGAACTATCACTGATTATTTCCCTGTCTGAATGTTTGACACTTAATCAAAGAAATGAGATTGTACCAAAACTTAGATACTGGTATAAATTAGCTGTTTTTTTTCCTCTGAATGCACATTTTTGGATAGTGCTTCTCCTTGTCATTTCCAGCACGTCCTGTGAATGCAAAGCAGTTAGTGTTAGTTACCCAGTCAGTCGGTTAGTTAGCTAGTTAGTTAGGCCTTTGCAGGCCTCACTGGCTGATAAACATTTGCAGCCAATGGTCCGTTAGTCAGCACAATTTAGCTGTCGAAGTATCAGTATCTGAAGAGTTTCAATTCCTGTTGTTATTTACCATATCCTGTGTATCTGACACAGTTTTGCAGGAGAATGGGTTGTGTAACCTAAAGGTATGTAAGCTCTGCCACTGCCCACTGCTGGTAGAGCTGTCACTGGCTGAGTGGATTTGCTGTCCCGTGCTCTCTCCCATGGCTACTGGAATAAACTGTTTCTGTCCTGACTGCGTCTCAGTTGCCATTTTAGTTATTTCTGCGACAGACTCTTATCACTAAGGAACCAAAAGTATCTGTTCAAAATATTAATTGTCTGAATGTAGGAGGATAGTAAGTCAAACAAGCAGGAACCTGTAGCTTCTTAACACTGGGTAATGTCTCTTTACTCAGGCCACTGATATGCAAATGGGGAAATGTTGCACTAAGGGTATAGAAATTTGGAAAAAAATAAACCCCCTTGTTTTCCTGACAGTCCTCAGAGATTAGAGGGGCTGGGTGCATTTGGTCTTAATTTCTGATTAGAACCAATTCGACACTGTAAGTCTGGTCACTAACATTCAGTAATAATTTTCACAAGCCCAGATTCACAAATAGTGAGGTTTACCAATCCGATACTGTAGATTTGGCAGAGTTCAATATGCACTTTCACAATACAGATTCACTAATAGTACGATTTATTGAAGCAACAGGACAAATATTCAGAATTGCTGGTGATAAATGCACTGACTAGAGAGTGTTAATATGTGCCACTACAGAAGGTATAGTAACACAAATGTATTAGCAGTATATACAAATATATATATACATATGTATAAAAATAAATATTACCTATTCTGCTCTAATGCAGGTGGAGACACAAAGCTCACCTGAAGGTGGGAGGAGGAGGGACACAGTCCATCAACCGATCTCAAGCAAATAGTGCTGTTTCCCTTTTTTCTTTTTTTTTTCCCTCTGAAACCCCCCTTATTTTATACTATAACTTTTTGCCCTCCCCAAAGGGGTGGAACAACTTCATGTTATAGGTGGGGCATACATGTAAAGTCATACATGTAAGGCATGTTCTTTTTTCTCTTCATTTACATTTTTAAGAGTGTGAAAGTTAATATGCAAATGTGTCTTAATGAGAGTTTTGGTTACTTTCAGTCAGAATTTACAGCTGATTCAAAAGGTAAAATAAACACTTTGTTCCACCTTCACCTGCTTTGGTGGCAGTAAAGGCTGTCTGACCTTCCCCAGAGGGTCTTTGCACTCATCCTTAATGGACCAGACTTACAAATAAGGCTTGTTATGCATGGTAAAGGGGGACTGAGACTAGTGGCTTCTGCTGTGAAACAACATCCAGTCGTGAGGCTTCTGCTTCACTCCAAATATTATTCAGTCATTGGGACTTACTTGAGCCAGGTGCAGGATAAGCTAAGGGCCAGCTCACATTTTAGTCAACCAACCTCATCAATTCTTTTCTGACTTAAGCCTCCAACTTAAGGTTCTGACAGTAGCAAGTCTGACAATTTACCACAAGTAAATACCTGATGACGATCATGCACCTGTACTGATGCAAGCATGCACAAGAGAGTGAAGAATGCATTACACTGATGTTCATTTTCTTCATTATGTTAATACCATTTCAAGCAAATGATACTGCACTGGGAAAAGAGCACCTAGGAAATTTTCCATGTGAGTTGTGGCTGTAATTAGCTGGAGTTCTAAGTGAGGAGCAAATTTCTTTAGCCTATTAGCATAATTAATACACAAGCAATACTAAATATTTTGCATTTTAACAAACATTTTGTCAAAAAGAATAAACAAACCAATACATATTTGTTGTTAAAAATGCGGCTGTCTCAGTAATGATTGTGACAAGACAGTTTTGCTCTTTGTACTTTGGTGAAGGAAAAGTACTCCTCTCTCTTGGCATGGAGTGTTTATTACGCAAATATTGCAGTGATACTAGTCCCTACTAGATTCCACTTAAAACTTGCTGAAGGTCTGCTATATCATAGCATCATTGAAGTTTTGAAGCATTACTAATATATCAGCTACTTGCTTTTGGGAGGGGGAGATACTGCGCTGAAGGTTTAAAAGTTTTTTCTTTCCATGTCAGAGCTAGCTGAATCCACAGGAGAGAAAGGCTTAAAAAGTATCATCCGCTCCTCTTATAATGATGCTTTATCTCTTTCAAATGAAGAAAATATTTAATGCAAATAGCTGTCTGCATGAAACATATTATTATACGGCTCACTTGGGATTTCCTCAGAGACCTGTAGACTGTAACTGGGTGCCTCAGGTGATGTTAACTTTTTGAAATGTTCTCCTGAAGAACAAAGGGTTCCATTTCAGTATATTTGTATTTTTCACTGGGGTTTTTTAATATTTAATTTCAATTTTTTTTCATTTTCTTCTTTCTAGATGTTTTTGTTCTGTTTATAAAATCTGTCTTTCTCTCATATAGCTCAAATAACTGATAGTGGTAAATAAACATTTTATTTACAAAGAAGTAATGAAATAACCTCTAATCTTGACTAAAATGACAAGAGGTAAAATAAAATAAAAAAAAGTTATACATTTCTACTTTCAGATATTTTACCTTTTTTTCTCTAGATCTTCGTCAAGGTAGCATTCCACAGTTATAGACATAGTATATCCTGATATATATGGCCTCATGTAATATGGCCATTATGGTGCATGGTAAACAAATTTGATTAAAATAGCAGGATCTTCTATCTGTACTTGGTATGGGAAGATGGCTGGGGCTAAAAATTAGTGGAGACTAAGAATTATAAGGTAAAAAACAGCTGCTACTCCCTGGATGGAATGCGGTTGACATGCTTCATGATGACTCCCCATACAACGATAAGCACCTGCTATGGGGGGTGGAAGGGAGGGTGGAGCAGAGTGGAGACACTGCAGCCTCCCTCCCTGGAAGTCCGCTAAGGCAGGGAACATAGTGGTACTTTGTAGCTCATATGACCGTATAGTACCTGTCAACCAAGGGAGATAGATGAAGAGGTTCTGCTGCTTAGCCAACAACTATGTCAAAATCCCTTTCCTCAGATGCCAAGATATGACCACCTCCAGTAGGCATGCAAAGCAAAGTGAGAGAATTTTACATCAATCAGAGGTAAAAATACTTATGACTGAAGTCACTCAAACTCCACCTAAACCTAAAGAGGTAGTATGAAAGTAAGTTGAGAATAGGGGGAAAATTGAGGAAGACTCCATCAAAACTGCTGGAATCAGTCAACAGGCTGAACCTGTCTTCATCCCCTGTAGGGGCAACTATTGGGTAAGAATTAAATGCTGCTAAGGGATTAGAGCTTGCTTTATTGTATAGTAGAGTGCTTTAAAAACGTTTTTGCAGTCAGACACTATCACTAACAACCATCAAACCTTATTAACCCATTACAATTTTTATCAATAAAGAGTGTTATTATTTAAACTGTTAGAGTGAGTCCTTTATACGTGCTAGCAGTTGCCAGTGTCAAATAACACTTTGGGAAGACCTGCTCAGGAGTCTCTATGATGTTGGCTTAGCCCCTTCTGAAAAGGGCAGTTCAATCACCTTCTGATCTGGTGAATCTGTTTGGTGAAAGGTCCCCTTATGGGAGGCTGACTGACTGGTCAGGCATGAGGGTTTCGGCTTTCCTGTGGCACTGATAGATAAATAAATCACTAAGGGTCTAGGAAATCTCATCATATTAAGGGTCAGGTAAATCCCCCCTTTAACACAACACTTGGACTTCAGGGACCCTTTCAAATTACTATTTCTCACATTTGTCAGAGTAATTCTAGTGAGTCTATCAAGAAATAGACCTATACTGTGGGTTACACTAATAACCAGGTAGTAATCAGTTCTATCTCTCTCTTCTTGTTTTGAAATATGTTCAAAAATTTCCTCTCTGCTGAAAAGTGTTAAGAAAAAGATTCTTTTTTTTTCCTCTTAATTATAATCTCACTCAGCAAGGAACTTTATGGTTTTTATCTGTAGAATGCATATGCTTATTTTTAATACTTTATGTAGGTTTTCCACCACCAGGTATTAAACATCTTTAGATCCTAATGCAAACAAAACTGCAGATGTAGGTTAGAAATAAGACTGTTTTCCTGTGTCTAAGAGAAGAGTCAATCAGCTCTGTGGGGCTAAAGCAGAATGTGAATCTAAGTAATTAGGATACTTTCACCAGCTAAAATTTGCATATATATATATATATATATATATACCCATATAAACATTTAAAAGCAGTCAATATTCACATTGACTAAAAATTTTTTTCTGGAGTGATCTTAGATAATTGAAATGTGGTGATATAAAGCCTTTATTTAAGGAATATAATTTTTTTAAAAGCCAATAAAGAGTTAAATAGTATGTTTTGAGTTAAACATGCATGAAATAAAATATTTCATTGAGCTGATCAAGTTAGCTCATGAAAGCTGTTAGCACTGAGATGATATCTGTGCTCAGGTCTTCATGCCTTGTGAAGAATATATGGTCTAGCTATGAGGGACAGTAAAGAATGCTGGGTTCTTGAAATCCAAGTCATTATAGAAAAATGGAGTTAAAGCATGTCATGGTTTCGCTTGTTCTGGGAAACTAAGCAGGAATTTTCCCTTCCCCCTGCCCACGGTTGTGAAAGGGATGTTGAATAGCAGATTGGCTGTGGCTTGAGCCATTGACTAACACAAAAGATGTGGCTGGTAAGACCACATTCTTACTTAATGGCCTTCAGGATCTTGTCGTTGGGGAAGGGTAAGAAGTTCTCTTTTACTTGGGAAACAGGGGGTGGAGTTTTTTGACTGCAGCCAGAGCTGGGACAAGGTCGGGGTAGGAGCAGAGAGGTGGCTTTTGTTCTCAGCCTGGATGCCAGCTGTGGATTCTGCTTGGTTTTCCATAGGAGAGGAACTGTTTCGGGAGGTTTTTTCTTTTTTTCCCTCCTCTGCTCCCGTTTTTCTTTCTTGGCAGCAGTTCTTGTGCACATTAAAGGAGGGAAAAGACTGTGTTACACGACTCAACCAGAAGGACTGAGTGAATTCCCATTGGGAAGGACTTTTTTTTTCTTTCTTTCCGTGCTCTCTCTCCCTTTTTCTCTGGGGGGGGGGAGGACCTCCATTTTTCAGCTTCTCCAGCACACCCGGGAGACCCCTATGTGGCGATCCCGGTGAGTGAACAGCGCCACCTCCTGACTGGCACCAGACACTACAAGACACTGCAAGCTCTGCACCTCCAGTGATCCAGTAGTGCCCCCTGCTGAGAGTGGTTAGAATTGCACTACAGGGTGCAAACTAAACTGTTTACCTTTTTTTTTTTGTTTTGTTTGTTTATCTGTTTCTTTTGAAGGGGCTTATTTTTGGGTATAGGATTATTGCTTGGTTATTTTATTTGCTTTTTTTCATTGTTCTGCCAACACACATATATCTTTCAATAAAGGGCTGTTATTTTTCCTTCTTCCACATTTTTTCCTCAATTGGAGCCTCTTAATTTCAAATTTACATTTGTTTAGAGGGAGGAGTTTGGGTCTTCCTTATAACTCATCCTCAGCTAAACACTCTTGCCTCACAGAACTGAGACAAAGCCTAAGAGTTGAACTACTCTGTTATCTTTTTCATCTCCACTTTGAACCAGAAAACAAAGCAAAACAAAACTGTTTCAGCCTTATTTGGCTTAAGCTCTCCTACTAACAAAAAGAAAAAACAGTGTAGGACAGAAAGAGATAAAGCAAATAAGATCAAGAAAGGGTTCAATGGACAATCTTCACTACCTTCTTTTTTAAGATAGGCTATACATTTAAAAATACATCTAAACAAATGTATGGAGAGAGTTTAGAAGCCTAGCTACAATAATTTAGGATGCGAAGAGGAATAATAGATAATTCCATGATTAAGCAAAAGTAAAGCACTCGACATACACACATGCAAAAAGCCAAACAACAAACCAAAAAAAACCGAACACAAACCAACTTTTAATGTGTTGGAAGATGTATTATAATTACTTTTTAAATCCACAAGCTAAACATAATTTATTGCATTTGTTTCCCTCATTAGGACTTGACAAATGGCCACAAAAATGACCAGAGGGCTGGAGCACCTCTCCTTTGAAGACATTCTGCGAGTTGGGATTCTGCAGTCTGGAGAAGAGAAGGCTCCTTGTTTTGGCCTTTCAATGTATGAAGCACACCTATAAGAAAGATGTAGAAATACTTCACCACAGCATGTAATGACAGGGCAGTGGTTTTAAACTTAAAGAGAGTAGATTTTAGATTGGACTTCAGGAAGAAATATTTTGCAATGAGTGATTAAACATTAGAACTGGTTGTAGATGCAGCACCTCTGGAAGTGTTGAGGTTGGATGGGGTTTTGAGCAACCTTAGAGAAGACAACCCTAACATGACAGGGTATTTGGAGTAGATGATCTTTAATGGTCCTTTCCAACTCAAACCATTCTACAATTCTATGATTTTTTGACTTTTTTTTTTCCAGTGAAGCTTGAAAACAAGAGACTGAAAAATTCCAATAAATACTGCAAGTTCCAACGTTCACACAGGTAAAAGCAGAAGGTGGAAGCACTGACTTTCAAGCAGAAATGGAAATTTATTCCCAGGTCGCTCATAGCTGCAGCAACTGGCCACACCTGGGTGGCCAAAACACACAACCCAGGGCCTTCTGGCATGCATATCAGAGGGCTGTAGGGTATGCACTGTGCTGTTTTCTGAGCCCTTTACCTTCTTTTCCCCATCTCCCCCTCCCCCCCCACCCCCATCTCCCTTCCCCCACTTGTGGGAAGGAATGCTTCTTTGACATCTTCTTCAGATAAGAAGGTTCCCTGTTTAGTCTCGCAAAGGAACAGTTTCCATGGGAAGGACAAAAGGTGGTTGTTCTCATACATGCTCTCAACATGTGTTTCTTTAGCCACAGCAGGCTTCTTGAGCAAAGAGAAATCCAAATCAACTTGCCTCCTTGCCCACCTCTTGTGCAGGTGTTCCGCCCACCCCTACAATACAAACTTTGTTGTGTTCCTTTTAAATATTGCAACTGTTATAGATAAAGAATGGATTCCCCAAAATCCACGCACTGGAATCCACTGAATAATTACTGGAAGACACAGAATTATTTGCTTTCTACTTTTGGGTTGTTTGGTTGAGGTTTTTTAAAGGAAATTCCATTTAGCCTATAGTACCTTCCATTTTTACATGCACGGGCTTCTGTAGAATTGTATTATTCTACAGTCTGAGAAAACTGAGTGAGTAGTTTCCTGTTGGTTTTTTGTTGTTTGGGGGTTTTTTTTAAGTGGTTTCTTCTTCCATTTGATTGAGGAAATAAAAATAAAGAGTGAATGTCAGGTGTCTGAACAAGCTACATGTTGCTCAGACTGAAAAAAAAAAGAACTGGAACTGGGGTTCAGATTTTGTATTGTGTTTATATTGAAAGGTTTCAGGGTGGAGTAGGGGTGTGTGCAGGATTGGCTTCTGTCAGAAGAGATCAGGAGCTGACTCCAGGTCAGAAACAGCCAATTCCATCTCATTCCAAACCAGGCCTACCATTGGCCAAAATATGAGTCCATCAGCAACTCCTGTAGAGCTTCAGTGATAACATATTTAAGAAAGGGTAAAAAATGCTGCTCAACAGCTGTGGCAGAGAGAGAAATGAGAAAAATAAAATTTCCCTGCAGACAACAAGTTGAGAGAAGGAGGAGTTGAGAGGAGGGGCTTCAGGCACTTGAGCAGAGATTTCCCTACAACTCTAGAAGACATGGTGGAGAAGGTGGTTCCTGGCAGCTCGTAAAGAGACCATATTGAAGAAAATACCACACCATATCCAGTGAAGAGACTATGCTGGAGCAGGTGGATATGCCCTGAAAGAAGCTGCAGCCCATAGAGGTCCCATGCAGGAGCAAACTACTGGCAGGAACTGCAGCTTATGGAGCAGAGCCCACACAATGCTTCTCTGGCAGGATCTGCCTTTGGAGGACCCATGATGCAGCAGGCAATTCTTGGAGGACTGAACCACATGGAAAAGATTCTATTTTTAATTAGAAATAAATTAATCTTCCTCAGTGTTCATGTTAGTAGTTTTTTCTACAGATCTACTTGTGTTGGAAAAGGGTTATGTTACATCTTTTCAGTCTTTTACAGGTCTCTTTTAGAGTAATGTTTATATATATATTATATATATATATATATAGTTAATGGGGACCCCTGGTGGCCTAGCGGTTAAGATGCTGCGCTCTCAGCACCAAGGTCGCAGGTTCAATTCCCGGTCCTGCTT
>JAWWLV010000088.1:78694856-78716681 GCA_035041135.1 Platyrinchus mystaceus
AAAAAATCCATTGCGCAGGCTTGAAAGGTAAAAACACCTTTCCCAGATCTTCGTTCGCGAAGACTGGCCACGATATAGTTAATAATGCTTCATTCACATATCCTTACTCTTTCCATTAAAACTTTATAAATTATTTTCATTAGTTATAGATTTGTAAGCTTCAATAATGCAGGGTGTATGACAGAAGGAGTCCCTCCTTAAGAAATGAAAAATTAATTAATCACTTGATCGTTCGATTGAAATATTGAAAATTCTTTGATAGTTTATGTTCTGGGTGTCAGTCTTCCTCATTTTTCTTTCATTACTCTCCATTCTCACTGAGATATAATGTACTTGGTAATAATTATTGTTTCCATCTTAAGAAGAGTTCTACAACAGCTCACACTCCCCCATCCAGCACTTCTTAGATGAAGAATTGGTTCTGCTGCCTCACACCCACCTCCTGTGTTTCACTCCTCATCTGCTCCATAATCCCAATGTGATACATTCTGCCTCTCCTGCCTTTTTTTCCTTTTAAAATATTCTCCACTCACATCTGGAGGGACCAGAAGGACTCCCTTTCCCCCAAGTCTCTGCAGTGCAGAGAAAGCAAGGGAAGCATCTCCTCTGAGTGAAAATGAATGGAGAGACTGGGAGAGCTGCTGGGCTCCTTTTTTTCAGCTTATAAGAGCAGCACTGTTAAACTGAAGTTCATTCTGCTTGCCAAACAGCTCTAATCAGGTGCCTCCACTTCCAGAGGCAGTAAACTGGGACTGAAAGTTAGCCTAAGAAGTTGCCTTTCTCCTTCCCTGCAGTTATTATAGATTTCACTTTCCACAGAAATGCAGATTTGCTTTTCAAAGTTTTCTCACGCTTACTTAAAGGAGTTAACTTACATTAGACATAAGCAAAAACCGCACAGTTTTTCTAGATGACAAATCATTTTGGGAATGTTTTATCCTAAGAGATTAGTGTTTAAAGCAAACACAAGTTGTCTGTTAAGATATAGAAACACAGCAAGTAAACATAACTTTGTTTTTAACATTTGGTACTAGCTGCATCACTCTTGTAAATCTGTTTAAACATTCAGTCACATTACATGAGAAGTGTTCGCTAAGTCAGACAAGGAAAAGTTTTCTGCTAAAATACTGTACTGTTATCTGTTTTTCTCAATGTTTTTCATTCTTAACTAATTCCCACCACAATAGACAAGATTGTAGAAAAGTTGGCATATAGGCCAATTCTGCTATAGCCATTTTCCATCCTGCTTAACTTCTGCCTTTTGCTCCCAAAAGCTAGAAGTTGTAAATGCATTATATTAAGGTCAGATCTTAGGGAAATGTATTTGAAATTTAATAGCAGTAATGAGATTTATATACTGAAAAGGGACTTTGGGATGTTTGGAAGCAATAATAAAAGGCAAGTGAATTCAGAAAGCTAACTATTAAAATGTGTTCATAAGGAAAAGAAATTTAGTTGGAGAAGCCATTTTTAATAAAAATATTGCTTGCAGGAAGAGAATTGTACAAACTAATGGAAGCTTAGTATGAACGTAAGTCTTAGACTGAATGGAAGGGAAATATAAGAATGTGTGGCTTGTCATATTAGGAGAGACAGTTCATGTGGCCATTCTGGAGATACATCCACATCATGCTAATCATTGGTCATTTGTCAGAATAAAGACTAACACCTTCTTCTTACAAAAGAAAAAAAAAAAAAGGAAAATTTTCCTTTTCTATTGTTTTCTATTGTGTGCTGACATTGAACTGTCTCTAAGGATTTCAAAGTTATTGTGAGAAAACTCAAGCTTCCAGAAATTTAAGGATTCTGTATGGCAAAGCTGATTGAGGATTGTGGAAAAAACACACAAGTCATAAAATAAATTGAAATAATAATAACTATTACAACCACAGACAATGACTTGTCTTTTGAGAACAGACAGGAATTATTTCTCTCCCTTGATGTCTTATTTGATTTTCACATTTTTATCTGATGATTCCAAGTTCTAGGAATTTGATATAAATTGGACAGTTAAATGATGACCTAGGTCTCCAGTCAAATAATTTTTCCCAAGTATTTTTTTAATGTCTCTTGCTAAAACTGTTGGGGTCCCAAGGCACGTCGTCTTCCTAAATGGAAGGTTGGTGGTCACCAGAAGATATGTCTGATTCCCATGATGTCAAACCATCCTAGACTATAGGGGGTTTCTTCAGCTTAATGAGAAAATCATGCTGAGGATTAGAGCCTTCTAAGGCTGTTCAAATTCACTATGTTTACTTGATATATCCATTTGTGACAAATGGCTTTATATTAACCAGTAATAATGAAAAACATCCTTAAATCAAATGATTTACCACTCCAAAATAATAATCAAATTTAGAATCTACATTAAGAAAAAAGTGAGGCAATTAAAAAATAAAACAACACCACAAAAAACAACAACAACAACAACAACAACACAAAACAAACAAACAAACAAACAAAAACAACTTGCTAATAATCTAAATCCAAAATGATGCATAGAATGTCTGGTTTTTTATTCACAGGGTGTTTCTTTTCACAAATGATTGGCCCTGCAGGCTGCTCACCTCAGATAACAGCATTCACTGCTGAAGCATACTGATTTTACAAACTGGTTTTGGCTTCATTTCAAAACCATCCAGAGGTTCTACTCAGATTTTATGTTTCACCATCAAGTCATACTCCAACCACCAGTAAAACTCTTCACTGGCTTCTTCTTCTGACAGAGGCTACAGTTTCATATCATCCTTCAGCAGCATACTACCCAGCTCACATAATCTTCTTCAGCCAGTTCCACATGGACTACTATCTTTGGTATTTCCTGGGTCTTGATGATTGGGGCTACACAGAACTGATGCCATACCCTTTGAATGGTGGAGGAGTTTGCAAAGGTAGTTTTCACTGTTTGCTGTAGCAGGGGAAACAATTGTTCCTTAAGATTTTGATGGTGAGATTTTATGATTTGTCTTTCTATGAATCCTGATTAGAGATCAAGATAGTGTTTTTGGCCTAGGTCAGACTGACAGGATGAGCAGAAAAGATTTTTTTCATTGCTGTAGCAAGCAGGCTGCTTTTCAGCATCGTCTAACAGCCTTTACTGAAACTGTCATCAGCTTTCACCTCTTAAGTTTGCATCTCCTTAGTATTCCTAGAACTGTAAAGAGAGATACTGCTGATTTTTTTCTGTGTTTTTTTCTGTTGAGAAAAATAAGGAAACGTTAGCCTAATTTAGTAAGTCAAAGGAATGTAGGATATTGATAAGGATTTTGATCTGTACATTGTGTTCTTGTAACAAGTACAGTAGTGGATTATGACCTATTGCTAGTTTTTAAATACATTATAAGGGAAGAAGTAGTTTTTGGCAGCCTATGTTGTATGCAGCTGGCTTTATGTGACCTAAACTTCCATACTACACAGTTGTCTTCTATGTAAAATAAAACAATGTATTGTACATATGTCCCTCTCTATAGACTGAAGGTATATTTTGTGTCCAACACTTAAATTGAAAGAAAGTAAATAGTGTTTGAGGAGTCTGATGAGTATGAAGCAAATATAAATGAGGAGAGGAAAAGATTTAGATTGCTTTATTTTGGACCATGTATTTGCTTTGGAAAAATGGGAGAGGGATAAATGTGCAATAAATTGTTTTATTTTACATATTGCATCTTGCAGTTATTGAGGATCATATATTCATAGCTACTTTAAATTTCACTAACAAAGAGATTATATTAAAGTCTCTGAACATTGAAGAAGATCATTAGAAATGGAAGACAACTGTGCAGTATGACCTATCAGTATAATATTGCAATATAATATCACAGTGATAAATATTAACTCGTTGCCTTGGGACTGGCAATCCCATACAGGATGAAATGTTCTGATTTATTTTCAGCACAAGGGTTTTGCACATATTTAATCATTTACATCTATGCACGTTGGCTTGAACAACAGCAAATTACAATTGTAACATCTAAGTACTCCTTTATCTTGAATTTATAGTTACACAACACCTGCAATAAAGCTGGGAAGAAAACGAGACCGAGAAAGAGGAACCATGTGTGGAAGGGTGTGGTACACAGAAAAGGGTGGATGCGTATGCAGGGGCACATGGCTGGATAAGGAGACAGGAAGAGAAAGCTCACATTTGCTGTATAAGGAGAGAAGATACAAGAATTTGGCCCAGGTTTTTAGTAATAAATCCACATGTGAAAATGTGTCTTTAAGAAAAAACATATGAGCTGCACATGAGTTGAAGCTGAGCTGAACAGACTATTTTTTCTCCTGATTTATCAGTTCTTTGTTACCTCAGACACACCCAAAAATCTATAGAAAAGTAATACATGACATTTTTTTCTAGCCTTGCAGCAGTGTCAATAACATGCTGAGGAAGTCAAAGAGTCAATGAAAACAGAAAGCACAGTGTCAGTGAAGCATATAACCTACCATGTTACAAATTGGAGAAAGGTGATGCTGAAGCATGATGATAAGGCTGAAGTTTTGAACACACATCATGACTTTTTCATTAGGTTAACAAAAAGGGAAATACAGGATAGATGTACATTTTTCAAAAGGAGATCCACAAGAAAATGAGAAAACTGGCAGGAGAAACCAAAAAAAAATATTTGAAAGCAACTTAGAAATCATATTGGAGCCATAGAGCAAAAGCATGACACCTACCAATAAAAACGTGAGAAATGTAAACAGAAATAGGTGAACAGCAATGTAGAGGAAGCTAATAAATTAAGAAGGTGTTTAAAATGAAAAATTTGTGTCCAAGAAAATATCATACACTCCAACAGGAAAAGTGTAAAAACACAAGCAAGACGGATCGCAAAACACCTCAAAAAAAACCTTGGAAAGACACAAAACCTGCTACTACATATTTTTTTTGTACAGAATGAAAAGAGGAAGCTTCCCAGAGAATCTTAAGAGATAACAGAACTTCTGAAATATACAGAGAATGTCCTAAGTAGACAATGGTTATAACGTTGATTTTTTTTTCCATCCATGTTAACTATGGAGGAGTTTGAAGCATAGAAACAGTGACCCTTCTTTACAGAATGTGTCAGAGGTTTTGTCTAAAATTGAAGTATTGGCAGAAAAGGTTATGGATCAAGGAGACAATGTCAGCAATAAGAAATCACCAGAAACAGATGGCTTCTGCTCCACAGTTCTGAGGGAACTCAAGTATGAAATAGCTAAACTATGAACTGCAGTGTGTAAAAAATTGACTTACTGTAAAAAGAATGGAATATGGCTAAAATAATGCCAACTTTTGAAAAAGAACTCCAGTGGAACTATGGATGAATAAATACTGGAATTAAGGGACATATGGATAAATATGAGATGTCACAAAACGACTGGAATTCTTTGAAAAGAATAACATGTATTTAGATAAAGGAGAGCTGACTACCATTCCTTTGAATTTGCAGGGTACTTTCATTTATGTGCCTCATCAAAGATTTTCAAGAAAACTAAACAGAGAAAGTACTTTTAAGGATAAAAGCTAATAAAAAATAGGAAACACAAGTCAGGAGTAAATGAACAACCACCCTTGCAGTGAAAGATAGTTCACTGCAGAAATTCCACAGATATCTATGCTGTGTTCCTTAGTGCTCATCATACTCACATTCATTCTGGAAAAGGGAGGAGGATGGCAGATGTTGCTGATTTTGTTAAGCTATTTGGGATAGCAAAGATGATTTCCAGCTGTGAAAAACTGCAAAAGAGAAATGACTGGGAGCTGAACTGACAGCTGAAAGACAGTGCAGACAACTGCAAGTTAAGTCAAAATCCCTGCCTGAACTAATTTCCTTCAAAGATCCAAATCCTATCCTGCAGCAGGAATAATGCAACATAGGTTAGAAAATCACCTCCCTAATTGTCCAGCTCCCAGATTCTCAAATTTCATACTCCCTACTTGCGCTGCAACAGTCTCAAAACATCTGTGAAATAAATTTACTCGAGGATCAGAGTGCTGGAACACTTCTTTGAAGAAAGGCTGAGAGTTGGAGTTGTTCAGCCTGGAGAAGAGAAAGCTCTGAGAAGACCTTATAGAACCTTCCAATTCCTAAACAGGGCCTACAAGAAAACCGAAGAGGAACAGTTTACAAGGTCATGTAGTGATTGGACAAGTGGCAATGGCTTTAAACTGAAAGAGGGTGGGTTTAGATTAGATTTTAGGAAGAAATTCTTTACTGTGAGGGTGGTGAAGTACCTGGACAGGTCACTCAGAGAAGCTGTGAATGGCCCACAGGCTGTTCAAGGCCAGGCTGAAAGGTGCTCTGAGCAACCTGGTCTAGTGAAAGGTGTCCCCCTCCTGGCACTGGGGGAGGAACTAGGTGATCTTTAAGGACCCTTCCAATTCAAACCATTCCATGAATCTATGATTCTCTGACCTGGTCCATATTCATGTGGTAGAAAAAGCATAAAACTTAAAGGAAGAACAAGCACTTAAACCAAAGATTGCCTATGAAAAGAAAAGGATGATTTGATCTTTTACTCCATCCTTCACTTAAGTTAACTGCAAATGTGACTCACTTACTAGTGACTGTGCTAGTATCTGACCATGATCAGAATATTTTTATTATAGCCAAAATGCAAATCTCAAAAAAAAATTTTTTTTTTTTTGGTCTTCCTAAAAGAAGAGAGAATACACTGTCAAATGACTTTGCTTTATTGATTGGAACCCAAACTCTGGGAAAAGACTGCAGAAGCAAAATGCCGTGGGGTACAGGGAGACAAGAATGACCCTCAGGTATAAAAGTAGAGTGGAAACATTCTACATTGACTGTGTTATTTCTGAAAAACATTACTTTATGGATAAATTTTCATACCTATTTTGAAAGCAACATGGAACCTGATGATGTATTGATAGTAAATGGACTGCTCAGGTGAAAAAAAAACAACCTGAGAATTTTATTTTAGTTGCCATGCATTTATTCAAAACCACTAGATTGTGAAATATTCACCCCTGTTCTGACACGACCTTTTGTCTTCCTAAGTATATAATGAAAAACAACCCTTAGATACAAATACATTTTTAAAGAGAGTTAAAAATACAATCCTTGCTCAGAATCACTTTCACTTTGTTTTTAATCCGTGCTATTCTTAAGTTACATGAGCTGCACAGTTAAGTGTTTATTCTGAAATAGTAAGATCTTTTTGTTGGCTGATGGCAAAAGGCAATATGAATGGGAATATTAATCAAAAGTAAACTATTATGTGCATGTGCATGAGGATATAGGGCTGTGACTATAGAAAGTAGTTAAGACATGCCAAGAACATCCTAATTTCCACTTTTGACTGCATTTTATACAAATTAATAGTCCATCTGGTATGATAAAATTCAGTGGCTGATATAAAAGAACAGCTTTGAAGACAGTGGATTAAGTATAAGTAAGCCTTATTCTTTAACACTAATTTTAACCAAGTTCTCTAGTGGACTGCTTGGTTCAATATGCAGTCAAAGAAAGATTTTTTTCCTGGGCAATGGAGAAGGCTAAGGAACTGCCAGTCATGTTAAGTTGCTCAATTTTCATTACTCTTTTAGAAGTATGTTGACGGAAAATGAAGACGCAAAACCAATCTCTTAATGCTCCTATTTCTTATGGTATAAATGCAAGCTTAAACTCAGATTATCAGGAGCTATTAATTGTGGAGAAAATACTCTGAATATTCTGACCTTTTATATGTCTCTATCTTCTCATTTTTATAGCTAATTATTTATAGGACTCAAAAGACAAGCTAGTTTAACAGGCATATCTGTATTGCCACAATGTGTAAGGTTTCATAATGGTCTGTGTAGATTATGACTGTAATCCAGTCAGGAGACCATGTGCCATATACAGTAAGCACACATGCATACAATGATTCAGTCATACATTGGAAATTAGTTTTAAGGATGAAAATAAAATTTTTCCTATAGTTTTAGTTTTGAAATAGATGTGTAAGTGCAGTGCTTATCTCTGCCACTAATGCATTTAAGTCATTAACTCCTTCAGTTAATAACCTCCTAGCTACAGCCTCTCTGACTGCCCTGGAGATCCATCCCAGGCAACTCCTGCTGTACAAACCAACCAGTACGTTTCAGTGTGTAAATGAACATCCTAGCTGGAGAACCTGGCCATCCCAGCGACACACATTCCATCCAGAGTTTCTGATGCAATAATTGCCACTGTAACTAGGCCAGAGACTTGTAAATAGTCAGAAAAAATTGCTCTACAAGTGAAAAAATGTGTTTCTGTGCAGTAAAGTAGTTAGAAGATGTTTTGTAGATTAAGTAAATTATTAGCAATAAACCATGCATGTTGAGAAGTCTCACAGAATTGTGGGCCAGATGGATAAAAGTTAGGTGGTTCGAGGACTCTCAGAGATCCAGCTAAAGCACCATGAATTTTCTCACACTGTAGTTCCTACAATGAGTTAATGAGCTGAGTTTTTCCATCTAAAAAAGAGCTGTGAAAAATCGATGTCCACTGTTGTTCTTTTCTTAAACAGAAAAGTACTTAATTCTTTAATGGCAATTGCTTACATTCTATATTATGAAGTACACTTTAAATACTAGTACCACAACTTCCACAATAACCAAAACTAGGTATCACAGATTTAAGATGGAAGTTATGCAATAAATTTAAATAAAAATACCATTAATATTACATTTTAATAGTATCCACATTTAATACATTTCAATAGAAAATTCCATGCTTTCTTTTCTGGTTCAAGAAAACAAAATGTCTTTCAAAGATGTTAATCTGAAAGTGTATAATAGACACCATGAAACAGAGGTGTAACCAGGCAATGTGGCATATTACACAGAATTGAAGTGTTGTTTATAGAAAAGGAAGAATCAAGTTCAGGAGATGAGGCAAGATACTGTTATGATTATTAACCAGTGTTTACTAAAACTGATCTTCTTGGGAGAGAAGACTGTGATAAAGATTGCACTTTTAAAAAAAAGAGCTGAAAGTAATGGAATAAAGATGTTTTCTGCTGTTACTTATCCTATCAAATCCAATTAATGAAGCTATTATGAATCAAGTCAAAACAAGCAAAGAGGTTAGTCTTCATGCAACATTTAGAAACCTTTCCAAAGGTTGTTATGAAAATAAGAAGATTATATTAGTTCTAAAGAGTCATGCAAAGGAATATAAATCCTATCAGGGCCCTGAGCTCGTGACACTTAAAGGCTGGAAGGTATTAAGAGGAAATATCTTGTACTCTTGCCCAGTTTTTTTTCTTTCTGAATCATTAGTACATATGTACTCTGCTTATTCGTTTTCTTTTGCAAGTGGAAAGAAGATACAAGTTTAATACATCCTCAGAGCCTTCCCTGAGAATGAGGTTGATGTTAGAGGGTGGGTGAGGAGAGAGTGTTCAGGACATTGAATTTGGTGGGAGCAGGGCAATGGGAGGCACATAATGAACTGAAGGTAAAAGGCTCAAATGTGGAGAAATGAGGAACACAAAAGATAACCTGAAAAACAGCCCCTCTGCTACCCAAAATAGTCTGAGGAGATGGCTGACAGGCATGGCTGGGAGGAAGATTCTGAGGTGCAGGAATCATTGCTCTGACCCAATCCTGTGTAGCCTGCTGAAGTGTGTTATGAGCTTATATTATTTAACATTATCTGTTTTCTGTGTACAACACGAAACAGTTCCCAGTGGGAGAACACTTTTTGACAAAAATGTGTGTGTTGTCGGCAGTGGGCCTGCAGGCTGAATGGGTTATGATAAGAAAGGTGATTTTAGTTTTCTGCACCAAAACAGGATCTTCTTTCTTAGAAAGGAGGTTAACAGCCTACAGAACTCTGAAGGTAAATAGTAAATGTGAAGATGTTTTCCTTGGTTATACAAGAACCTGTTACAAGTGGTTGATATGCCTAGACATATACCTTTGGGCTTTTTTTGATTGTTTAGGCATTTTATAGAACAGTAAATAGAAGTTTTCAAATGACTCAGAGTGGTCAATTCATTTTAACTTACTTCTAGGGAGAATGTGTGAAATATTCAAGACAGTAAAAAATATGTAGCCATGTATTTCGTTGGTGTTAGTAAACCTTACTTTAACTTACGTCATTGAGATCTTTGATCCTCCAATATCATTAGGTAGCTACAAAATGTCCTTCCTTAAAGATAATACTTTTTTTATTCTATAACATTCAAAGAGTAAAAATACTCTCAGATTTTTTTTCAGTTGCTGAACACACACGCAATAAGGAAGTCAGTTTGACATAAATTAGGTGCATTATGTTAACATAACTTTTCTTGGTTTCTTCTTTTCCTTTTTTTTTGTTTTTCTACAGTAAGTCTTGATTCGTAAAAAAACTGATATAATTGCGATGGATTGTTATAATGAGGCACTCAGGACTGAAAAACATTTCAAGTTTAGCTGCTTTACTAGTAGGGGAGGAATGTTTTGTAGTACAAAATCTTCAAATAATTTATTTTCAATATTCATTCTCTTCACTTTCTGCATTTCTGTTTATTGTATTGTCAGCCACAAGAAAAAAAATAAACACAACAAAAACAACTCCTTTCAGTTACATAGGAACATGCTGTTGCTTAAAATGGAGGTGTGAATGCTAAGCATGTTGTATACAGTTCAGGAGGAGGGTCCAAATACTATTCTTTGAAGATTCAAGTGAAATATGACATCCAGTTAATTAATAACAAGTAATGTAGCTTTTTTTTGTTGTTGATGTTGTTGATATTGATCACATTCTTTTGACATTGGGATCAAATAAACATGAGGTTGAAGGATCAAAAGGTTTATTTAAAAAATACACTGAAACGTATTCTTGCACAATAATAAAGTGTACAGAATAAAACCTCAACTAACATGTTCATTCAAAAAATCCGAGTTAATAGCTATACCAAAACTGTTGTCTTGAAATTTTCAACAATATTAATTGCAAAATTTTATTAAAACAACCTTGTAGAATTCTGCTGTTGCTCCAGTTTCTATGTATTCCTAGCAAAAATTGGTTGCTTTGGTTGGGTTGCTTTGGTTTTTTGGATTTTTTTTTTTTTCAGATTTAGCCAAAATTCTTTGTTTATAGAATGTTGGAACTTTTCTGAAAGGTGTTCACAAAAATTGCATAGAAAAAACTTTGTCACTGACTCCCTGCCACTGGGTTTTCAACCAGCAATACCTTTATCTTGTCCTTTTTTCCCACTGCAGGATTATTTCATGCAATATTTTTTATTGTATCAGTATTGCTTGAGTTTCTTCAAGTAATGGGCCTTCCACCATTCTGACAGAAACATCTGTGGTAAGGATTTCTTTAATCTCAAAATCAATGAAAGTAGCAATTACAGATGAGAGACCTGGGCGCTTGATTCTGCACTGTTGGAACAACTGAGCATTTGGCTTTGGATCAAGCACCAGATTTATATTTACTGTCAAGGAGGAGAACGTAGAAAGAGTTACTGGAAAAATTTAAAATAGATTTTGAAAGTAGAATAAAATGACACCATATGTACTAAATCTAAAACACTGTTTGAATATGTAATCAAACTTTGTCCCACAATCAGTGTCATACTTTTTCTTCTTACCATGTATAGGAAAAGTGAACATTCCTCTGTTGCATATTTTAATCCATCTTTCATGGTGCTACAGGTTTCATATGAGTTACTTTGAGTTTAGGAGTCCCAGAATAAACATACATAACTACAAACTCAGATATCACCTGTTGCTTTCCAGGTTTTTTTTTTCCATTTCTACATACCTCCTATCATTCAGAGTAAATTGCTGACAGATTTCAGTCCAAATATATGATGTCCTTCAGTCCCAGATTATTGCCTCCCTCTTGTTTTTTTTTTCCCACTGTTACTTTCTCCCAAAAATAGTATCTCTTTTTCCTTTTCTTTCTTCTTGCAGCTAGTTCTCTTGGTTTATTAATTTTAACCACAATGCAAACCTTTCTGGCTCCTATTGTCTTTTACTTATTGGATAAACCCAGAGTGAAAAACTAATCCCTTCAGCCTCTGTTGGAGGTTCTTCCATTCCAGTCCACTGTTCTATATCCTTACACCTGATACTGAACTATTAACAAAATTTCTGCATTTTAATAATATAAGGATACAATGATGCAATGACACAAATTAGTCTCAGTCAAATTTGTGAGGTGATATTCTCTAATATTTCAATAAATTTTGAAAGTCTGATGCATTTCATTCATTCAGTACTGTTTTCTGTAGTGTATTGAAGGAGAAATTATTTACCCATCAATTAATTTATAAAACTGTAAATTTATATATTTAGAGTTCAATTTCTTCCTTCTGTCCTGAATCTTTTAAATTAATGATATTTAAATTTATTTCCATGATCATTTTCATAAGAAATCTTAATCACAGTATTGTAATAAAATTATTAGAAACCTAAATATTTCAAGAGGAGATAGTAACTTTAAAAAATAGTCTTTCTTTTGGCAAAGACTGATGCAGCAGTTGCTTTCCTCCCTCATTTTGTCTTCGTTCCTTGTATTTCAATTTCCTCTGTCATTAGTATTGTTATACAACCCAATATATTTGTTTGTCATTTTAATAAAACTGTGATCTTTCTCCTATTTTAATAGCAATTGTTTTCTAGGAATTTCTTCTGGAATATATGGGGGAGAAAACATGGCCTTTTTTTTTTTTTTCCCTGTTGTTTTGAGTGCTTTTTATAATTAACATTGAGAAGAAACGTTGGCCTTTCAGCATGTAATTTTGTTTGTTTTTCATCATGTATTTTGAATTTGTCTTTTTTGTCCTTCACTTTTATTATGACGAGTCATTTCAGTACTATTTCTCTTTCACATTGAGGCAGTTTTACTGGATTATGATGGACATGTATGTACTTTGAAATGTTAATATAGTTCAACAATTATTTTAATATTTTTGATATCTTTTAAAAATGTAGGAGGGTATTTATTTATGTACTTGCAAAGGTGATATCTCCTATTCTTACAGTTTCTTATAATAATGTTGATAAAATGAAACCTCTTTCAGTTTTTCAATATGTTCTTATCAACCTATAGTAATTTGCAATGTATTTCTGAAAACTGTGCTTTCTACAGAGGCAACATATCCTACATAATGCTTTGGAACAGACTGAATTGGTTCCATAAAAATTCATTCTATGCTTTCAAAAACCACATTTGAATTTCACATATGGAGGATCATTGTGTCAGATCTATAGGGGAAAATAAAACAGAAACTGAAAAGTTTATTTTTATGAGAAAAAGATGGAATCTGTTACATAATGAAGGAAAGACGTCTGTAAGAAATGTACTATTTACTTAGTCAACATAGCAACAGGGTGAGAATGAGCTTATTTCAATGTCATTTTCATTTAATTGTTCCTTTCAGTAGAATCACATTCCTGAAGTAATGTGATGCATCTGTGAGGAAGAAATCCAATCCTAAGATGCTCCAGGGCAAACATTTCCAAGAGAAGTAAGGAAATTTTCAGGCCATTGTACAAAGTCCCACTCCAAACTCATCTGGAAAACTCTAACATATTAAACATATTAAAGAAAAAAAATATCAAAACGAGAAGAGCTACACATAAGGGCAACAAGGAACACCAAGAGAATGGGGAGCAGGTACTTGGAGAGGATTCTAGTAGAAGAGCACAGCTTGTTTTGATGAGAAAAAAAAATTGAAAAGGGGTATGATTACTGTCTAGGAAGAGGAGCTCTTAGAAAGGAGAGGAGCTGTTAAAGCTAAATACACAAATGGGAATGGACTGGCTGTAATTAAATTTAGCATAGATATTACAAGGTGCTTGACTGTCGGAATAAAGATGTTCTGAAAAATCTCTCAGATCAGAGAAAAAGGGCCAAAAATCTTAGTCAAAGATTTTTACCAAATTTGTTGCTCATATCATTATGGTATCACACAAAAAAACCCAAAATGCTAAAATAAATCTCAATATCTTGTTTTGAGTGATTCTTTTTGAGCTGCTCTCATTTTGATGATTCTTTCTTATTTACAGCTGATGCATTTTGTGCTGGTTTGACTGTGAAGAAATCTAATACCTTTAACTTGCTTTCAATATTTTTTTTAAACTCTCCTTTCACTTGCACCTTATAAGATATGCTAGTTTACCACCACTTGTTCCTGAAGGTTTGTGTTCCCTTCTGCCCAAATGCTGAACTGAGGGGAAGAATAGAAGATTTCAGAGAAGGTGTGGAATTTCCTCAAGTGGACACACAGATCACCATTTTTGAAGAACATTGTTATGCTTGGTTTTAATTTCAAATTCATTCCATATTGAAATCCAGAAGATGCATAACCAAGTAGCAGTGAAAAGGTAGAATTATGAAAAAAGTAATATATTTCCAGTAGTGACAAGTAACCATAACTGATTTTATACTGAAATCAGGATTACATGTTACATAGTATCATTTTGTAGTGAATAGCTGATGGTTTACTTCTACATACTAAGGAACAAACCATGTACGGTTTGGTACGTATTTTAAAGATTTTCTTCCATTGCCAATAATTTTCTGTTACATAATCAAATTGTTAGTAAAGTGGCAAGTAAACGAGTAGGAAGGATCCGTATGTTTAACAAATAACAGTACAATTTTTATTTTTAATAATTTCCAGTGCACTTTGTTCATTAACCAGTCAAAACCACTTTTGGAGAAGGAACACAGATTAATTCACTCAATTTTGAAATGAATATCATAATCCATACAGTGGTTATCTTCAGCATTGTTTAGAGATTTGCATTAGAAAATACACTGAATCTATCTTGTTTAAATTGAGTATCCAAGACTTTTCACATACACATCACCAGAAAAGGAGTAGGGGGAGGTCAGCCTTCTGCTGTGTCTTTCTTTCAGAGCAGCATGATGAAAAATACCAAGGAAACAGAGATTCCAGAGGCCAAACATGCTGTCGATGTACATATCAGATATGAAGATGAAATCTGTCATATATATTTTCAGCTCTTCCATACAGCTCAGTGCCTGAGCTCAGTCAAGTATCACAGGAATGTTTCATCCCTCAAGATCTTGCTTCTGTAAAAGAGTTGAGGCACATTCTGAAACTTCAATAGAGAGAATACAGAAAAGTGACTGAAATAAAATACCATTGATAGCTTCTGAGAAGTCCAAAGGCACAGGATAGGCAAGAGTACATTGAAAGTTCCCCTACCAAAAGTATTCCACATAGATACTTTTAAGAAACCGTCTTTTGTGTGATGCCAATTCTGAATGGACAGAAGACTCAGTGAACATATGCCACACTACAGGAATCAGCTTCTCTGAACTCCACCAGCTGCCATTAAATCTTTCAGTACTGTTTAATTCCTTTAAATTGTATTTTAATTCAAAATAATACCTCTAATGTGTTGCTGTCTCTGAGCTACTATGACTTTTTTGAGCTACCAGCAGTGCCATGTCAAGTCTCACTTGACAGTATTGGCTGACTCATCTGCAGACTGGACCCTTAGGCTTCTGTCAGGTAGTTTATTTGTCACAACAAAATGATTTCTGTCTGTTCTCTGTAATCACTTCCCATTTATATCTATAAAATACCTTGCCTTGAAACTAGTTCATTAACTTTATGTGCAGCAGTCACAGGGATGTGATGGTAGCACATGTGATGAATGGAAGGTGCCCAAAACACTTAATTTTCCATTTAAATGTTATTCCTAGTAAGAAAAATAAGATCATCAAATAGTCTCTCATATTTCACAGCCGAGATTTAAATTTACAAATAAAACTTACACCTTCGCAACAATTATCAAGCACACTAACTGAAAAAATAACATGCATATATGCATGTGTGTATGTATTTGTATGCATATAAAATGTTAATTTCAAACAGCAATTCTAAAAATAGGATTTAAGTTCCTGATAGCTAGATGAATCTGACAGCATTTAGAATTGTCCCACTGTCTTTGTTTTGGTAGTTATTGAAGGTAGTTCCAGGACTCAGTATTTTTTTGAAAATTTTCAGGATAAATATCAACTTAGAATACTTTCTGGAGATACTAATTTCTGAAAATGCTGACCATGGCTGAAAAAGTAGAGTAGTGTTCAAAGCAGTAATACATTCTAACATAGTGTAGCCTTTCATAAGCTGTGGAAGGAGATTCATGAACTACTTGAGAAGAGGACAAAAACTTTAACAATTAATTAAATGAAAAATTTTATTTGTCAGATTTTGATAAACATACATGTTTGGAATGTTTTGCCAAATGTTTTTGAATGTTTGTTCACAAAAATATTAGAATAAAATCATTCTTCAATGGACAGAGTAGATTTGTAGAGTTCAGGAATAAATTATAACATGCCAGAATCACTCCTTTCTTATCCCTCCATGCTCCAGGTGAAAGTTCTTGCAGGTCCTGTTTCCTACCTAATTTCTAATCTGGTATTTCTTGTATCTACATCTTGCCATTCAGTGCCAATAATTTTTCTTCTTTCACACACATCACCCTACCACAGATCACACTTCTATCTATGACACTCCACTTCTCTTTCACAGATTCCCATTGTATCAAGCCAGTTCCTTTCCCAGCCTCTTCATCCTGTTAATAATTTTTAGTCACACATCAGAAGTGTAAAGAGAGCACAGTTGCAAATAGGATGTAAAGCCACATCTAAAAAGATCATATAAAATCAGACTTCAGGATACTTCATAATTTAATCTCTCAAATTTTAACTGTTTCAAAATCTTCATTGCATCACCCCCACTCAAAATATGTTTGCACAGATTTTCTATAGTGTCAACTAACTTCTTTATGCAGCATAAAAAATGATGTGGGGGTGTCTGTGTATGTTGTGGGTTTATCCTGATCTTTTCCTAAGAAAGTTTGCTGTTCATATGCAGATATATGAGGTGAGTCTAAGTGTTATAAGGGGGCTGTCCAGTCCAACACATTGCATACATCCTTGCTTCAGAGGAACATGTAGAAACTTCACAGACAATTATTATGCAACAAATTTTCCTAGAAAAGAAAATTATTAGGGAGATTACTGCTTTTTTCTTCTGTTAAAACCATAGGAAAAATAATGCTAAAAATTCTGTATAGTTTCTTGCAGTTATATTGCACAGATTACTTCTCTACAAAATGGCCATTCAGTGATGTCAACTGATATTAAACACTTCTTTTTTTAATATCATCCTATATCTCAGATGACAAATTATTCTTAATGTGTGAACTTTCAGAAAGCTGGACTTCATTAAATGAGAGGTATTTTTCCTTTAAGCTACATGAAAATGTCACTTCCCTCCTCTCAGCATGCTGGACAGGTGTAATGTAAGGTGGAAATGAGATCTGGGCCTTAAAAACAATTCTGTCTCTACAGGATTTTCAAAAACTGAAATACGTGGCAAATACCTTGATGACAGGCAGAATGAAAGAGAGGGAATGTTTTTAAAAGAGAATTTTATCTGGCAAAGGTGAAATTTTTAAAAAGACAGCCTAAATTTGAAATGCAAGTGAGATGCAATTGTTTCCTTAATAAATAAAGAAGGTTTTTTAAAACAATCTAATAGTAAATTATAAACTTTTTTTTCTCAACACATTTTTAGATGAGATTTCTAAAAAAATTCTGTGACTCACTCTTAGAGGAAAATAACATGTACAAAAGTCAATAGTGAAGTTCAACTCACTTTAACAGTGTAAGAATTACAAGTTCATTCAGAACTGACATTTCTCTGACAGTATTCTGTGTCTTGGAATATTTCTAGGAAATGAGGTTGAGGTATAATCAAATATTTTTAATATATAAAGAAGCACAGATCTTTATACATCTTTAAAATATTAAAGATACTAAATTCATTTGATACTAGTACCTTTTTTCTAACACAATTTCCTCAGAATTGCTAATCCTGAAAATTATCTATATCTTCTATTAGCATCTTAAGAAAGACATCTTTTTCCACATAACTATCTAGCTTTTCAACTTAAGTCCAATAGTTGCACTGTACTGCAGTCTAAGAATTAATTGCATCATAATAAATTAAAAATAAGCTTCCCCTGCAACAGTTCACTGTAACTTTTACATGTGGTTTTATTGTAACAAAGAAAATCCTATTGTAGCTATTATTGAATGCAAATATTTTGCACAAGTTTCCAGTGTTTGCTTCACAGTTATCGTGCTACATAAAAATAGCAGTATATCATGCTGTTTACTGAAAACTTTTAGAAGAACCAGCTGGTCAATTAGAGAAAAATGCTATCAATCTTTCTTTACAATTTTTTTTTTTATTAAAGCTAGAATCTCTAACTTAGAACATAATAATAAGCCCTACAGAATGTACAGGAAGTAAAAAAAAAATAATTATTTTCAAATCCTGTTTTCTCTAATTTATTTTTTTTCCTAGGCATGTTTTCAGTAATTGTTTTCTCTGAATATTTCCAAGAGAAGAAAAACTCTTCCTATTTCTATGAAACTGATTCAACCATAAGTTTAGAAACTGATTCCTTTAACTTTTTTACAGTTT
This sequence comes from Platyrinchus mystaceus, assembly GCA_035041135.1. Classification (NCBI taxonomy): domain Eukaryota; kingdom Metazoa; phylum Chordata; class Aves; order Passeriformes; family Tyrannidae; genus Platyrinchus; species Platyrinchus mystaceus. Next base: position 78,713,310 of record JAWWLV010000088.1, read on the forward strand.
GCTGCTGGTGTTTTTTTTCATTATCTTCTAGAATGAGGAAACCTGCTACCCTTTTTGGCACTTGGATATTCTTTTCCATGTAGTGATGAAGCCTTGCCATGATCAAGATGAGCAATGGTCCATACTTAAAAAATCACAACTGACCTTTTATCCTCACTATTAAAGACCATACAAAGATGAAAGTTCAAGTGGCATTCATCTGCTGTGCAGTTTTTACTGCAACTGGTGCAAGTATCATGACAGATGCATTTTTTCAGCTCTGATTTACATTTTAGTTCAGCACTGCAGTACCCAAGTGCCTTAATTTAAAAGCATACATAAATCTGTCCTTATAACCTGAAAAATGTGGAAGGGTGGATAAGAGCATCAAACTGACATCTGTTCGTAATAAAACCAAAGTAATGAAGTTCACCATTCTTGAAGTGAAACATTAATCCTTTCATTTCCTCCCTCTGCCTCTTTTTAAACCACATAGGTAGAATTCAAAGAGTAAGATGTTACTAAGATCAGGAAATATGTTACCATGATCATATAGACTAAGAGAAAAAATCTTTGTCATTTCATTTTCTGGATACAACCTCTGTTTAGCTCGTGTTGGGATGACAAGGTGTTGCTATTTCTGCTGGTTCTGCAACTGAGAAGTGCTATCACCATCTGAGTTTTGTTTCTGTGAACTATGATGGATTCAAGTCATATTTACACTGGGGGAAAGTTTTTTGCTCCACGGAGAATGTCCATCGCTTGAAACAGGAGGCCTAGGGAAGTGATTGAGTCATCACCCCTAGAGTTATTTAAAAGACATGTAGATTTGGCACTTGGGGACATGGTTTAGTGTTGAACTCGGCAGTGCAAGGTTAATGGTTGGGCTCAATCTTAGAGGTCTTTTTCAACCTAAATGATTCTATGATTCTGGGATTCTATAAGGATGGGTATGCAGAAGAAATACATATGTGCTTCACTACTTTTAACTGGGGTTTGGTGGCATGCGAGCCAATTGCAGCTCAGTACTGCTGGAGACCGCTTGCACTCTTATTGTTGGCCTGTCACCTTAGCACTGAACTCTTGCAGAGTCATGACTGCACTGAGCCAGCTAGATACAAGATGGAGAACCCTGCAGGACTTGTCACATGCCAGAATACTGAAAAAGTGTTGCATCCTTTAAGAACTTGTATGAACTGTGTATGGAAACTGCTGCTTCAGCTCTCCCTGCAGGAGTGGGCTCTCCAGCACTGCTGAGCCCAGCCGGGCTCCACTCTCACATCCACCCACAGCTCACAGCATGCAAGATGCCCAGCTCAGCAAAGGGATCTCAATCAGTGTAGTAGCTAAGCTATGTGGCAAAAACAAACAAACAAAACCCCAAAACAACAACAACAAAAAAACCCGAAAAAATAAATCTCCTTCACTTCCAACTTTTTTCTCCTTGCTTATAAAGCATATTAGACTACTTGCTCTCTTTGTCTCTTCCATCCAGCCTTTTGACAGTCCACAGGCTTTTGTTTTCACACCTGCAGTTTACCCTTTTAAAAGCACTTCTCCCATTGTCATGTTGTTTCCTGAATTTTGGCCTTTATCTCAGGCTATGTACTCTGCAAAGGCCAGGAGCTTGGAACAAAACATGAATTCTTCTCCTAGCAGGAAAAGTCAAAGCTCCTGTACATACATCTTTTCACATATAATGCCTTTTGGAGTTGGGATTCATCCCTGACCGCCTTCTCAAACCCAAAACATTAGCACTGAGACTGATGAACTGCACAAACATATGCTGAGTTTGATGAAATATTCACACATTTTAGATTCCACTTGACTGGGACAGGAAAAGAACCTTTTCTTATAAAATTATTCAAATCATCACAACGACATTTATCAGCAACAAAGATAGAGCCACCAATTTTCTAGACCCTGACCACATTTCTGATCTTGGCCATGGTTACTGTAGCACTGGGGATGTGAGCTCTACTACAGCCTTACCAACGTAGCAGGCCTCAGGATAGCAACCTTTACCAGGAGTGATGCAGAAGGAGGTTTTTGCTTATTGTGGACATGATACCACCACAACTGTTGCAAATGCAAAAGATTCTGCAAAAGGATGATGTGACAAGCACCTTCCACATGACATGTTAGTCACAAATTCCTTCCTACTTTAAGAACAGCTACACTAGAAAAAGTTGGTTCCTTTATGAAGACTTGTCTCTCATCATTCTAAGTAGTTTATGTTATTAATTGTGAGAATTTTCTGTATCTGCTAGGCTTTTCTCAGACTCCAGCTCAGCAAGTAATTCTGGTGCCTCTCCAAAGAGCCATAGAATAGAGTCCTGGGTGAATTTGGATTGCTCGGGACATCTGGACACCATCTTGTCCCTCCCTCCACTCAGAGGAGGACAGATTAGATCAAGTACCCAAGGGCATTTAAGGGCCTTAATCTGCCTAGTTCGCCATTCTTCTGAAATTTCACTAATGAGAAAGAGTCAGACTGGTGAGAAAGAGTCATCATCACAAATAGTAAGCCATAGCTTTTCTGTAATAATTTCTTTTCATAATTTTCTTTGAAATGGTCTTTGAAGAAAGTCTAAATAATTACAGGGTCTTACATCTTTTTAGACAATTGTTCACTTATTCAGCACATGAGGAGAGGAAATAATTCTAAATATCTCTATACACATATCAGTTATGTTATATGTACTCAAATATATATTTATTGACACAGACAATTCTTTTGAATTGCTTTTTGATTTGCATTAATTTATTTTAATTGCAATTCTTTTAAGTAGCTATTATAAATGGTCAGTTAGAATAAATAACAAGAAAACAAGCCACCAGATAAAAAGCAATCAGAATATAAACTGCAATATTAATTTTCAATTAACATTTACATTTGTTATAATATATATTTTTCTGATTACCAATATAAGTACCAGTAATAAAGTTTTAGTCATAAATAATTGTACACGAACAGATACAGATTCTTTTAAGAAAAATAAATTAAACATACAATAATAACATACAAGTAACTGGGGCGGGGGAGGGAAATAAGATTGGAAAACACATAAAATAAATAAATTTTTTTAAATGCATGCATTTTCCTCTTTATAAAGAGCTTGAAATCTTGATTTTTTTAATTATTAAGAAAAATATTTTTACAAATAGTTTTTACTTTATACATATTTTTTATATTATGTATAATGTATGTTCATTATGGTATGTGTAGATGATACATATGTGCAAAGGTATAGTATCTATCATATATATGCTATGGATATGCCTTGTCTGATATAACATATATGTGCACATAAATATATATATTCTCTGTGTTTATGTTTAAATATCAGAGTCTTATAAACTACAAATATTTTTCACAATTTTAAAAGTAGT
>JAWWLV010000088.1:78726127-78742450 GCA_035041135.1 Platyrinchus mystaceus
TTTTGTGTCTCATTAATACTTTCAGGAAGAAAGAGTTATGAGACTCCTGTATCTGGTTCATCCTCAAGTTCTGTGGACGTTCTACTATTTTCTGATACTTTTATGAAAGTTTAACAAAGATGTAATTATGAACTATGTAAGTACGAGCACCAATCCTCTTTAACTTTTCTTTTAACTCAACCTGAGTTCTTTATCAATTTGGAAAAATCACCAGTGTTTGAATTTTTTCTTAGACTTCTTGTTGATTCAGTGAAATTTTAGGTATATGTCTATTCACTTAGCATATGGGGTCTCTCACTGGAGCCAGAACAACTAAATTTTTCTGGATCAGCATCTTCTTCTCAAAGGTAGAGATAGGAAACAGAATCATTCAAGCTGGAAGGGGTTTCAGGTCATATATGCTTCAATCCTCAGCTAATGAAATCATAGAGTAAGGCTGCAAAATAAACTTTTGTGGGGAAGCCATACAAAGAATGGCTAAGGTCACTTGACTTGTTCAGCTTGGAAAAGAGGAGGCTGAGGGAAGACACCATTGCAGTCTACAGCTTCCTCATGAGGGTAAGTGGAGGGGGAGACACTGGTCTTTTCTCTCTGGCAACCAATGACAGAACCCGAGGGAATGGCACGAAGCTGTGCTAAGGGAGATTTAGCTTAGATATTAGGAAAAGATTTTTCACTCAGAGGGTGGTTAGGCACTGGAACAGCCTCCCTAGGGAAGTGGCCACACCACCAACCCTTCCAGAGTTCAAGAACTTTTGAACAATGCCCTCAGGCCATGTTGTGACTCTTGGGGTTGTTCTGTGCAGGGCCAGGAATTGGACTTGAATGATCATTGTGGGTCCATTCCAACTCAGCATATTCTATGATTCTCCTGTATTCTGAGGACTGTTTGAGATAAGTCCTGTGTTGGATTTTCAGTGTTGATCTTCAGATTTTGAGAGTTCTACATGCATTTCAGGAAAATTCAAAAGTTGAAGTTGCTTAGTTTCTTTTCTTCGATATCCTCTGAACTACTACCATATTTAATGGCAATCCTTTTAAGTGTAGGATCACCTGTTTATTTCTTGCTATAGAAAAACAATGGATGTTCAAATATTACTGTGTTTTGGGAAGTTCCTCAGGTACATAGGTCCTTGTTTGATGAAACCTGATGCTTATTCACTAGATGGAAAATGAGAATGTTATTATGCATCTCCATTTAAATGCCCTCTGTTCTCCTATGTTTGGAAATTCTTCTAACTGTTCATTTTTCAAGTTTCATTAATATTTTCTTTAGGTAAAGTAAGAACTTATTTTGAACTATAAAATTCTTTTTAGTTCTTACAAATAGTATGAAAAATGTACTTAGCAAAAAAAAAAGGGAAATTGCATACATTAAAAATAAATGAGATTGGAGTAACACAGAAAATAATTTCTTTCTCTACTGTGCACGTATCTGAGCAAATACCTTCCTAAAGCAGAAGCAAACATATCAGAGCCAAATGAAAAGCAAAATTAATTTAGATGTATATATATATAATGTTGTGGAACTGAAATTATTATTTATTTCAAATATTCTTTTCATAATCTATCATACTAAAGAGATTCTCATTTGTTAATATATTATATAGTCTTCAAATGTGTGAGGAAGAGCTGCTGAGTAATTTCCAGAGCTTGTCTGACTTTTTTTCACAGGCTTGCTCCTTTCAAATAGACTATAAACTAAATATGGCCCCATTTTGAACTTCTTTTTCTCCCTTCCTTCTCCATTCATTATAAAGTCCAGCAGGATCACCAGGAATTTCTGGGGAAAAAAAAAGCTAAATTTCACCATATTGCCTAGACAACAAAAGAAGTTAAAAGACTCTGGTGAGAAAGGGTAGTGCAAGTTACATTGTCAGGTTAAATACTGGAAATCTTCCAGAGGGACACAGTGGGAACAGTGCAAGAATTTACTTAAAGCAGGGATTGAAAGCATAGAAGAAAAAATAATTAAAAATCTCAGATCTAACCTATTTCTGTAACTCTTTTATTGTGTTCCCTGTGGAGCACCTCTGTAAAGGCTGAGATAAGCATTTGATGGATCTGTGTAACATCCATGGGGGTTTGACAGTAAAATGACAGCAAGAAAAAAGGTTGTATGAACTGTGGGAAATTTTTTTGGTATTAAATCACAGGATAGGTAAAGAGAGATTGTGGAAATGGAACCCTGAGCTATGAGACTGGAACCCTGAGCTATGAGAATATTAGTGCACCAAACATACACTAGCCACATTGAAGCCCTCTGCAAAGCACATTATTTTGCAGTGAAGATAACTGGCTATAGAACACTTCTTCTCAGAGCTCAGTGACACAATGACATAACAGTGATGTTGGCAATCCAGTAAAGATTTGCACTGCTACTCTTCTAGCTAGAGAGTGGATTGAAGAGTAGCTGCAATGCTGGGCCCAGAGGTTGATAAGTGGAACAAAGTCTAGTTGGAGGCCTGTAACTAGTGGTGTTACCTAGGGGTCAACACTGGGTCCAATCCTGTTCAATGTTTTCATGATGATAAGGATAATGGGGCAGGGTGCACAGTTGATACTGCTTTCACTACCTCACATTACAATGATTTTTATTAAATAACATGCATGAAGAAAATTTTTCTTGATTCAAATGTTGTTCATAGTATTGTGTATTACCAGATTTTTTTTTCCACTACAGTGATAATTAATACAAATTATGAGGTAAACTTCATCTTATGTCAAGTAAAAAATTCTTGGAGTAAACATTTGTTCATGCAATCATTAGTAAATTAGCTAGGCATTTGGTACTGAGCTTTATTTTTTTCTTCCTGCCCCTCCACACCAATGCACACTACCTGATTCCCAAGATAAAAGCAACTAATGATTATGAACTTCTTTATGCTTCTCTGTTCCACTAAACTGTAACATTTCTAAGTGTGATATAGAGAAGTAGTGATTTAGACATCAACTGGTTCCTTCCTGGTGGCTTTTTTGACTCTCTCACATGACTTACATTGTGTTTTAAAGATAAAGGTTATATTCTCTTATTAATTAATGTCCAGCAAAATCCAGTAGTGCTCCAGTGAACGGCAAAATCTACATTTCTTAAAGGTGTTTTACTTTTTGAAGGATTTTCAATGAACAACAGAGTACAGCTGTGTGTCTCTAACCTCAGTTCAGATCTGCAATGTTTTCACTCCCCAAGGACTCCTTGCTTCTGTTCCAGCTATACATCTAGACCCATAGAAAGACAGAGATGTAGAGAGGTTGACACAAGGACAGCAGGTCTTTGGCAACACAAGGCTTGGGTAGAATAAGTAGGTGGTGCAGTGCTGATTAGCAGAAAGTGTTTCTCTCACAATGCAATGTAAGAATTACTAAGAAATATTTTGACTTGAGTGAAAATACACTGTTTCTCCTCACTCCACCCTGAAAATTTCTGAAGTACCTGCTAGGTCTCCAATGGTACATATACTAAGAATATTCTCCTCTAGAACCAAAAAATAATCCTGTTTGGAATTCCAGCTGGGAATGTATTTGAGAAATTAATTTTATCCTGGATGATTTCCCTATTTATTCACTTATTTTTAGAAAAAAATGTGAAAGAGAAACGTATAGTGCTAATTGTGTGAAATGTGTTCTATAGGGAGTATTTCACTAAATGGGAAAAATAGAGGAAATTAACAACTGAAAATCTACACTGCTGCTTCCTGGCCTTTGCCTCCAAGACAAAGTTGCTTATAACATCTTTTCAAGTTATTAATTGTCACTGGAAATTAGGATGAGAAATAGACTATGATTGCTGTTTATACTTCAGTTTTCCTTCACGTTTTAAAGCGTTTCAATGGGCTGAATTGGTCCTTGCTAAACTGCATAAATTTCCACACCTGTTAATTATGATGGCCACTGCAATCACAAAATGGAAGTATCTTAACGTTGTTCTAGAGTTCTCTTCTTGGGTACCTTGTTATGTCATTATGAAATTATTACACAAAATTGATGCTCTGGAAACTTTACCTTACTGTTGCTCCCATATCTTCTGAAATAATTTTCTCTATGCATCTTATGTCATTACTTCTGTTCTTGCTGTGCAAACCACAAGAATCTCCTCTGAGAGAGCATCAGACAAGCCTGGATATAAACATCCCACTGCTATTATAGCTATAGGTCAGGTACTTACTGGCCTATAGGATGCTAACTAGATGGGCGGCTGGTATGCTCTATAACAGTTCTAGGTCCTTGATGTGGTCTGTGGCTGAGACAAATCACTGCATGTTAAAATGGAATTTCTATAGCTGACGGATTAATTTTGACAATATCATTGCTCTCGGCAGTGTGAGAGAGGTAGGATGTGTCATTTTGAGATGTCATTCACATGTCACTCCCTGTGGTAGCATCTTGCATTTTATGTGGCTTTTTATGTAGCACCATGAGGTCTGTAAGGTACTGGCAGTGGTAAGAGTGCTCTGTGTGTGCATCCATGACAGGGCACAGATTTCTTTTAAGGGCACTTTTTGTTCATTTTCTCCAGAAGAAGTCATAGAACTATTTTGCCAGATTTCCTCTGAGCTAGTAAGGACAAGTTGTGATATGTTAGGTTGCCTTGACAAGCATTGTCAAATAGACAGAGAAAGGAGGTGCAAAAAATTAATCCACTGTCCTTGGAATGTGTTCACTTGCCCACTTTACTGTGGTTGACCCCATATTTCAATGGAAGTGCAAAAAATTAATGCACTGTCCCTGGAATGGGGTTCCCTGTCCACTTTATTGAGTTCAACCCCAGATTTCAATGTTGATCCAGAGTGCAGGCTATCTTCATTTGCCTCATGATACCTAGTGTATTTGGGGACAATGTTGTACTGTACACTGATGTCTTTTCAAATGAAGTTTTGTGTAACAGCATTACAATATGAGTACATTAGACAAACTTTTCTTGGTCAGTGGTTGTTGTCCTTGACCTTCATTCCACTAGCTTCCATTTTCCTGAAACAGCACTAATCTATGTTTGTCAGAAGTTACTCAACTATGTTTCTCCTTGTGTTCCTACTGGGAAATTCTGCAGGCAGCAACTCTTCTTCCAACATAATCAGACAAAAAATTCAGTTTATTCTAGTCCCCAGGTTATCCTTGTGTGCTCCTAGGGTTGGAATTACAACATTTTATAGCTTCTTTTGAAGCTGTAGGCTCACTAGGGTAAAAGAAATTTTGGAGGAAAATGTTGTAGGGCTCAGGTAGGCAAGGAGGACTGGCATTTCCAGGTCCATTTTATAAACCAGGTTTTCATCTCACATGTGATTTTGGGGTTTTTATGGTGAATAAAAAGTGGGGGGTTGTGTAACTTTCTTCTTTAGCATGTGACTCATGCAATGTGGGTAATAGTTATAAGATACTCTAAGTAACTCAGGTAGCTTTATTCAGTATACTTCCTAATATCCCAGTTGAAGCTAGAAGTTGCTAGTTCATATAAGAGATTGCAAAATCATGCAAAGAACACAGAGGAATAAAATATATGAAATAAAATTATCAAAACCAAACCAAAATAAAATCCGAAGCAGATAAATTTAAGAAATGAAGATACATTGCTTGGATATAAAGAGATTTCAAGGGGGACCATTAGAATTTCTCATAAATTTTACAGAATTATTGAAATAGAACTTGTTTCTGGTACAGAATGAGCTATCTGGTATTGCAATTTACGGTGAATTAAAGTTTTCCTATACCATGACATACAGAAATATTATTGTGGTTTTCGCAAAGTAGGAAAATGAGGAAACATATTTGTCTAAAAGGATTATCTAAAAATTATATAGAGTGAAGGATAAAATTCACTGAGATTTGTATTTTAAACACTTAGGCAGAATCACTGATATTTGACTGTCTCTTTCAGAGAATGGTTAATGGAGTAGTCTGTGGAGACAGTATAGCAGCTGCAGCCTTTCTGATGGAAAAGAAAGGTCGCTACAACTCTTCAATGACACAAGTAATTGGACAACACAGTGGAGACACTGATGTGTGGCTGAAGATGAGTTTGACTAGGTGACCTATGACGTGTCCATGAAAACAAATGCTCAGCAAATGTCTAATGGTGTCATAAAAAACAATGTACCTCAAAAGAGTTGCAAGCTGAGCATGTTCAGAATATTCTGAGTTAGAAGGGACGCAGAAGGGTCATCGAGCCCAACTTTTAAGTGAATGGCCCATACAGGGATCAAACCCACAACCTTGGTGTTATTAGTGCCATGCTCTAACCAACTCTTCTTGGGGCTTGTACAATGTAAAAAAGTGATAGGACTGAAATGGTTAAATAAAATATAAAATAAAAAAAATAAATTGTCTCAGTGGTTTCCACTGTGTTATTTTTATTTAGCTGAACAGAGCCCTAGGTACCTTCAATCGTTACAAGGGGGCAGCTACTATATAAAATCAAGTTATTTGAAGCTATCACACCTTTTAAGCCAAGGTGTTTCAAAACTGTTCACAAAAAGGAAATACTGTAGCTGTTTTCAAACCTTGCTCTAAACCAAAGGCCAAAGAACAGAGATGTACTGAAAATGCTAGTGCTGGCAGGAGGCTCTGGCAGTGGCATCAAGCAGATTTGGCATTGCCTGTTTTGACAATATTCAGCCTTCTGCATGCTCACTGTGTGAATGTGTGTGGAGAAGTACCTCTTCAAGGAGTTAGGACTCCCCAGAGTCTCCCACATTCCCGCAGTGTTCCCATCCAAACTGCTTTATATCCATACAGCAGAGAAGCAGCTTTCTTTCAGATAAGAGCACAGAATATATTTGAAATCCCGAAAAGGGGGCTGTTTCAACCTGATTCAGACACTATCCTAGCTGTCAAGCCAAAACAATGACAAAACAATGCAGAATTTCAAAGAGTTTTGATGCTCATCCAGAAACCATGGCAGCTGGGTTATCAGTAAAACACAGTGACAGAATTACCTTTTATGGTATTCTGCTATACTTGATGTAAGGCCCTGAATATTTGTTATGAGACAAACCCAGTACGTTGCCAGTAGCAAATATCTGCTTTGAAGTTTCTTTAAAAACAGTCTTAGTCTGACAATGGTTGGCAAGTGACTGTCTTATCTCACAATACCTGCAGTTAGGACTAAGAGGATTGCAATTTCCACTTTCGGTGGTAAAGTAGATGTTTTTTATCAAAAGAACAACTGTTGACTTCAGAAAACTCATCTAACATAAGTAATAGTAAAATCACTGTAAAAGTAAAAAGTGGAAATGTTTGGGGCAGATTCATGTAAAATTTGTGTTTCCTTCACATCAAAAAATAGATAAGCATAGGATAAAAGTGAGAGGAATTAGTATATAAACCTATGTAAAATGAAAATAAAATTTCTTTTGCTGATTATTTTTTTCCCTATTTTTAAACTTTGAAGCATGAAAGTAAGATTCCTTAAATGCCAGAAATGCTGGATTTTCCACAGATTTTATTTGCTTTTACTCAGGCTTATTTCTCCGGAATTAATGTGTCTTTGTCAGAACAGCTACAAGTTCCTCTATTCAATGAAGAGGTTTTCCGAGTATATTTTATAGCTCTGAAAGCCTATAAAGCCACTCACAACACTACCGGGCAGCCCTCAGGTTTCTCCTCATAGCAGTTGATGTTTCAATAGATGTTTTTGTGTACTTCCATTGCAGATGGTTTTACCAATGTGGTTTGGTTGCAAGAAGCAGGAGTCATTATAACTGAATAACCAGTTCTGCAGGGAAAAAGATAACGTGTTCTACAGTGCAAACTTTCTTGTATGCAATAAAGAAACTCCAATATTCAAAATCCATGATTTGAGAGTATTTACCGGTACGGTGAAATCCTTCATCCTGTCTTCCTATATAACTCAATTTTTGCATTTGAAATTTATTGCAATGAGTGGTTATAAGAAGTCTTTTCTAGTGGGCAAAAATAGTAATCATACTTGCAAAACATGAAAGACAGCTGGATTGAAATTGTGCCATTAACGAAGATGATTTTAAATCCAGTGAGCCTTTAGAAACATTAATTCCATGGATTTCCTTAATATTACAGACTTCAGACTGTGATTGTTTAGAAACCTGAGCATTTGAATTATGCAACTGTTACTACATAGAATAGTTAATTTTAAGTATAGAATTCAGAAGAATGCTACAAATACATATACATATGGTAAAATAAAAAATTAAATGCAAGTGTTTCTTCCTCTGCAGCTATGTTTTTTCATCATTGTAGCTGAATACAAGAAAATTTGTAGAGAAAATTTATACCTTTTATTAGCTCTGCTGATGTTACTGAGAAAGACAGTCATATCTTATTGTTATTAGACATACTAGTCTGAGATATCAGACATGCCACTAATTTTCACAGGAGGGAGGAAGTAAACCAGAAAAGTAGAGTTATTAGGCAAATGACAGTAACAAAAAAAGATTCAAAGATTGGTTTCCTGGAGGCACTCTCTTTATCAGAGTCACTATTTAATTAATTTCACCTTTTGAATATGAAATTCATAAATTAACTATGGAGTAAAGAAGATGAGTGCCATCTTGTCTGATGACTGCACATGATCCAGTTTATTCTGATAGAAAGGGACAGGAAAAAGACAGTAAAGTGAAAAAACATGGAAAGCCTGCCAGGCAGGAAGGATAGCCAAGAATTAACTTGTTTCTTGACAGGGGGAATTCAGGAGGAGGTGAGTAATCCGTCTGAACTGTGCCAAAATAAGTACAAAAGATGATGTGAAGATGATGGGTGAAGATGATACTTCAGTAAAGGCCTGTTGGAGACTGTTCAATCTATCTTACTTCCTCCCTTCAGATTAAATTTCTTCTAATTAACTTTCAAAAGAAAAGTGAGGAATAGGTTCTAACAGTGATTAAATATAATTTTTTACTATTATTTTTCATGGTTTTAACTACTTATGTACTTATTATTTATATATATAATAAAATAATTGGTTTTCTATTTGATTTTGTGAAAAAAGTTTAGTATAAAATCAAACAATAAAATTAAATAATATTGTCATTACATTTGTTTACACTAGATCATTGGGAAATTATCTTCATACCATTGAATTTTTTTTATCTGTGAGTGGATACTTTGTTTAGGTATTTGTGTTATAAGAAACCATCCCTGAGGGTATTTGAAAGATGTGTAGATATGGCACTTGCGGACATGGTTTAGTGACGGACTTAGCAGTGTTGGCTTAAAGGTTGGACTCCATCTTAGAGATCTCTTCAAACCTAAATGACTCTATGATTCTCTGCTTCTATGACTTAAAATTTGAACTGCTTATCTGAAACAGTATAAATACATGGTGAGGTGAGACCATGACAAGGTCAGGATAATTTGAATTTTAATATATATTAATCATACACACATATATGTACATGTATATGTATTGATTATCAAACTTCCATTTAGTTAATATTACTCTTAAATGTTCATTTCTCAAAAGAAAGGGGATTCAAATTTTTTTGTATTAATAGCTTAGAAAAATTACCATCTGAATCTAGTTTTAAAAAACATTACTTACAGAATACTCAATACTACTGTGAAAGTTTTATATATAAATCAAGTTTAAAAGCTTCTTATACTTTTCTGTGACAGCTGTAACAGTATGTAGAGCATGTATGTAACAGCATGTATAGCATGAACCATGCTATACAGAATGGGTGTAAGAATATATTTTCTTCTTTGTCTTCAGAAACTCCATGAAATATTGTGGTGATATCATCCATGACTCTTATAAGTGCATGAAATTTCAATGGAATTTTTCTCTGATGTATTTAACAGCCTCTAATGTATTTATGTGCAGCAACCTTCCTGTGCAATTTTGAACTGGAATATATGGACCACTAAGAGAAATCCAATGTATTATGCTCAAAAAGTTGCTGCAGCTGACTAAATTTAGGATGCTCTTTCACGGTAGATAAAATGGTATTCTCAGAAATGTCCTATAAGATCCTGCCCTTTTTGCCATGTGTTCAAGAGATGAACTGGTTCAAGATATCCAGCCAAAACTGCTTGAAAAAAAAATATTCATAAAGCAAAATCCCTAAGCTACTTTGATCTTACAAGTACAAATAGTGGTATATTGTTGGGAAAGGAAACATATAGGGAAGGGAATGGCAGAATATGGGGAGGAATAAGGAAAGACTGAAAGTAACAACACACTGGTCCCAACTAAGACTGTTGCAAACTGCCAAGCAGATTTTCCTTGAAACTTTATACATCAGCTTTTGAGGAGACTCTTCTAGTCTTTATGACATTTTTTACATAAAAATTGTGGCATAAAAAAATTACTGTCCACTGTTTCTAAAAACAACAAATCTATATGCCCTTCTCCTTCAAAAGAACCAAAACCAAAAAAACCAAACACCACAAACAAACAAAAAACTTTAAAAACAAGCTGTCATCTGTAGATAACACATGAGACGTAAATTAAATTTAGGCAGACAGGAGAGAAAAATTTTCTTTCAGTCACAAAATTGTTACTGAAAGATACAGATTCAGGTCAGCCAAACTTGCTCTTTTTGAAAGGATTTGGCAGGAAGGTGCCATAAAAAAAATAAAATCCCTTTCAGAAATTATTAAAAATTTTTAAAGTTCATCCTGATTGTTTGTTATGCCATCCTAAGTAGCTAAGCTATTTAGAACAGTTACTAACATTTGACTGCATCTTAACATAAGATTATGTATTCATTTCCATCATTATTCAGAGTTGTTAAAATTATTCAGAACATTTTAATAAAAATGGGGGGAAAGCCCAACTATTTTCAGAATTCTTTCTTACCAGAAAAGGAAATATTTTAAAAAAATAGTTTATCCCAAAAAAACATTTTTTTTCTCTTCTGTATTTTCATTGAATATTTTTTTTGTAATTGCTTAATTGCACTGCTCTGTGTAACAAGTTTGACATGTCTCTAGCAGTTAATTACTATTCACAAAAAGAATTCAACAACAAGCTATATTTCCTAAAGTGTCTAATTAAAATACTCTGATAGTCACTGAGAAATTCAAATTAGTTTGAATATAATAAATGTTTTATATATACATAGTAAGAAATTTACTTTTAGAGATAATATTATGTGATTGAATCCTAAGATGAAATGCAAACTTCAGTTTTGAGCACAGACCAGAAACTATGTCTTTCCAGGGTTACATACTGAACACGTGTGACCCTTTGTATTACTTACTGGACAATGTATGGAGACAGATGGAAAAACTCAGTATATTTAAAGCTGCCTTTTACCTTTAGATGTGATTTAAGTCTCAGCAAGCTCTATTAAACTCCTCTGAATTTTATATATTAGGGATACTTTTGAACCAAAGGAATTCTTCTTAACATACTATAATAGCTTACCAGAAAGCTTATCTTTGAACACTTACAACAGAGAATTGGAAAAGCCTCTCTGTCAGGTTTTTGCTTAGGAGATTGTGCATACATTTCAAAAGGCTTTTCAGTCTAATGTGGGATGCTGTAGTAGTCTCCACTCTTACAAAATGAAATTGATGGTACAGTTGTCCTCTAGTTGTTTAGCAGTATACGCATCTGCCCTTACTGCCACCATTATTCCCTTCCCAGTGTTCCCTGCACAGATTCTTAAAGAAAAAACAGACAACTTAAAATAATAATAATAATATAATAATAAAACTGAGAAAAGCAATTTCTTTGTCTCAGATAAATTAGTTTTTAAGAAGACACAACGCTTCATCAGAATGCTTCTGTAAGAGATATAGTTACTGCATCTCCTCATAGAAACTAAATTCACTGGTTTAGATTTAAAAATATTTTGCTTTGTTGGATCTCATTCTTCTTTGCTTAGTATCATGCCCATTCCACAAAATAAAGGAATGCCCTCACTCTAAGATACAGATTATGTCATAATCTAAAGGTGTTATGAAAATCAGAGCTGGGTCTGAAATATACCATTCTGAACATATAGTAAGTCTTATTTCACTATTCAGTGCAGCACAGTCTTCATTCTCTGTTCTTGAACAGCTTCAAAGGCTGCAGAATTATGCCATATTCACTGTTTAGAATCTGATTTAAAAAGGACATGGCATACCCAGAGATGCTAAAAAATGATATAAAATAAAGTATGTTTGAGGTAAAAATGCAGACTTTGGGTAACTATGAGTGAGAAATCATTTGTTCAAAGAAATTGTTCTCTTATCATATAATTTATAACCTTCAAATTGTAATATGCATGTAAGATCTGTAAAATATTGTCATAATTTTGCTTATAAAAATATCCTCTTTGCACGTTAGAGATATTAGATTAGATTTTAGCATCAGAGTAAGAGCACTTATTCAAATATGTTGAAACCCATTGGTGAAAAATATGTTATAGTATTGGTTTCAATATATTCTTTAAATAATCTAATATTAAAAAAATAAAATAAAGATTATTACTTCAATTTGGTTTCTTTCAAATTAATTATGTAATTTATTCATGTTAATTTTATATGTAATGTATGGATTTTTTTGCTCAAGCAGACTTCAGGTGATAGTGAAACGCCAAATACAAAGATTAGAGATCTTGCTGCCATCTTTAATTTCTGGCTTGTGCTCTGCCTTTGTTTGATCATAAATACATTTATTTTCCTTATAGTCTGTAAGGACGATTGCAGGTGCACAATGCAATTTGTTAATTTCAAATCGTTCTTACAAAGTCTACAATCTAAAACTCCAGAATTAGAGTTCAGAAATAAAAAATACTTGTTTTTTATCTTGAATGAAAGCTTAAAAATCTTCAGTGAGAGAAAACTTATTCATCTGGATGTCAGTAGGAATTATGTTACTTAAAGATCTAATGTACAAGATGTAGGTAAAAATACTAGGCTGCTGTATATCAGTATGATTTTTGCATTAACTTGGAGAAATTCTAGGTGCACTGAAACTGTAACTTGTTTATTCTTACTTGATGCCAGTCAATATCCCAACCTAAAATATGGCCTGAATGAAAATTCAATATATGCCATGTGGATGTTATGATATACAGAAACTGTGACAGAACAGAAGACACTTGCTAATAAGAAAAGAATGAAATTTTAAGAAGATCCCTTAGCTCCCTTAGGGTACTGAATTAGTCTCAAATGCATTATGCCAGATGATAAATTAATTGATTTCTAGGGGACTAAAGCTCCACTCATTGTTCATCTCTGAATCTGAAACATCCAGCAGTGGGTAAAGTAAGATACATTGCCAACTAGGTCAAATTTGTTAAGTATATTATCAAGTGCTTTACATTAAACAATAAATAGTCTGCCGATGCATTGGCAGAGAAGAATAAAGTAAAAATATGCCAAAACTGAAAAGCAAGCAAATAAAACAAACAAGGTCACCCTGCGGGGGGAGGGAGGGGGAAGAAAAACGACAAGAAGAAATATGTGTTACTTGGGAAACTGTATTTTGTCTAGGGTAGGAATGTCAAAACCTTAGCTGACCGAATGACAAAAACTCAAACCCTATAAAATCACACTGACACACTGCACAACAGTTCTGTGCACTTGAAGTCAGAATATGTCAGCACTGAGCTAACAGAAGCAGGCTCATTGTCAGCCCTCCTCACTTCCCTTTGGTTTTGTTTCATTTCAGCAGCGTGCCTTCCCCCTCTCTTTTGCTGGTGAAGGGAGTGCATGACCAACAGCCTGCATAAGGGAATTCCTCTGCTCCTGCTAAAGCTCTGCTTTTCCGCAGTGAAGAATCTCACTCATGGGGTCAGACAGAGACGAGAAGTTCATGCTAATGAAAACTAAAACCCTTCATTACTGTACCATAGTGATTAAACTGTTTACTTAAAGACAGAGCCTCAGACTTGCTCTCTACTCCCATGCACCTTTTTTAATTGAATCAGTGAGTTATTTAAATCAGTGTGTGCCATGGCCCTTCTTGTGGTATAGCTTGGGTCTAAGAAATCTCTTTCCATAAACTAATTTGCTATAGAAGGAGACAAGTAGCGGTCACTTGTTTTTGTCATAACTTGAGCCATTAGAGGTTTTGCTTTCAATATAGATCCAAAACATGAGGTCCAGGGTCTTTACAGTGCAATGATCTAGACTAAGAACAAGGTGAACTGCATAGGGGTTGGAATACAATCTGCAACAGGATATTTCTAGAAACAAAAAACCCACTACTTTTTTTCTGGAATTTTGCTTTAGCCCAAATACATTATTTTTTATTTTCAAATAAATTTGTCTTCTATTTTAAAGCACATTTTATGTGTGAGTATATGAGATCCTTGTATTTATTACCCTTTGTTATTGACTGAAGAAGTAGGAAAAAAATACAATTGCAAAATATGAAGACTTACAAGTTCCAAATTTAGTTGCAGCAGAACCAGGGATAAGAAGTATTTTTGCATATTTGTAACTCAAAACCTCTTCTGGTAGACATAATGAATGTTTCTGAGCTGTCCATCTGCTTCAAATAAGATTATTTGTACTGTATATGTTTAAATTAATCACAGAAGAAGGTTAATTCCATTAGTATTCCTGAGTGATGACTTCCTTTTTTAATCACAATTAGAGAAAGAGGTATTCAATTTAGTCATTTATTCATTAGTAATGTATAATAGATACATGAAATACACAAATTAATGTCTTTGGTGTTATGTAAATAATGAAAACTTATTTCCTTGCTGTAGTTATATTTTTGATGAGTAGACTAAGATAGTTTTCATCACATGAATATTGCAATGTGCTGCTTCCTGACTGAAAGAATTAATCTCATTTTTGTGGAAGAGAACGTGTTTATTTCAATGAGATTGCAAAAAGTGATATGAGGAGCTAGTTTTGTTTCACCTCAGTAGTGTCTTTGCAGTGATGAATGTAGTGCAGAAAGCAAAGCTAAGTGTTTTGCCAAATTTGCAAGCATAGCACAAAAGATTTGTTGATCTGTTTCACCAGTTCTCACTCTAGACAAAATTATTTTTGCCAAACACTGTATGTTATATTTGAGTAGAAAAAAAAAAGGAAGTTAAAAAAGAAAGTTGAAAGTGATCTGTTTTCTTTGTTGTAGAGCTGCAGTAAGTCTGTGGAGCACAGCAGTCTCACTGAAACGAGCAAATACAAAATTAAACAGGTTAGGGTCCATACTGCCATTTCTCATTGAGAGGTTCTGAAAGGAGATCACAACATGAGGAAAAGATAAAGGCACACCTTTTCTTTACATAACTCTTCTAATATCAGCACCAAACCTGTCTGTGTTCAAGAAACATTTGGACTATGATCTCATGCACATGGTGGGATTCTTGGGGTCCCCTGCATAGAGTCAGGAGTTTGACTTAATGATCTTGATGGGTCCCTTTCAACTCAGCATATTCTGTGATTCTGTGGTTCTATCTTGGTCTTGTATTTTACTGCATCTATGACAATAGGATATGGCACAATCCATCTAAAAAGAGATTCTGAACCTTTGCTAAGTCTCACAGTTTTTAATGCTGTTTTTCTGTCTCTGATAAAACAGGAATAGGTCCCCTAAGCTCTGTGGAAGGAATTCACCACAGTTCACATGGGTGCAGAGGTGAACCACTCTTGATGTCTTACAGAGTTGCCTACCATTTGGGGGCCCTGATACATTGCAACATCTATTCATTCTGTCACTAGTAGCTCAGATAATGAAATTATTTATAAATAATGTTTCATTTCAGGACCACTTCAGAATTTCCTGGGTTGCAAAAGAGATAGAAGATATTTTGAAAATGTAAACTCTGCTATCTGCTAACTCTTCTTTGTTCAGGTCTCAAAGTCTACAGATACCGGTAAGTAATTTTCCATAGCACATAATGCCAATTTTTGTGAAGCTGCACACCACTGTCAAGAGTTGATTCCAGTTCATTTTTTTTTAATTGCCAAAACTAAGGGAACATCCTGTCTTCAAATAGTTGTGAATGCAGGGGACATTTCCTTTTGCCCGTTCCCCTCCTCTGCTGCCACTTTCACACTCAAGCTTTGTGGTGAGTAACTATAGAGCGTCTGGTTATTTGGGAATTTTATGGATGTCACTCTTTGTTGTCTTTTCTTCCTTGAAATTACTGGGGCAGGTTCCATTTTCCAGGAGAAAGTTAATGTATGTTGTTCATGTCCCATCTTTTCTTGCCAACCCAGTATGAAATATGAGATTTGTAATGCAATAGGGTACCTGTCGAGTTCAATCTGACCTCATGCATTTGTATGAAGCTCATTCATCTGAAATACCCATTTCAAGAAACTTTTTGCTGGAGACTAATAGAAATTATATTGTCCAAATTGTGTTTTACAGATGAATGTTAAGGATATTTTTGATCAAAATTTTCATTTTAATATCATTAGCCTACTAATCACTCTGATTTTGCAGTACTT
>JAWWLV010000088.1:78742550-78798305 GCA_035041135.1 Platyrinchus mystaceus
TATTAATTTCTTCTGCCTGTCCTTGTGTACAGAGAGACAAATGAAGAAAAAGAGCAATACATAAATGAGGAATGGGTGGATTGTAGCAAGGCATCTGGAACATTTTGTAGTCATCAGATTCTCTCTTTTAGCCTGAAAACTGCAAGTAATGAGAAGCAGAGGGACATGAGAGGAGAGGATAAGAGAATAATCACCTGCTGTCTCACTCTGCAGGCAGCAATGGGTAGATGTCCAAGCAAGCTTTTTAACAGCAACATCAGTGAAGGCTGATTCTCCTCCCTGGGGCAGACACACTCACTTTCCCACCTTGACACAGAAGAAAGGTCAGAGAAGAACTGGATTGTGGGTTGATCCAAGATTGGATTACATTCCCTTGGTTTGTGTCGTTAAAAATGTCACTCAGGACTAGTGTTTATAAGAGTCTCCTCAGAGACATTCATTCTTCTCCTAGGCAGAATTTCTGTTGAAATAAACTAGGTAAAGTCCAAATAAATGCTTCACAGTTGTCTTAAAGTACACATATGTGATCAATGGCTTTGCAACAGCTTGTTCTTTAGACAGTCTTTGTGCCTTGATCACAGTGGAGTGTGAGAAAGCTGCACTAGAACAACTGTGTAGTATTTACAGAATGGATTTATTTTCTTGTTCTTGCTGAGTAACCATTTATAAAACTGAACCAAACTTTGATTTACTCTGTAGTTTTTACTGACTCATTGCGTAGGATAACCTTTGTTATTCACTGCAATTTAACAAATCAGAACACGTCAGGAGGAAATACATCTGGATTGAGAAATTATGGATGCATTTCTTCTTCTCTGGTGGGAAAATACATGCTTTGAGAACTATCAAAGCACTGTTATTCTGGAATGACAGTTGAGAGAAACATAACTGAAGTAGATCCAGAGGACATCTGCCAAGAAAATGTACATCCTTCCTGGTTTGTAAATTCTGAGCACCTTAAGTACTTCGTAAAACGCTTTTAAACTACAACAGGCAACATTCCAGCTGCAAAATAAGAACTTTAAAGAGGTTTGATTAATTTGCCATTCGAGCTTGTACTATATGATTATATTTTCTCTTGGCTGTTTGATTAAAGAAATAAGTAAACCACTTCAGCATTAGACACATTAATATACAATCTGCTGATCCTGGTGGGAATTTAATCCTTCCTTCCATACAGACACTGATATAGTCACTTAGCAGATGGGAAATGGCATTTTTGTCTTCCAGTGTCACACCATAAGTAATGACCACAAAAGCAAAGCTGTTTTGCCATGGCAAGCTCACTGGGTAAAAGAGGCTGAGTCATCTGCACAGACAGGCAGGAAGCAGGCATTTCTTTCCATAAAAGCTCTCTTGTTCTGAAAGATTTGTGCCATGTTTTTTTCACAGTGGACCCAAAGAAATTAACTCAAGACAAATAAGGAGATTATAGCCAATGCAGAGGCTTGTGACACAAATAAACTAAAAATGGACTAATCAGAATATAATTAACATTAGCCACACTATAAAGTATAAAACTATTAAATGCTATAATTAACAGTAGCATGTATTTATAACATTGTGATGACATATCCAGACACAATTTTACTTAAAAGTGAGAGTAATATAATCACCACAGGGGCAAACAAAGCTAGGTTTAGTTGAACATAAAAGGCATCCTGATAACTAAAACTGTCAGAGAGAGAACAAGAGAAGCACAAAGGGCATCCTTCCAAACACAAAAGGATGACTGGCAAGACAAAGAGCACGAGACAAAAAGTATGGGAGTAAAAGAGAAGTCCTTTCCTCTTTTGATAGGAGAACACTAGCATTAAGCACATGAAGCAGAAGTAAGTACATACACATACGTTCAGTAGGAATAAGGTATTGTGTCATTTTTCCATAATGAGATAGATTATACATAAAATATGGAGCTGTTTGGTAATATCTGGTGTAAACATACCATCTTTGGCAAAGAAGGACTTCAACAATCTTTCAAGCTAGGAGTCGTGATGCCATATTCTTAAATCCTAGGGTAGAACTCAAACCACAATCATGTTACAACTTCTAACCTGGAAAACATAGCAGTAAAGAAACAATTTTTCTTAAAGGGCTTCCACGAAAGGTCTTATTACTTCTGACTGTCCTTCATACCATGTTAGAAAGAGGATAATCGCCCTTCTCAGGCACCCAGAATTCAAACCAGATGTAACTTAGGAGCATTTACTTTAATTTTTTATTTAGGAACTATTTAATGCAAATTGCAATAGCAAGTTGCTTCATTACTGGATTAGAGATGCATGGTCTCATGACCATTATTCTTACTAATGCCATGAATCTTGAAAAATCTTTCATGCCCTTTCTCCAGTAGTAGCTCAGCTGATGCTGTGAAGCAACCTGAACATTCTGAGCTCTCCAGAACCACATGAATTTGTCTTTGGATGTGTAAGCTCAAACTCGTTTCAACTCAGGTGAGCATTAGCCCTTGGGGAAGTGCTACAGCAAGTGTTTACTTTGTTGGTTTTTTCCAGCAGTTTTTAAAAAGAGTTGTTATAGTGACATTTAGTGGAAAATCTGCATGTGGGCTTGTGCCAAATCTGCTTTGGATCTACTAGTGGTCCAAGGTTTGATAGGCCTCTATCTGCTTTTCTGTGTGATTGAGAAGGAAGAGGATTTGGTAAAAAATTTTAAGTAGGCAGCACTCAGAATGAGAAACACCAATACAGCAAAATTTCAAGGCAAACAGAAACACCGGTGAAGGGGTGGGTTTGGCTATCATATCTAAAGTGGATTATACGTGGGTTTCTTAACTCCCTCCAAGATGATTTTTTTAAAATTGCTTATGCTGTAAAGAAGGAAGGATGTGTGTCTTTGTCACAGGGTAGGCTAGGCTTTATGTACAGTTTTATCAATACTTGATCTTGCAGACTGTTACATATAAGTTTAAGTGTTATTTGCCTGAGTAGAAACTCTTAAAAGCTACACACGAAATGAATCAGCTTGAAGTGAATGAGATTATTTATACAGATGGATTAATCTTTTAAGGTTTTATTTTAAAAGTGTGCAAGCTAGAAAAGCAGAATGATATGAAAACAACTCATTAGTCAAAGAGCTATCATAAAACTGAACCTCTGCCTTACACAGCTCTTAAATGAAACTGCATTCCCTAACTACTGTTTTCTAAAATATACATAGATTTTATACGTATTTTAGTATAAATATTTAAACCTTTTGATGCCTCCATCTGTTTGAGGCATGTTAGTTTTCTGTTTCTATTCTGGCATCAAAGATTGCCACTGAAATGTTTTTAAGCTGTGTTACATTTAGGCCTAAAAAAATATCACTTCACTTAGATTTAAGGCATGAACTATGTTACAAGAATTTAAGAGGTCAAAGTAGTTCTTAAAATTGCTATGTACAGTACAGAGAATTTCAATTTGGGGTCCAAGTTTCCACAATGATGGCACAATACCCTGTTCTGTAACAAGCTTGAAACAATTGTAACACTAGTATCACAGATTTGGACATTTAAAACCATAGTTCCATCTGTGGTAGTCATATTCTGGTGCCAAATCTTCAAAATTTAGAGACTTATAAAATCATATTTTGAGTTTCCATTGAGTTGTGAACACACATCTCTACCTTGAGTCTTCACTTTCAATTCTAAATCATAGAATCATAGCATGGTTTGGGTTGGAAGGGGTCTTAGAGATCATCTAGTTCCAAAACCGTGCCATGTGCAGGGACTTCTTTCACTAGACCAGATTCGTCTGAGAACTCCATCCAGCCTGGCCTTGAACACTTCCAGGGATGGGGCATCCACAGATTCTTTCAGCAACTTGCTCCAGTGCCTCACCACCCTCACAGTAAAGAATTTTTTCCCAATATCTATTCTAAACCTCCTCTCTTTCAGTTTGAAGCTGTTACCCCTTTTTTCTGTCACTACATGCTTTTGTAAAAAGTCCCTCTCCATTTTTCTTGTACGGTCCCTTCTCTTTTCCAGGCTGAACAAAAAATTCTCTCGGCCTATCCTCACAGGAGAAGTGCTCCACCCCTCTTATTGTCTTGGCGGCCCTTCTCTGGACTCTCTCCAACAGGTTGATGGACCTGTGTTGGGAACCCAGAGCTGGATGCAGTACTCCAAATGGGGTCTCACCAGAGCAGAGTAGAGGGGCAGAACCCCCTCCCTCGACCTGCTGGCCACACTGCTTTGGATGTAGCACAGGATACAATTGACTTTCTGGCCAGCAAACACACATTGCTCAGCCATGTCCAGCCTCTCATCCACCAGCACTCCCAAGTCCTTCTCAGCAGGGCTGCTCTCAATCTGTCCATCCCCCAGCCTGTATTGATACTGGGGATTGCCCCAACCCAGATGTAGCACCTTGCACTTGGTCTTATTAAACCTCATTAGATTCCGATGTGCCCACTCCTCAAGCTTGTTCATGTCCTTCTGGATGGCATTCTGTCTTTCAGCTGTGTCAACTGCACTACTCATCATGGTGTCATCTGCAAATTTGCTGAGGGAGTGCTTGATCCCCTTGTCTATGTCATTAGTTAAGATATTAATTAACACTTGGCCTAATATGGATTCCTGAGGGACACCACTTGTCTCTGAGGGACTCTTAGCCACTAACAACTACCTTACTAAATTAAACTTTCAGACTCATATTTTATAAAAGTTAAAAGATACAGTAAAACCTCTCATAGAGACCACTACCTCTGAAATCACCATAACAAAGGATACAGAAAAATTGTTACAGTCCTTAGCAGTCATCATTTTAGTGAGAAGAGGTTTAAGGGAACTCACTAGTTTATAATATTTTCTTAGACTTGCCACAGGTTTGGATTTCATTAGTATGTTTAAGGTGTGACTTAGGCATATAGGTAGAAACAGCAGACTGCAATCCATCATTATAAACAGCAGTACTCAATGAAAGCATCAAACTTCCTTTCACGATAGAACATATTAGACACAACATTTACTTTGAAGCACACTCCTCTCTCATATGCTGAAATAGAAGTTGTCTGTATAACTTTCAGTAGATTAAAAACAGGTTCTAGAAAACTGCAATAAATAATAGAAAGCCCAATAAATAGATCTTTACTAGGAAGCATAAACTTAGTTCAGAGCAGACAGTGCAGGATCTCAAGATTTGTCTGTCTGCCACAGCAGGAACTGGTTTTAGGAATGGCAACAATTGCCTGGAGGCCACATGCCTATGTCGTCCCAGAGCTGGGGGTGCCTGGGGCTGAGGTCTGGAAAAAGTAGCCACTGGAAGGGTACATGTAATCACTGGGAGACAAACAGTTCCTCTGGACAGCTGTACTGGGGAAGCTGTAGCATGTCACCAATTGACTCTGCCTGGGAAGCAGTGAGGAGGGACTGTATAACAAGACAATACATAAAAATAATTTCCAGTTGACTTTGAGGCTGAGGGAGAAGAGATCTTTCCTATAAACGTTGTATATTCCATAGTGAAAAATGTGGGATGACAACTGTTCACTGTGTCATCCATAGTCTCTCTGAGAGAAGACTACTGTTTATGCTAGTGCCCACCAGGGCTTTGAGAGCGTAAGCACAATACTAAAGAAATGGAGTAGATATTTGGAGATTTTCCTGAGATATCAGTTTCAATGAGGCTATACATGTTGCCACTGCTGTTAACTGGCCTAATGATAAATGTTTGATATATTTTGATTAGACTATCAAGATTTCAGTTAACCTATCAATGAATTTGTGGCTTCATATGTATGGTATGTTCCCTTTTGACTATAACAGTGAAAGTGTTTCCAGCACAGATACTGGTTAAGTGAATACCATGTTCAGGGAAACTAATGTTGAACTTCATCAGATTTTGGTAAACTAACAAACAGAAGAAATTCAGGTAGGATCTGCTAGATTTTTTTTAAAAAAATTGCACTAGAATCTTCTCAAGAAGCTAGACTGGACTGTTGGAGAAGATCATTTCACTGAAAAGAGTAAGACTCAATAAATGGCAGAAATGTGTACACAAGATGATAGAGATCAGCTGGCCTGAGACGACTATGATGAAAGAACTTGCTTCACAGTCTCCTTTTGTTGGTACCCAGAAATAATCGCACCATTCTAAGTCTGCAAAATGAAGAAGCACTTAATAATGAGGTTCCCTTAAAGTTAAGCCAATAGGGTTTGTGTGGCTAGGTTTTGGTAGGGGTAGGGACAGACTACAGGCGTAGTTTGTGTGAGAAGCCGCCAGAAGCTTCTCCTATGTCCATCAGAGTTCAATGCCAGCTGACTCCAAGACAGACCTACCACTGGCCAAGGGCAAGCCCATCAGTGGTGGTAGTACTTCTGGAATAAAATATTTAAGAAGATATTGCAAAGGAGCAATTGCAGCCGGAGAGAGGAGTGAAAATATGTGAGAGAAATAACCCTATTGACACCAAGGTCAGTGAAGAAGGAGGGGGAAGAGGTGCTCCAGGTGCTGGAGCAGAGATTCCCCTGCAGTCTGTGGTGCAGACCACGGTGAGAAAGCTATCCTCCTCCAGACCATGGAGTTCCATGGGTGTGCAGAGATCCATCCCCACACCAGAGCAGGGGGATGCCTGAAGGAGGCTGTGACCATGTGGGAAGCCCACTCTGGAGCAGGCTTCAGGCAGGACCTGTGGCCCCATGGAGAGAGGAGCTGTGGAGAGAGAAGCCCGTCCTGGAGTAGGTTTGATTACAGGACTTGTACCTATGCTGAAGCAGTTCCTTCCTGAAGGGACCCATGCTAGAGCAGTTAATGAAGAATTTGTTTTATTTCTTATTATTTTATTATGATCTGATTGGTAATAAATTAAAATAATTTCCCCAAATCGAGTCTGTTTTGTCCATGATGGTGACTGGTGAGTGATCTCTCCTTGCTCTTATCTCAACCCACAAACCTTTTGCTGTATTTTCTCTCCTCTGCCCAGATGAGGAAGGGAGTGACAGAGCTGCTTTTTTTGGGGGTAACTGTCATCCAGTCAGCCCACCACGTAAGACATTCAAAATCATCTAAAGTCAACAACAGCAGTATTCATAATCACCCTACTAGAAGACAAAACAAGCATTTATGAGCCTCAAAGATCATCTCTAAGAAGGTGACTGTCTTCTTAGTGAGAAACTTCAAGAAAGGTAGCTTAGTGGTGCCAAGAGCCCTAATGTTGCATCTCAGTATCGATCATGCAGCCTCCTAAAGGAGATACATCTTATTCAATAACACAGATCTTGCACTGAGATATAAAGGTGTTTTCTTCTGCCTTATTTAAACCAAGAAGAGTTGGTTTGAGCATATTACTCACACACAAACTCAAAACAGCAGAGGAACTGTATAGAAAGGATCTGGAATATTACTTTATAACAAAAAAACTTGGTTAATCAACATCACAGTAGCTGGTGAAACAAACTAATAGAATTAGAAGTCTGGTAAAATAGCAATAGTTTATTCAGGAAGCATGAACAGGAAAAAAAGAGACCCATATTACACTGTAGATCAAGAATGCTTTGAAATAACTCTCTGAGGCTGAGAAAGAGGTGAGAGGCAAATTTGTTGCATTTCTCCAGGTGAAGATAAAAGGAGAAAGAACAAAACAAAAGCCTTATCAAAAAGAAGCTGCGGATGAAATTTTTGTATCAGGCAACAAGAACAACCAAAGGAAGAAAGCAATGTGGGACTAAGTACTGAATTATTTATTGGAAAACAGTATATAGGGCACAGTCTTACAAAACATGCTAAGGGGAACTTTGCATAGGGTAATTTAGAGAGGTTCAAATGTTCAGAGAATGAAAAAATTCATCCTAGAGTGCCTGATAAGTAATAGAGATCATATCATAGTTATTCTTGAAGAAATAACTAGGTTGCTACTTCAGGAAGTTTAGCCTCCCCAGGGAAACCGTATCAATGTGAAAAAAGTATAATTGACAAATTATGGATTCATTCCTTTAACTTGCTTTCTCAATTCATTGAGTAATCAATTTATAAGCAACTGAATGACAACAGTAAAAAACATATTTCTGATCATTGCTATTACTTTTTGGCAATATAATTTGCCTAGAAAAGAAGGATGAAGAAATACTTGTAATATATGTTTACCTCAGTAATATTTCTGGCACTAGTCACATGACATTTGGAAAATTATGAAGATCGGGTTAGATACTATGTCTATAAGCTAAATTCCTAAATCAGTGTGTAGTCTTGAAGTAGAGAGTAGTGGTTCAGTGATAAGCTGAGGAGTTGTTTCAGATTGATACCTGTAGAGATCTGGCTTGGGCCAAATTCTAATCAATATTTTCATTAATGATTAAAAGAAAGAATCAAGATTAAGTTTGTAAGATTTGTAAAAAGTGCCAATTTAAGAGCAGTTGCTAGTTCAAAGAAAAAAAAAAAAAGAGAATTCTAAGTGTATCTGATATTCACAAAATCAAAATAAATAAAAAGCAACAAGTACTTCACTGAAAAGGAGACATCAGACAGTCTATCAGAAAGAACAGTCTGATCTGCAGCAGGCACTGAGCTTTGTGGATTTCTGTGCTTGGGGACCACCATGAATGCAAACAGCGAAAACAGAACCCTGACAATGAGGAAGATGACCCTTCAATGACCCCAGCACCAACTCCAGCTGAAGTGAGGGTGACTCGCTTAGAAAAATCAGAGTCTAAATGCAAATATTCTTTGATTATTGATTCTGAGCTATTAGAAATTCACCCCTGCACTACAAGATACTAAGTTCATTGGTTCCTACTAGGTCTTTCTGAGTTGCAAAAGCCCACTCTTCTTTTCCAGGGCTGGCTCTAACAAGAAGTCTGTCTAGATTCTACCAGAGTTCCTCTTCCATTGCAAAGGCAAGGTATATTTGTTCTTACTGTTTGGGACTTTGAAGAAGGAAGATTTCAAGACAAAACACTACTTGACTGCGATGCCAAAAAATAGCCTTACACTGGATTCTTAGAGATTTGTGAATCTATTCCTGCTAAACAGAAACCTTATTTCTCCACAGAATTGAATTTGATGTTTCATGCAGTTGCAAATTGTTCTTTACTCTTTCTGTCTGTGAAGACAGTTTTCTCAAGGCTATTTCTTCTGCTAGGAAGTAAGAGATTCTCATGATGGTAATCAAACCCTCTTACATTATTTCCTTTATGAATAAGACCTCTGTTATGACTTATCCCAGGTTCTACCTAAGGTGAAAAACTGATTTGGTACTAATTCAAATCTGATGGAATACGGATATATTTTTTTTTCAGTTTTACATTTCTAAGCTCTTTTTTTTTTTCTGCATAGATTGTCTTCTGTGTCATTGCAACAAACTTCCAACTTTTTTTTTGAATGTCTGATACTAAAAAGGGTTGTACCAAAATTTTACTTGTGTGAAGTGAGTGGGGTTTTTTTCAAAACAAAAATAAGACACAGAGTTTTTTCTTATGCTGTTTGGACTGAGTGAATAGATTACAATTAATGTCCAATATTATATTCCATGAATTTATCAGTAAAGGTCAGTAGGGCAGAACAGATCTCGCTAAAGAGGATC
The DNA here is from genome assembly GCA_035041135.1 of Platyrinchus mystaceus. NCBI lineage: Eukaryota > Metazoa > Chordata > Aves > Passeriformes > Tyrannidae > Platyrinchus > Platyrinchus mystaceus. The sequence goes on from JAWWLV010000088.1 coordinate 78,752,067, forward strand.
AACGGATTTACCTTTAAAAAAAATAATAATTAAGGAGCACAACAAAAAATCATGAGATTTGCCTGAAATGCAGCAAGAAGAGGCTGCAAGAAAAGAATCCCATAAAGCCCAGCCATATAAAGATGGTTTAGCCACCTGATGTAGGCAACAACTGAGCAATAAGCTACAGCCTATGGACTGCACAGGTTCCTGGATTATTTTTTAAAACTCTGCAAGTCTGCAGTTTACCCTTCCTTTGTCAGCAAATGGGTTATGCCTGATTACAGGTATTAAATAGCAGAAATTACTTCCTATTGCAAAGGAGCTGACTGTTCTGGAAAACCTCAGTGGCTATTTGGATCATTAGATAAAAATCTCTGCACAAAGGGAATCTGGATTAAGGGCTGTGTTAAAATATCTTAGGCCCAAGTGGATCTGCCTTCATTGATCAAAGCATGTTCCACCAGAGGCAATAATATTGCAGGTGCCTTGCTGAGTGACATCTCTATTAACATATTTTCCATAAAATCTTTTTAAATTAAAAAATAAAAGAAAAACACAAAAAGATAAAAAATAAACCTATGCTGTGAATCCATATATGGAAAAACATTCAAAGCAGAAGAGTAACTGGGAAATTTAAAGGTATTTTACACACAAACATATTATTTATTTATCCTTGTTCACATCTAAAGGATCTTCTTAGACACTTGAGACTGTGTTGAGTTGAAAATGGGGGATGTGCATATTGCACTGTCCCATATACCAAAGTGTTAAATTAACAGGAAGAAAAGATAGGAAAAAAATTGCACCTGGACTCCTAGAATTAACAGAATCATTGTTACAGTGCAGAATAAATTGTTTACTCTGCTTTCCAATTTTTTCCAAACCTTGCCAAAATACTGTGTCTAGGTTGTCAAGAATGTAGAGACTGACAGCAGAGGGAATAAAAAAACTGTAAAGTCTGAGTCAAAAGATCAAGTTTTACTAGGTAAAAAAAAAGAAAAAAAGACTAAAAGAGGACACAAGTTTCCCTCGAAGACAAGATTACTAAAAGTGGTCATTCAGTTTTTCTCTGATTTGTAGGCTGGTTGGTTTATTTAAAGAGAGGATTGGAAATACATAATTATCATAGATGATCAGTTATTAAGAGACGTTTTCATAGTATCATAGAATGTTAATGTTTGGAAGGGATGTTAAAGATCATCTAATCCCAATACCTCTGCCATGGGCAGGGACTCCCACTAGATCAGATTGCTCAAGGCCTTATCCAATCTGGCTTTGAACACTGCCAGAGATGAAGCATCCACAGTCTTCCTGGACGACCTGCATTTAACCTGAAAGACTAATTATAAACAGGAAAAAAAGTTTTATTGTTGAGTTTATAGAATCTTTTTTACTGCAGATTTTTGTAAAAGGGAGGTAGTCAAACACTTGTCAGGATATGGGTTCAAGTTTACTTCTTTTCTTTCTTACAGGACAGACTGAATGGACCTCCTGATGTCTCTTTGAGGCAAGTGTGTTCAGAATTCTTTCAGATTTTTCTTTCCTCTCAGCCTGTGTGAAAACTCCATGTTGTGCTACAGCCAGATCACTAAATAACTTGTTTTAAAGTTAATTCTTAGGACTCTCGTATTGCAGGCACATTCAGATTGTAAAATTGATAATCCAGATTCAGAGATGTTTTAAGATTGTTTTCATGGCTAAAAAATATCCTCATACAAAACAGTTCTCAATAGTTTCTTGAAGTTGTTCCCTGATTTTACTATCCCCAAATCAACAGTAATATGGATTCTGTCTGCCTTTTAATATAAGGAAACTAGATTCTTTTTATTTCCCTTTATTTAAGATTGGCTTTGTTCATTTCCAAGATACTCAGCATGTTATTTCCGCTGCATAGATGGATTTTTCTGCTTCTACGCAAAGTACCACGCTGTATCAGGCATCTATTTCAAACAAGTAACCCTTCAAGTCAATTTTTGTTACTGCTAGATCTTTCCAATTTTTCTTTTTAAATGGAGAGTTAAAGCAAAGATAATAATTTCTTTCCTTTTTGATTATTCTCAGTCTCCTAAAACATCATATCTATCTAAACAATTATATTGCTGGGAATAAAATGTTTCTCTATACAGGATCAGAACTGACAATAATTTCTGGCAGCCAGAAGCTATGCTTAAACCTCAAAAATAGTAAATAATTTTAACAAGTAATACATCGATGACTCGCAATTTTAACCTGTAAGCACATATTGTTCTACAGACAATTTTTAAACACTTTTGTTGCTGTTGCTGAACTGAAAACTTTAAACTAGATCTGTGTTTTCCTAAAAGGTCAGCACCTTCATCCAGAGGGTGTAACTAAACTGGAATGAAAATTTGGATATTTCAGTCTTAATACTGCTGCCAGTAATGAAAATCTTTAGTGTCAATGACTTTTTTCCCCCCTCACTGTTTCAACCTGCCTTGAAAAAAATATCTATGAAGTTTGCATTATTTAATGTATCGCATCATAAACTTCAATGTGCAAACGTGTCGGATAGGATTTTAAAACTAGAAAATGAAAATCCATTGGAATTTTCAAAAAATAGCAATATTTTCATCTGCTAATAACATCTTTTTCTCATGACCTGTACAATATACAGCATTTATATAATAACCCAAACCCAAAAAACACAACTGCTCTTTCTAAAACTAGCTTCAGGAAGTTGGGAACTATTCTAAAGACCTTTCGATCTCAGGGTATTGAAAGAACACTCATAAGGGATGTGCTTCAAGATGCCATTGTGATTAGACACATGAAGGCAAAATGTCCAGAATTTTTGAAAATACATTTAGAGTTCGGTGGAAGAGAAGAAATAACAGAAAAGCTCTCATCTTCCAATTCTTTCCAGTGATCATTACATGAATCTCTGAATGTTGACTTGTCTGGAATTTATTTACCTATTTTGCACAAAAAAAAGATAGTTGGAAACAAATAGTTAATTTCCCTTTTCAGGTATTCATTATAGACACCTCTGAAAGTTAACTATGATTTATTAGCAGGTAAAAACAGTGCCAAGCTTCAAATAACTTGAATCTGACATCACTTTTTTTTTTTTTTTAATATTCTTAATGGAGTTTAATTTCTGCCTGTAAAACAAGCAAGTAAGAAGTAATAATTTCTTTTTCCAGCAGTATAATAATAAGCAACCATCAGAAATGCAATAATATTTCCAGGGATTGTGGCAAGAGTTGCCATGGAGACAAACATACCATTTTCATTTCAACCTTTGTTCTTCTCAAATGAAATAGAAGTTAACATATTGTACTATCAAGATGTTGTAGTTTAGCTTTAGGTAAGTCTCCGATAATAATTTAATTTATTATTTTATTATCATAATATTTGGATTTAACTTGATTGACTTGATCAACTTTTGTTGCTTCTCTCACTCAGTTTTAGCTGGTATTCCTAACAATACATGGGGGGAAAAAAAGCCCGAGTCATCAGAAGCTGTTCCCTAGTTGGCTTAGTGATCTACTTTGCTCGCATTCTGACAATCAACCACAAGTAATGGAGAAACCTATTCTGTATAAATGATAGGCTTACTGTAGCCATTACCTCTAAAACTTCACAAAAACATCTCTGTCCACCGTTACATGATCAATTACTCTCTCTGCTCACCATCACCCCTGTTTTGGGATATGACTCTGTAGAACCAATATAATATCTACTTCATCAAGGAGTATGTTAATATTTACTTCACCTAGTGGAAAGTTAACGATGTCTAAATCAAAAGGCGCTGCATATATATGATTATAATTTTGGAGAACAGACCTAATCTGGAAATAAATGTTCATTTCAGTGGTAACAGGAGGCCAGAGTTGTATAAAGTATGAAGTGTCTGGATATACGTTTTGAGTTACAATGGGGTGTCTTATCTTCAATGTGCTTCTAGCCACTTCCAGATACTTAAGAAAATGAGTCCATCTCTAATTACAAACTTTTTTTTTTGTTGTTCCATTCAGCAAACTCTTGGTTTTATTAATTGTTAGTATTCACTATATATTAAATGCAAGACAAGAATAAGACTTAACTTTTAGACATCAATTCCTAAATGTTGAAGTCAGGCTGCAGTTAGAGGTCTAATCATAATAATTATGGAGCAGCATAGCTTTGAACTCCTCGAGATTTACTTTGACAGGTACAGTTTAATTTGCCAATGAACTCCTACAAAAATGAACTTGATAAAAATGAGAGGTAGTGATTGAAAGTGTGACATGTTCTTTGGTCTTTTAAATATAATTACATTTTTTAAACCTTAGTATTTTGTATAGATGCACATGAAGACATTATTAGATTTTGTGCATAGAGTGAAGATAAGTTTGCAATTAGAAACTTGTTCTGTTGGTCTAGGACAAAAGCTGGAGACTAAAATCCATTCTGAGCATGTCCCTTAAAGATCTGAAAATCACAGTTTCTCAAAACATTTGTATTTTAGTATAGCTTACTTACTACTTCATGTTTTACATAATCTGTGCAAGTTAGACTCTATTTTCAATTTATGCCTCTCTGACTTCATTATTTTTCTGGAAATATATTTGATTTCACAGTAAAGAACATTTTTCTCGCTACTAAAGATGCAATACATCAAGATAATGACAGGTACAGGCATAAGTCATCACATTCTCTCAGCACATAATACATCCTTCACAATGTGATTTTTATCACATGAATTTACAGTTCTTCATTTCTTCTCTAAAAAGCACAAGGCATAAACCCAAGATGATGAAGATTTAATATTCATGTCTGAATTATCCTCTTCAAATTAATAGATTATTACTCTAAATACATAATAGATAATAAATAACAGAATATTTCTCTAAATTACAATTGCTTATGAAGTCAAGATATGAAGAAGCAAGTCTTGACATTTAATAATCTTGATGCTTTCTTTTTACATTTAAATGGTTAAATATGATTTAATCCTTTGTGGTTTTTTCAAATTGGCTACAGCTTAACTGCAGGGATATTTAATTATTTTTTGCCAATTTTCCGTTCTGCTCAGTGAGTTGATTATTTTTCCATTATTTGTAAAATTTTGGGTTTTTTCTCCTTCGTTTTACAGCTCTCTATAGTATATATTTTGTATTCTCTTGTTATTTTTATTTTCCAGAAAATTTGAAAATGTGAGGTTGCAGCTAAAAACAATTGTATAAGCAGGCATTCTGATGCTGTAGTTAAATAGAGCAACTTCAACTGACTTCATTTGGAGTGAAATCAATCATTCTGACACCTTGAAAATCCTCAGTGTCTCACTTTTTTTTTTTTCCTGAAGATAAGAGAATGTACTTCAGTTTTCCCAGCTGCTGTAAATGCATTATTGCTTTCCATCAAATTTCATTTCTACAAGAATGTACATCTACATTTTACCACACATTAGGTTTTTATTGCCTTGTACTAAAATTTACTCCTAATAGATTTAGTATTCATGCCTGAATTATCCTGTTTGAATTAATATATTATTACTCTAACTTCTATTTTTTTTTAGCTATCCGCAGTCTAAAAAACAAAAAAATGTGCATTTATGTCATGACGTATATGTATAAATATGTATATGACCTATACAATGAGTTTTTGATTATCAAAATTGATATTTGCTTATGGCTTTGTCATATATTTCATTAGGATTATACACATTCATGCGTGTCAGAATTTCTTGTGCTTCCATTTTTCATATATATATTTCCATATCATAAAGCAAATAAAAAAATTTATTATTCTTTGGAAGAAAATTTCAAAGGAAGAATGCCCTCTGCTTTTTAGATGTTTGGGTGTTTCAAGTCAGTCTTTAATTTCATCTCATGTGGAAAATTAGCTTCAGATCCACAGATGAGGAAAAAGGGACAAATATATCCCTCCACTCAGATACGGAATACCTTTACAATGCATGCATTTAATACAAAAAAATGCACTCTAAACCCAGAAGTTAAAGTCAACAAGGCCTGTTTGGTCTCTGCCAACAGTTGAAACTCCCCAGATAACACAGCTTCAATGGGTGGTTATTTTGTGCGGCCACTAGCTTGAAACTCACACACTTAGAACTGAAGGAACCAGTCCAGGTCCTAAAGTGTGAACTGTCCCCTTTGCACTTTTAGCACATTAATTTCATAAAGCATCAACCATAGGAAAGTTGCCATGGAGCAATGTTTTGCTGTTTAAAAGGAGGATGTGACACGTTTGGAGACATGAACCGTTCTGAAAGGCATTAACATTGGTCTATAATTCTGCATAAGCCTTTGAAAACAGAAAACACTGAGAAACTAGTAAGGCTAACTTTACACTTAGCTTTGCATGACTCAGTTCATTGTGCAGTGTGGAGGCAAAAGTTTGCTCCAGAAAATGCAAAAGAAAAGTACATGGAAAAATCAGATTTTCTTTTTTCTTTTGAAACCTGTTTTGGAGTCAGGAAAGACATAACACAGTACAGAACAGTGTCCAGTGTACAAGCTGTATCTCCTTGGTACTGCAATGACTGAGATTTCCTGCACCCATTAGGTGTTTGGCAAAGAAAAGTGAAGAGAAAATCAAGTATGAAGTACATCTTTCTTTCCTTTCCTTCTTGAATAACTGTGAATTCTTTATAACTGAAAGCTACCAAGGATTCTTAGTTTTTGAGTGCCACTGCTTCCTAAAACTGACCTGTAAGATTATTAAAACAAAATATTTTTTAATAGTTGTGCTATCTGAACATTTTATAAAATGCAGTAAAACACAAGAATTAATGCTTCCAGTAATAAAGTGAGGAGCCATTTAGGATTTTTGCAGAGCAAAGTTTTTTGTTTCTGTAGGAGTGGAGAGCTAATGAGCTAAAACAGTGGTGAGTACCTCTGACCTCCTGCTCTGCAAGGTCTCAGCTATGCTCACCACCAAGGGAATCAAGGTCGGGTCCTACACATGTTGACTAGTCAGGTCTTCTGTGCTGTTGTCATATAGGCTTTTGAGCCATTTTTTTCCTGCAGGCTGCATTGCAGCATGCTTGTGTACAGTGGGAGGAATGGCAGCCCACCACAGAAGTAGCCTGCATGTTCTGCCTGTCCTTTAGCACCCAACATTGCCCGTAGCCCAGAAGCAATGAGAAGCGCAAGGGATCCAAGGAAGTGGATCTCTTGGGCAATAGGGCCAGCAGCCAGCCATGAGGATGCAACTGTGTTATTTGAGCAGGGCCCAGGGTAAGGTACAACACAGAGATCTGCTGTGTGCCTTCAATTTTAATTGAGAAAAATCACTGGCACAGGTGTACTTGTCAAAGCATTGTCCTTCACGGTGTCCCTTAAAATAAGATAGATTAGCCTAGATGCAAAGACATAAAGCACTACATCATAATAAGTGTCCCATAATTCAGTGACCAGGATGAGAAAAAGCATATTGTTAAACATTTAAATATACCAGATGGGAAGTTTAACTTACTCATACTTGCCTCAGAGTCTACCTAGAACTCTCACTCTTTTTGTTAAACGCACATATTAAAATCTCTCCTTAAACCACCTGAGATTGAAAACATGTTGCACAAAAAAAATAACAGAATTAGGTAAAATGATTTTGATAAATGATTTGTGTGAAAGCTGGGTGCCATCAAAGCTGTTGGGAGTTTCAGTATTTATTCTACAAGTATAAAACTACCCTTTCTGAGATTTACCAGTGTGGTGGATTTAGTCTAGCTGATGGTTAAACACCCACCCAGCTGCTTCTTCACCCTCAGTGGAACAAAAAAAGAAAATAGGAAGAACAGAAATGAGAAAGCTCATCGGTCAAGATAAAGAATATATAATTGCTTACCAAATGCCATTGTGGGCAAAACACACTCAACTTAAGAAAATGTAATTTAATTTGTTGCCAACTAAATATTTAATTATTATTCTAACTAAGGAGAAACAAAAAGACAAACAAGCAACACATTTCTTTCCCCATTTCCCAGCCTCAACTTAATTTCTTTATTCTTGGTTCCTCGCCTTCCACCCTTGTTCGTGCCACACCTTCAGCCTCTTTAGCAAGGATGTGGGCAGAGTAAAGGTGGAAACAGGAAGCTAGGGTCAGCATATGGTGCTTTCTCTCCTTAAACTGCCCAGCTGTGAGTGTTTCTGAGTTTTTATGCAGTGGTCTTTCTAAATCAAATCTGTGTGAGATCTGCCTGTTCATATAAGTGCATATGTAAGTGCACTTACATACATTTGAAAGTTTTATAATTTAAAATTATTTAAATGAAAACTACTTATTTTGTCTTCCAGAAGCTGAATTCTTCTTCACACCCAGAATCTCAATGGACAGTCCTCATACCTGGTCTTACTGTGCCTGCAGTGGTTTGCTGCACAGATATGGGTTCCAGGCCAGACAGTGTGAGCTGAACCTTCATACTGCTTGTAAGGTTTAAGTTCAGACTAGTTGTCAGCCTGCCCAGTTTTTCCTTGCCTGGAAACTGACATTTCTCAATCCGTGAAGGAAAAGAATGATCTCTGTACTTAAAAATTCATAAAAATTTGGTTAAAATGCTTATTCCAGAAGGCTATCTCAGTGAAATACTTAAATGAATAGATCTGACCCTAATGTTGCCTATATAAGCACACATACATCAGTTTCTAAATAGAGGATCTGTTATCCCTGTGTGACAAGTTAGATGCAGTTAGTTTATCTTTCTTTCAGCTATCCTGTTTAAATTCTTTAACAACTAAACTCAACAGTGAAATAAGATGTATTTAATTGCAGCAAAAAAGGACTTAGGATACACCAGCACAAATTTTTTGCTTATGACAAAGCAAAGGAGACTCAGAGGTAATGTGCAAATCCTGTTCTGCATCTTGCACATGAAATTCAAACTTTTTTATAGTCTGGATTATCTTTCTAGATGAGTGCTCTGCATACTACGAGGTAGCAAGAGCACTGCTTGGGAAATGACACCTCCTTCGCCTTACAAATGCAAATGTTTTACAAGAGGTTTAACTGTTTCCAGTAATCAGCATCCTTTGTTGACTTCCTGGAGGCTGATTGCTGGTTAGAGGAGTATTTTCAGTATTTCATATATTTTTCTTAATATCTTTACTTGTCAATTCTCTCTTTTTTTCTTAGTGTTCTCTTTTCTTACCCTCTTTTTGTTTTCTTGCATCAGTTCCCTTTTCCTATCTTGCGCTTTTTCTTCATGGCTGGGCACCCTTCTGCTGAGCACTGTATTATCCAAAGGGATTCCTTTTTCCTTTTTAAACTGCACCACAAAAGATTACTGCAGAAGGGCACAGAGCTAGTTGTTTTATCAACAGGTGGATGACTTATGTATGAGGCCTAGAATTGCTCGCATGTAGAGCCTCAATGAATAAAAACTCAGCTATGGAACAGGAAGGAACAAAATCAAGCCACCCAAAGCCCAGCATCTTGGTTTACCTTCACTACCACTCTACATAGTAACACTTTTCTGCCACATCTGTTGCGTGTCTATGTAATCTTTCTAAATTTATAAAATATATGTTTTATATTTTTTTTTCTACACAGTTTCTTCTCAAAATTCTTCTTAGCCTTTTCTTGTGTCCTATCCTATTTCCTCCTCTAAACAAATCTTTTCTTTTTGCTTCTGAATTAAAATTTCTGAGTCAACTGGTTTCTTCACCACATCAAAAACCAAGAAAACCACTTTACTACCCAGAACTAATATGTAAAGCCAAAAATGTGAAGGTTTAATTTTAGGGTATGTTATTTTCTAATCTTCCACCAGGAGCAATACTGTTGGATGGATTGTTTAGACAGGTTTGTTTTTAAGGTTTTGTCTACAAAAGCCTGTTTTATAAAACTTTTTTATTATAATAAAAACAGACAACACCATGACTAATTCTCCCTGTACCTTTTCTCCTCCCTCTCCCTCCTTTCCCCCTCTCCCCACAGTGCAGCATAAGCTATTTTTTAATGAATACAGCTGACATTTTTGCCCGTTTTTTAGTCATATAATAACAGTCAGGAATAATTTCTAGGCTCATGACAGTGTTGGCTGTTATAGTACTTTGTGAGAAACTTTTTGAATTTCTAAAATAAAGCACTCTTTTTTTCACAACATTCCATATTTTTTTACTCAAACCCCTACCAACATCAAAATTCTAATTTCATCTAAATGTTAAAATTGTTTGCTAAAAGCATGTAGGAATCACTTCTGAGTGTGTGTCTGTGGCATTTTAGGAGGCTCTTTAGAAGGCAAAATGTCATCAGCACAGTCATTTGGTTAGAATGAGGAAAAGAGTAATAAATTATTTATGTATTTTGTGAGAACAGCTTCAGTTGATAGAGTTGTATTTCATTTGAACCTAACATAGGCAAACTGATTCATAGGACCAGTTAGTATGACAAAAATTAACACAGTGTACTGTGTATACTTAAAGATTTATTATAACAGAAGAGACAATTTTTTGGAAACATGTATACTGCAAGTCTCTAGTGTCCACATGGTCTGAACACATGAAATATAAATAAGCTGAAAAAAGATTTGAAAATTCAAAGAGTAACAAGTATGGTTACTGAGGACTGCTATAGCCAACCTGCAATACTGCGAAGTATTACCATTTCTATGAATAAACAGTTTTAAAATTAAGTAATGCAAATAAGGAAAATTTCACGTGTTCTGGACAATTGGTTATAGAAAAAAAATGGAATTGTTCAGAGAAAGCAATTCATTGATGTTTGGATGAAAAAACTAGAACATCAGTTAAGGACATATTAGAAGTTGATGCTCCATTATTCAACCAGCAGATAGGCAGTGCTGAGATCTGATTTGTCATTCCATCAAACTTCAAAATTAAGGACAGGCATTGTTGGAACTATAACATAGTATATAATACAGCAAAAAACAATCACAATAACAAAACACATAAGACAACATGGCAATTAATGTTTACTGGATGAGGTCTCTTTTAAGCTGACTCTGTCTGCACAGTTGGGCCAGCTTGACTACAGATGCCTTACCTGGCTGCAGGATCTTTGTCACAACAGGGATATGTCTCATTTCTTCAAACCAAGTTCCACATAGTGAAACACAGGCTTTGGTGGCGCAGATGTAGAGGAGCAGGAATGCCCTGCGTGGCTCTATGCAGTCTGACAGCCAGAAAGGCTGAGGACTGCATCTGCTACTCTCATCAAAGGGCAGAAAGGCACAGAGCATTATGAGCCACTATCATAGATGTACGAAAAAATAAGGCTGTAGTGACCTTTCTGATTCTGAGCTAGAGTTGTATTTTGCTGCATAACTGGTGTCAGCCCTAGGCAGAGAAAAGGAGGAATTGAGTGATTTAATTTTCTGTTGCAATATGCTGTAATCATCCCAACAAATGTGAATTCAGATTGGTATTTGCACTTTTCCTTTGTGAGAAGACTGATAAGTTCAATTTATGATCAGCGAGCTCTCCCTAAGAAAAACATTGTTTACTCAGGACAGCAGCATTACAATGAAAATGAAAATGAGATGTAAATGTTTGTCTTGCTTAGGAGTGGTCTATTAAGATCTCTAAGGAAACATAAATCCCTTTGACTGTTCACTCAACTTCTGCCCAGGTTTTGGCCTACTACACTGTTCACACTAAGGCCTGATGTATGCTGGGAGCAGCACCATGAGGTCAGTGTGTGAGCAATGTGTAGGCAGGAAGGATAGACAGGGTGGCATAAAGGTCATTGTGCAGCTGTTATCACCTGCTGCTTGCTGTCTCCTCCAGCCGCTGTCTCTTCCATCCTTGCATATTAATTACCCAATGTTTCTTCAGTATCCATTAATTTATGGAAATTATATAGACCAAACTTCCAAGCCAGGAGTTATAAATACATCAGCTTACCCAAGAAGATTTTGAAGCAGATCCAACAGCAGCCGGACTGCTGAGGCTTTCATTCTTTCCTGTGTGACACAGGGGACACCTGCACTGTGAGGGAGGAGGAAGAATGAGCACCCCTATCCTTTTCAAGGTAAGGGATTTGTTCACTGTCATGTAAGTTAAAAGGCAGAGAACTTGTAAATCATTAATTACTTGCAGTGAAGAATGAGTGAACTCATATAAGACTAGCCTGTACAAAGGACTCTGAGTGTTTGTTTTTCTTTCCTCAAAAAGTAAAGTTTACTTTAAAAAGTAGATTGTTCTATAAATCTGAGAGGTTCAAATGGACCATGACACTGCCCCTAGTGCTTGTTATACCTTCTGCAGTGCCAGGGCAGTCATTTGCAAACACTATCTATTTTTTCAGGCCAGGACTACTAATTTTCCAAGTTTTATTTCCTTTTCTGCCTCTCTGACTAGGCTAAGTATTTCAAGTATTCCTTGTAGAGGGAAGAAGATTTGGACAGTTGCACTTCAAAAGGCTTTTCACTTGCATGGTTTCACCGTAAGAATTTAGTCTTACAGACTCCTAAAATTTTCTAGACTCTTAGGAGCATCCTTCAGTTCATCATCTTTTTTTTGGGCATGCTGCTGACCAAATTCCTGGCTTCTTGTATATCGTTTATAGCCCTAACCTGGTAACCTTTTGCTATACTATGATCTTATACCTTTTGTCACATGGGGTATTGATCACTCAGAAACAGAAATATTGTAAAACAAGAATTTATTCAGGTTTTTTGGAAGCTGTACCAGTTCAATTATTCTGCATTTAAATAATTCACAAGTAAATTGAGCTTCTGTATTACAGAATGTCATCCACCCCCTCTTACAAATTTCATTTTGGTAGCTTTTTCCTACTGTTAACTTTCTAAATTCCTCATTTATAAATGGAATCACCTTGCAATTCAACAGAAAATAACAGCATTTCTTGTAACAGTAATTTCTGAACTAGCATTTGCTTTCTGTTCTGTATATGAGGATTGGAGTTTTATTTGGGTAATGAATGTAAATCTCAGTTAAAACTAGAAAATGTTTCTGTCAAATGCTTATTCAATACTATTTCAGCACTGGGATAACAAATTAAAAATTATAATAGCACATATTTCATCCTACTGAGGATGCCTAAGAGATCTAAAAATTGTTAGGAATTCAGTCACAAGAATTCCATAAGGTGCTATTCACTTTAGCAGGAGACAAATCCACAATGCCACAGAGCATACTGGAACCAGATCCAAATAAAATACTTGTTTTGCAGCTAAGGAATAAGTTTTCTTTCACTGTATAAAGTAGAAAGAGTAGCTAATTTCCACATGATTGTGCTCTTACAATTTAAGAGTTTAAATTATTTTTTTCTGGTGCTACTGCTGTGAATAATGTTAACACAAACAGGATTACATACTTACTTGGATCTTAACAGATGATCAGACTACTAATTTCTTCTACCAAGCCATACAATTGTATAATTCCATCTCCATTAAACTAAGTAATATCCTTTTTTTTTTTTCCAAGCCATTATCTGTAAAGGAAAAATAGAAAGATATTTCAGACAAGCCCCAGGTTTTGTTGACTCAGTTTATAGAAACATGATGTGTTGTGGAAGTTGAAGAAGACATACTGGAAAGGTGTGATTCTCAAACTATCTGGTTTGTCTAGGAAACACTAGATACATATTAACTTTGTGGATTGTTCTTATCAAGAGTTAGTCCTAAATTTACATTTTTAAATTATGATTAATATTGTTTTTATTTTGTTTTATTTTGTTTTGTGGGGTTAGTTTTATCTGGATTAAGGAGAGAAGTGTTGCAGTCTAGTGAAGAATTGACTAGGTCATGTGAGACATGAAAATTAGCAGTAGTAGTTGGTATGGTAATGAAATTTTCTTTTGAGTTTCTCACAAAAACATGCCTACTTCTTATCTTTAAGCAGCATTTTATTATTATCATAGAGAATCTGAAATTTGACTTCAAGACTACCTTTTAGCAGACTGTTTCTGTCCACTGGTTACTCCCAGATGAGAGGTGAGTATGTTACATCTTTCTTTAAAAATGAGGTAGAAGTTTCAATGTTCTGTATCAAGGATTTTTTTGTATCAAAAGGAAAAGTTTGTCTTGTATTTAAAGAACTTAAAACAGATCAAAAGAAATAATTACTTGTTCAGCATCTTTATTCTAAGAAGTGAGTCTCTTTTAATACATATGTTAACTTTCCTCAGTGAAGGCCAGGAAGTTTAAATAACATTTTGCCATCAGTATTAGTTAGAAAGGCATTGAGCACATTCCCATTGCAGATGTGTTACAGAAAAGTTTAGCTGCCAAACACTAAAGAACTTTAAAGAAGTGTGAGGAAGCTAAGTCTTGGAAGAGTCATACAACTTGATAACGTTTCAGGGAGGACCATAAAATCTAAGACCAAGGTTCAGTTTGTTAACAGAACAGGTGAGAGTAACATGCTTTTCTTCTCAGGAATGACTGCTATGGAATGATATATTCTCCTGCTTTCCTTAGCTGTAGAAGTTTCAGCAATTTAATAAAAGCAAATACATAAAAATGAAAGGCAGATGGAAGCACAGGAAATAAAAAATTAATTCCAAAACTTCAAGTTCAGTCATGTTGCAACCCACTGCAAATGGCTTCTTATCAGGAAAAGGCTTATGCTGTTTTTCTGTAGGTGGTGTTATCACCTACACTTACGATAGCATCCTCTGATATCAAACATTTAGAGAATTCTGAAAAAAAGTCTATCAGATAACCCTAGCAACTGAAAAACCAAAAACAAAAGCACTGATATAATTTATCCAAAGTAAATTCAAGCTTAACCCTAAGCCAACTTGCTGCAGAGAGTAAAGGAACATGGGCCAGTCCCTCAATGTATCTAAATAATGCCAGGAAAGTCCTACGGCCGCTGATGGTGCTGTCACTCTCCCTAAGAAAAAGTGAAGAATTACAATCTGCTGTTTCTAGCAAATTAATTTCTACTTATTTTTCACACATTATAATTTCAAAATCTTTTTGTGTGTATGCCAGACTGAACTTAATAAAGTATTAAATAGCAGACTGAAAAGAGTCCATTGAAGTATCATTGAAATAGTTAGTATCAGATAAACATTAAGAAACAGAGGGAATTTGGTTTATTTAAGAGATAAGACTGGGATGTAACTACAGCCATCCATTGCATTAAGGTTAGGTTATACAAAAGAAGGACTCAAAATAATCTCAGAGCTGCACAATGAAAGGATAAGAAACTACAGTCATAGGTTGCAACGAATTCCAGTTAGATACAAGGAAAATTTCTTAACAAACAAATGCAGCACTTGAAAGGTGATCCACAGAGACTGTGAAATCTTTATATTTAGAGATCTTCAAAATAAGATTGGATGAGATCCTGAGCAAATTAATCTAGTTTTGAAGCTCATCCTGCATTGCAATCCTGAATGATACTTTCCAAATTATTTTTTTCTGTGATTTCTACAAAGTATGCCTGAGCAACAATATGTCCAGCTCTGGGCTTCCCAACTGATAAGAGAGATAAGGAGTCACTGGAGAGAGATCAGTGAAAGGCCACAGAGTAATGAAGGGACTGCAGCATCTTCCCTATGAGGAAAGGCTGACAGAACTGTGACTGTTCAGCTTGGAGAAGATAAGGCTTCAGGGGATCTCATCATTGTATATAAATACCTGAAGGAAGGTTCAAAGAAGACAGAGTCAAGTTCTTTTCAGTGGTATCCAGTGGCAGGACCAGAGACAATGGACAAAAACTCAAACACCGGAGATTCTCGCAGAACATCAGGGAACACTTTTTCACTGTGAGTGTGATCAACACTGGCACAGGCTTCCAGGCTGCCCAGAGAAGTTGTGACATCTCCATCACTGGAAATACTAAAAAGCTGTCTGGACAATGAGCTGTCCTGGGCTATGAGCTCTAAGTGGCCCTGCTGAAACAAGCGGATTGGACTATATGACCTCCAGAGGTCCCTTCCAAACTCAATCTTTCCATGATTCTGCAATGCATGCTATGTTAAAAAAATTGTTCTGGGACTATGTTGACAGTACATATAATCCTGTTAGTTGTTTGGGGTTTTTTTCCCCATGGTTGCAGCTCTAAATTACCTCAATGTCAGTGGTATCCAATATTCAGTGACTGGTTTTGTCCAATTTATAAAGCATAGAAGTTTTATTACACAGTTATTGCTAATTAATTGATAAGCAATTGTGTAAATTTCAATGAAAAGAGGGGTTATGAGTATTCATTACCTTCATAGACTGTAATAGGATTAATTTTTAAAGTGACAATTGTTTTAGTCATAATAAGGCATTATTCAAGATAATTGTGGAAATGTCCTGCTAGGTCCCTGAAAATATTATATAGCCAAACTTCCAAAATAAACTGAAAAGCCCATCCTCCCTCTCTTCATCATAGCTACCTTTTTTCTTGTACTCACAGAAAATCCAATGAGAAAAAAAGAAAACAAACACCTGAGTTTCAAACTGAGATTCAAATTGAATGCGCTTGGCCACCAAAATTTATTCCCAGGTTGAACTCTAATACACAGAATCCTATCAAGGTTAGACAATAATTTAAAGAAAGAAAAAGTGGTGATGTCTGCTGGTCCCTGCATCAGGATCAGCAATGCAATTAAATAATTGAACCCTTCTACTTTATTCTGGAAGCAATGTTTTCCCTGAAGTAATTAATGTTCAAATGGAAGCAAAACCAGAATGCAAACCAAACAACTGTATGAGACATGATTAAGACAGTCGCAGGTTAATTTCTCTAATAGTGTTGGCTGTGTAAAGCAAAAGCTCAGGTTGACATCTAGGTCTATTAGTTAGCAAGACTTAACTACAGTAGCTGTCTAGCATTTTTGCTGTCTGAAGAACTCTAAAGTTTTTGTAAGTTCTTTGTTTGCTGGGTGGGTTTTTTTTTTCCTTCTTTTAAGAGTTCTAATGAGATAAACCAGAAGAATAAACAGAGCTTTTCTGAGAAATCCACAGGTAATTTACCAAGGTACACAATCTAACTAATTAATTAAATGAACAGGTTGGCTGATAAGGATTTCTTTTTTAAGCTCATTAGAATTTTTTAATAGGCTTAGTTTAGAATCATGTTCATTTATGTTCACTTAATTATTTCTTAGAAGTGTTTGGAATTGAAGGATAAAATATTTTTCCATACATCACATTTATAAATATAGTGGCATGCCACAGCCCAGTCCAGTGTACATATTTTTCACACCCTCACCAGCAAAAGGAGGAACAGCAATGAATCTGTGTTTTGGGGTGGGGTTTTTCTGTGACAAATCAACCAGTTTTCTGTTTTCTTTCTTTTTTTTTTCTTAATAGCAGGAATTAGACAATGGCAGTACAACAGGACTTGAGTAAGTATGTGGGGAGCATTGGCAGCTGAAAACATTAGCACAGACTATGGTTATTGGGATCAAAAAATAATTTAGGTATCCAAAGTACATGTGTACATGATACCCAGCAGAACTGTAGGTGTGAGAGGAATCATTCTTGTTTATCTATATACTTCCATTTTTTAGGAAACGATTTACCTTCCTGAGAAAATGAGGTGAATTTAGTGTTCTACTCTCTAGTTACTTCTATTTCTCTTTTATTCATTTGCGGCTGGGGCATAAAAGCATTGAATGGATTCTTCATTTTATGTTTATATGAGAACATAAATACATATTATAATTGTGTCCCATGAATTCACAGTTGAATGAAACACTAACCTGCTATCTTTTTTATGTGGCACTCAATTTTGTAAGCTAAGCAGTAGTATAAAGTAGTCTGAAGATCTGCTTGATTTGAAAGATAATTGCAAATACTTATGAGACTTTTAAGGATTGTGATTTATTACCAGGCCGTTTATATTCAAATGCATTAATAATTCTGAAGTAATGCAAACTCTTGCCTGTGATAAAAGTATTCATAAAGACAGGATTAGTGTTTTATGACATGATCAAATGACATGACAGCTTTCACTTCTGCATATGTAAACTGCTAAAAATGTAGTGTGACACCTTTGCTTTGCTGTCAAAGGTTTTCCATCTGAAAATGTGCCCAGTCTCCTCTGCTGCTTGATGAGACAAGTAGAATATTTTGGTTTCTGAGGAAAGCAATAGGGAACTACCACTACCACAGTTTGCCACTTTAAACACCTTTCTTTTGCTCCACTGACACTAGTACATTTGAAAAACAAGTCGGCAATCAAAGTAGAGAATACAAAATGCCAAAGTGTTTACAGAGGGTATGCAGAGTAGTCAGCATAATGTTGGTTAGACTGCTCTAGAAGTGAGCAGGGTGGAATCTAATTCGGGAATAGATTGAGATTAATGAGATACGAAATGACTAAGCAGATAAAGGGTCTAACTGAGCTGAAAATGGCTGGGGAAATGTAGACTCCATATGGTTCCCAGTGCACTTTCCCCTTCTTTATACAAGTATTTAGAAAGAGACTGTTAAAAAGAGTGTGGGAGAAACCAAATAGCTCAGGAACTTTATGGCCTCATTCCAAGTTTCAGAGAAGACTTCAGTGCTTTGTCTCTGGTTGTGTTAAGTCTCTCTCCAGGTGCAGAAATCTCAGTCTTGGTTCATCCAGCACATTTCTGATCAGTCATCCCAGGAAAGTAGAATAGCATTTGCAAGTGAATCTTTTATAGGAAGATCTGAATTTTGCCTGTATATAGATACTAAAATATGATTCATTTTGGGGAAGCTAATGTCTGACACCCTAATGAGGATATACATTTAATTGAGGAAAGTATGTTTCAAATGATGAGTACAAAAGATGGAAATTCTTTCACACACATCTGGGATTTTTTACTTTTAACTTTAGTCCCTCCCTTTTAAATTGTGGAGTACTTTTTTCCAAGAGTCATGAAATGATGTTACACCAGAACAAGAGCATGTCAGAGTGCAGCATGGGCATGGTCGGGGAAGGGTAGGGCACATCACTGGCACCTCCCTGGGGACAGGTCAGGAGCATATGGAAAGTTAGACGGGACTGGGAATGCTCCCCCCGGGAGATGATTGGGAAGGAGGCAACTCTCAGCTGCATTACCTCAGAGCTGGCCCTGAGCTCCAGCAGCCAAATGCACAGGAGGGAGGATGACCCAAGGCTCTGACACTTACCTCAGTACCACCCAATACTGTGGTCCAGTCTCTCAATGGTTCTAAATAATGTCAGGAAAGTCCTACTGCCGCTGATGATGCTACCACTCTCCCTAAAAAAAAGTGAAGAATCACAATTCTGTTTCTAGAAAATTATTTTCTACTTTTCATCCATTATAATTTCAAAATCTTTTTTCGTGTGTGCTTATTTAATAACTTCTCTTTGTTTATTAGTCTTTACAATGAACTTTTGACTACTGTCTATAAATTATATAGGCTAATAAATGTCTTTCATTTCCTTGGAATGTGTTAACCAAAACTATAGGAATAAAAAACAGATGGGATATTCATGTAATAGGAAATTCAGAATTTCTTGTATTTAGTCTGTAAATATAATCATACTGTAATACAAATATTGTCCCCTACCTATGACCAAGGTGTTGAGTCAGCCAACAGTGGATAATAGTCTGTTTTATATAAGTAATTAACTGTTGAAAAGCTAATAAGTATTTGTACATTATATCTCTATTTATATATTCTTTTAAATTTTTCTTTGGCTGTGTAAAGAAAGTTGGACTATAAAATTATTTCCCCTCTGTTTCATGTAAAAAGAAACAAAGCATTCTTTTCTTTGTACCTATTACCCTTCCTTTGGCCTGAAAAATTTCCTTATGGCAAATACAGATTTCTTCACTGAAATTCGAGGCAAGCTTTTAAACTTGGCACTTAGTCTCTCTTTAGCTGCTTCTTCCATTATTCAAAAACATTTAAATGGATTTAATCTTATATTTTTAGCTCTCATTTAATTTCTTATTTACTTTTTTGGATATGGTTTTGGCACCCCCTTTGTAGAGAATTTGATTGGCTGCTAAAACTTCACTCCATCCCTACTTATAGCCTGTAAAGATATAGACTTACAAAAAAATCCACCATCATAAGTGTCTTTAAATATAACTTAGCAAGAATAAGAAAAGAAGGTGTGAGAGAGGATATAAATATATAACTTTAGAATTAAAAAGTCATATAGGACATTAGAAACTGACTGGAAAAGTCAAGGAAGAATACAGAACAGTAAAATTTGGGTAAAACATATCGTTTAGTTCCTTTCCTGTCTGTTCCTCTCCTTATTTGTATTCAAGAAACAAAGATCCAGAGAAAATACTATTTCCCTGATGAGCTGTTAACACTAGCCTGTATTACCAATGAATAGATAACAGCTTTCTTGTAACACTGGGAGAGAATTAGGTTTCAGTGTGTGATAAAATGTATATGTATGCATGAGTATATATATATTCATATTGGTTTGTATATTAGTGTACGTGTTGGTAAAGCACAACACAATCTATAATACTAGTGTAGTGTCTATGTGTTACTATGTATATATATATACACACATACATACATGAGAAATATATAGCGACATAAATATATAATATTACACGTGTACTTGTAATATGTCTTTACATATATGTAAAGAAATAGATGCATTTTTGCCTTTGAAAGTAGAGCTAGCAACAGAGTTATTTTGAATTGCCAAATATCAGAACAGTGGAAGAGATTGCCTGTCTGATTAAAATTGTGTGTGATCTGATTCTGGTACACCAGCAGCTTGTTTCTCAAACAGAAGTGACTAAATCTAAATGTAGAAGGGGAGGGAGAAGTGGAACAACTTTCAACTGTTCCTTTTCCCCAAGTTCTGGAGAGTCCTTGAACTGCTAATTTAGAGATCTCCGTTTGCTTTAACTGATTTCTCAGTCTGAAAATTAAAGTTTCTACTGCTCATTATTCAGAATTCAGCAATTTGGAATTGTGCAAACACCCAGGCAACTATAAAGGCAAAGATACCTGTTAGATGAAGTAGGAGTGAAATATTTTGTATGCCTAATTTCAAGATTAGTATTAAGACTTACTCATCTTTCTGTAGTCAGCTGAACTTTTTAGAACAGTTTTTAGTCAAATGATTCCTGTAAACATTTAAAAATTAATTTGTCTTGAATGAGCAGTGGACTTCAAAGTGGGGAGGTTCTTCAAGGGATGGTACACTACAAGCTTCCCTGCCACAGGTCCTACATATGAATTCACACATAAGCACAAACAGGAATTTCTGAATTGATTATTACTCCTCCCTCAAAAAAAGTTGAAAGACAGGACTTTCACCTTTCTCAAGGTCTCTTATTTCTGCTAGGAAAGTCCTTAATCCACTAAGCTCTTTTTATCCAGACTGCTAACCACTACCCTTCATCCCTGAGCTCCTTGAATCACTTCTCGGAAATCAGGGATAAAGGCAAGAAAACCATGTGAAGGGATATACAGGGATCTGGGCAGCGCAGGTTAAAGGAGTATGCGGACTTGAAAGAAAAAAAGTGGAATTTCACACTGCTCCCTGCAGCCAGGCAGTGGTACCGCAGGAAGCCGGTCACAAAAAGTGAAAGTGAGACTTGAATGTGGGATGGGAATTAGTTAAATTTCAATGGGAGTAAGAGCTGAATAAAACTCTTAAACTGCTTAATAATACTGTGCATTTGTAAAGAAAAAGGTAATGGACAACCTTTCTTCTGGAGAGAAATTGTCTAGCAACCACAGTAGTATTGGAGGACTTTATAGAACCATTAAATTATTAAATGTTCTCCTCTCCCTGCATGACAAGTTGAAAGACTCAAACACAACCTTGACTGCAAAAATGCCGACAAAATAACCAAGGGGTCCTTGCCACTTAATAAATATTTAGAAAAATAGACAGGACTTTCAAATAAAATTCCTTCTTTCTCTCAGTTTGGATCTGTACAGGTCTGTTAGTTGCACACTGGGATTGTATAAGTGTGTGGGCAATTTTATAGAAGCATGTGGACCTGTAGAACCCATGAAATGATTTGGTTAACATATCTGAGGCTTTCAGAGACACGAACAGAGACTATCTCCCCTGTTTCTCAGCTACTCTGTAACTTACAGCAGAAGTAAGACAGTCTTCCTTTTGAGTTTATAAATGAAGTGAGTTTTAACCATCTGTAAAGCCAGAATTTCTGGTACAGAAGCTGGAAAGTGTTTGAGGAATGACACCCTGGGGCACCATTTAAAAGAAACCTGGAATGTCCTAGAATAATCAAACATCATGATGGAGCATGCTGCACTTGCTCCTTTTCAGAAGAAAACGCTTTCAACTGAACTTTCAGCACTACTTCCTTACACATCCTGCATGCTCTCTTGTGTCTCTGGGTCAATACGCTTTCTCCACTACAGTTAAGACTGGGAGGGCTCAAAGCTGGTGTGATTACAGTAATGTGATTGTCAGTTGAACCATATGAAGGTTTACAGTATTTCTGCCTTGTTTAAATAAAACTTAATTTCATGGAAGAAGCAGGTGATTGGAATATACAGGGAAAGTTGGGAAGTCAGTGAAGGAAGAGGAATAAGAATAGATTTACTTGTAACTGTCAAGCTTTGAAGACCTCACTTACAAGTCATCTGCTTTTTCCATATTTCAAATGCAAAGAAAGGATTTACAAATCTACTCATTTTAATTTAGGATTTATTGGGATGATTTGTAAATTTATCATAGGAATTACATACAGAATGTAGGATTTATAAGCCTAGGGGTGGATTATAAAGTGTGATGAAGGATTAGTAATTCTATTGTATGTATATAAATATATTTCCAGATGTTTAAACATTGGTTAAATCATATTTTTAAATTAATGATGTCTAAATGAAAACTGAGTAAAATACTTTTTCTTAACCGAGTGACAAAATAAGACAAGTTGATACAAAGTCTAAAAAAGGAACAAAGTCAATATGGAGTACGTTTTACAAATTTAAATGTATGTGAAGAAGAAGAGGGGGATATACTGAAATAGAGACTTTCCCTAGCCAGATTTAATTTTTAGAAACCTGCCCAGCTGAAACAAAGCAACAGTCTAAAACAATCTGTTCAGTGATCATACACACAATGGTGAAGGGAAGTCAAGAGAGAGTAAATGAATAAAACCAGGGAGGTGTGCTTGCATCATGTTAAGTCAATTAGAACAGACAAATCCAATGACAGTGCAGTGATTAGAAACAAGAGGGAAGTTACATTAGAAGTGTGAAAAAAACCTAACCACAATGACTCTGGGGTCTATTCCCTTTTTTTCCTTCTCCTTAAATCCTACAGCAAGGAAAGACTGGCTTGGTGAGCAACTGGCGCAGGGCCATTTAAGTCTAAAGGTCTTTCAGATGGGCAAAACAATCTGTAATAACAGCATGAGCAGTTTAAGATTATTAGTAGCTGTCATGGGTTTGCCCACGACACGTGCCAACCCACGACAGTAGCACAGCTTTCTAGAAGAAAAACCTTACATAAAGACAAAAATGAAGGCCTCCTAGTAACCTTCAGTCATTCAGAAGAAGGTACCACAAAGTAGCAGTTACACTCAGACTTAAAATACAGAAGAAAAACAACTGGCAGTGTTATCAGAACAATCTTGGCAATTTGATTTGCACTGTGAAATTGTTTGAAATTTTCCTTGGCTGGTACTCCGATTGCATTTGCCAACTTGTAGCAAGTTGCTTAAATTTGCTTTGTGTTTGTAAACACCCTGCAGAATTTCTTTTTATTCCATCAAAAGTCTATTTTTATTCTCTTTCTAGATAACTACAATATATGAGAAAGGAAGAAAAGTCGAAGCAAAACTGAGACAAAGACTTTTAAAGGAAGAAGGAGAATGAGAAAGAGGCCTTCATTATGTAGAAAGCTTAATGGTAGAAAAGTCATAATTCACTGTAATTATATGAAAGGGATTGTCTATTTAGGCTCCTACATGCCAACAATTATCATCAAAATTTTAGCATTAAACAAATTAGTTGAGTGTTTAGCTTTATCCATATTTCATTAATAATTAAAAAAAATCATATCAGGAATAAGGAAAGTTTCTTTTTTATTGATGATGGCTTTTACACCAGTTTAAATTTTTCTTAATTACAGTGTAGTTGTCTGTCTGACTAAATGGGCTGTGATGTAAAGGATCACTGCACCAGATCTAAGTTCTGTAACTAAAGCAGGATAAGTTTTTAACATTCTCTATTCCTTGCTAAAGTGCAACCAACCAAAATACCAGCTTTGTCTCAGGAAGTCCCTGACTCACACATTCAGCCTTTAGCTGTTTCTGCTCTGAGGGGAAGCTATACACTCTACTTATCTTGGTTTTAGTTTTTTTTCCTTGTCATCTGTTTTTGATGACTGATGAAGACAAACTACTTGGCTAGACAACTGCTTGGTCTGACCTGGCATAGCTACTCTTATCTGTTTTCTAAGATTCTCACTGTTGGCTCTTCACTTGCATCAGCTCTGACAGTACTTTTCATCACTGTAGCATAATGTGAAAAATTATGTGTAAAAAGAATGGCCAGCCAGACTGACAGATTCACCTCTATGCACCTCTATCTGTTGACTCTTCTTAGCCCTTGAGTCTGAGAGATTGTGAGGTGAATTCAGGTCCCTCTTTGCATCAAGGGAATGTCTTAGTAAATTCCAGTAATGGACTCAATCACTTGTTCTGCAAATACATTCAATGGCCACAGAGTCAATGGGGGAGCAGCTTCTCCTTTAAATCCCTGGTGGGCTTTAATATTCAAGGAAAGTTAGGATTTGATTTTGAAGTTTCAGAATGAACTCGCAGTGTGGAGGTAAAGGAAAAATGTTATTCCTTTCTAAAAAAAGCTCTGACTCCAGATAATGTAAACTGAAAACTGAGTATGCTAATTTTGTATTTATTCCTTCTTTAAAATACAACGGCATGAGAAAAACTGTGTGTAAAATAAAAAGAATGAAGCAGCAAAAACTGCTTGAAGCTAAAAACCAAATCAGGATAACATTTAAGCATAAACACGGATGAAAAGTTAGAATTGTTATATCTGACAGGTATTTACTTTCATTTTCCCACAAAGCTCTTTCTGCAGTGCAGCTGTATTTAAGAAATAGCATGTTATCACCTCCCAGTCATCTGCAACATTAAATCCTGCTTCATACTTCCAGTTTCCAAAAAAACAGCCTGCGGCTTAAATATTTTCCCGTAGCTCCAAGTACCTTAAGTTATTTCCATCATGTGCATATATTGCAACTGCAAAGTACAGGAAGACCATTAACTAACAACTCCCCACTGGTACTAACATAACTTCCTATTCCACTTATGCTGTCCCATTCTCATTTTTGTGCCTTTGTTATATGGTACTTGCTCCTTTACAAAAGGCAACTGAAGAGTGTTTCTTGCTTTCATGTGCTTTTAATAGGACTGTAGAATTGTAGAATCATGCAATTATCTAGATTGGAAGGGAGCCCCAGAGGGCATCTCATTCAACTCACTGTTCAAAGTCTCATTAGATCATATTGCTCAGGGCTGTCTAGTCAAGTCTTGAACAACTACAAGGACAGTTTCTGCAATCTCCCTGGACAACCTGTTCCTTCATTTTATCCTAACTTGTGGAAAACAAAAAATAATCTTTGTATCTAATCAGAATTTTCCATGTTCCAGCTTGTGCCTCTTTCATCCTGCCTTGTCACTGTCTGAGAAGAGTCTGGTTTCATTTTCTCTTTATCCTCACAAGTAACTTTAGACAGCAATAAGGTCTCCCCTTAACCTTCTCTTCTCCAGGTTGAACAATCAATATTATTTCAGTCTGTCCTCATACATCATGTGCTCCAAACCCCTAACAATCTTGGTGGGCCCCACTGGATTCACTTTAGGATGTCAGTATCTTCCTTATACTGGTGAGCCCAAAACCGGAGATAGAAATCCAAATATAGTCTGATAAGTGCTGAATACCGTGTAAGGATCACTTATTCAAACCCGCTGGCTACACTCTTGCTAATACAGTCCAAGATACAGCTGGATTTTTTTGCTGCCAGAGTACACTGCTGACTCATCTTCAACTTTTTATCCATCACAGATTCTTTTTTGCAGAGCTGCTTGCTAATCAGTTTCCAGCTTGTACTGTTGCATGGGATTATCCCACTCTGGGTGAAAGATCAGTTTGCTTTCACTGACCTTCATGACACTTCTATCAGGTCATTTCTCCAGTCTGCCCAGGTCCCTGTGTCCTCCAACAGATTGACCACTCCTCACAGCTGGCATCACCCCCAAATTCGCCAAGAGTGCACTCTGTCCTATTATTCAGGCTTTTAACAGTGACATTGAACAGTGTTGGTTCCAGTATTGATCCTTAATTGCCATTAGTTACTGACCATCAGATGGACTAGGCAATGATAACAACTGTTTGAGACTGGCAGTACAGCCAGTTTTGCACCCACCTCACCAGCCAGCCCATGTCTTACTGATTTGGTGACAGGAACAATATGGCAGACTGTGTCAGAAACTTTGTTAAAAAAGTCGAAGTGTACAACATTTACTACCATCCTTTTGTCAGTCACACTAGGCATTTCATCATAAAAAGCCACAAGATTGTTCAAACATAATTTGCCCTTCATAAATCTGTGCTTGATGCTACTAGACACTCTCTTGTCCTTCATGTACTTGGGAGTGGCTTCTAAGAGGACTTGCTTCATAATCTCAGGGACTTTCTACCCTATTTTGCTTGAACAACCTGTAGTCCTCCATTTTAGTACTTCAATCACAGGAGCTATCTCACCATGTCTCCATAATCCCAATTAAGTCAAACTCTACAACTCTACACAAACTTCTACTTTCTCTTTTTTGTTCCCCATGCTGTTTAGAGGCATTTATGATGAGCGTCAAGTCATGCTGCTTTCACAATAAGAGTGTGAGAGCCTCCAGCTTTTCCCTGGACATATCTACTCTGCCCCATGTCCTCACTTCTTTTAAAGTTATGGCAGCCATCCTCCAAAAAATCTACATTAAATAAAATCCGTCTGCACTAGCTTAGCAAGCCTGTTTGCAAAAATACTCTTGTCCCCCTAAAACACATCTACCCCATCCCAGTTCATTAGTCCCTTTTTCTTCAGATAGTTTCTCATTGTCACAACAAGCTGAAGTCCTACCTGCAACATAAGCCATTCAACAAGGTCTTGATCCAATGATCCTATTCCACTCAAACCTTTCCTACTCACTGGCAGGATTGGGAATAACTCCTGTTCACCATGCCTTCACCCTACCCCGAGAGCACTGTAATCACTCCTTGTATGCTCCAAGTTACCCCTGCAAGATAATTGTTACCCAAATGGAAGAAGAAGAATGGGAAAAAGTCTAAAGGCAGGCCATTCCATATCCTCCTGAGGTATCAGGTCAGGTCAGCAGATAGGTTTTTCCGTCCACCACAGCATGGAGTCTCCTAAAACTATCATTCACCTTTTCTTCCTCATATGGACACTAGACTGGCTCAGCTGGCTCTGATGCATCTGCTGATGGGTCTTATTTGTCCTTATCAGTACCTATTCTGAAGTTGCAGATCTGCAGGTGAAGTAGGAACCAGAAGTGATATACTTCCAGCTTTCTTCATCTTGAGAGCGTACATCCACTGCTTGTTTGACCACAGTCTCTGACTGTTCCTCCTTTGCTGCTTTTTATGGCTCAGGCTGCTGTCTCTGCGAATTTTCAGTGAAGACTTATTCAATCTCCTTTACATTTTCCCTGATGACACACAGCCTGTTCATATGTGACTCCTTCAGTGTGTGACTCAGTGCTCCAATCAAAGCACATCCCCCACAAGAGAGGTCCCCAGCACCAGACATTCTCCAAAGCCCTGCACCAGAACACTGGTATCCCTTCCATGGAACTCTGTCAGGAAAAAGGTCTCCAAAGTATCAATGGCATTTGTACCAGTCAGTACCCAAGACTGTACCCTCGGCATGCTGAAACCATTATCAGACTGTTTTCAATTAGCCTCACACAGTCTGGAGTGGATTTTCTGTGTCCTTCTGCACCCCTGCTGTGCCATGGTATTTACTATCCCTCTGATGTGCTCAAAAACTTGGAATGATAGCAATTCTTTCCTCCTCTTTGCTGCTCTGTATTCTGTTTTGCCCTTGCTGAACCTGGCAGCAAAAGGAAAACACACCTTAAGAGCAAGGGTTAGAAGAGGATTTCAACACAGAAGAAGAGATGTTAAAAAGGCGATAAGTGAGGTAATAATCCATTAACATTTTCCAGTCATTACAGCTCAGGTTTTTAACCTTCCACCTAAAAACATACCACATATAGTGCAATAAGTGTTACAGATAATTTCTCTATTTTAGCATTTTCTTTTTTTGATGTAAAATTCTTTATGAACCTCAGTAGAACTAATCAATTCACCTAGCCATGTCATTGTTATGCTCAACTTTACACCTGTCAACATAGCACTAGAAAACAGACTAAGGAAAACAAGGTTCCAGACCTTAATTACTCACAATTCTATTTGTATTGATTTATTGAACACCTTGTTCATGAACTCTCATTGCAAGGATTACACTGTTTGTGATCTTTTTTACATTTTCCTGCCACTTGCAAATCAAACATCTATTTGAAAGTCAAGAAAGCATGTTTACATTTCTGCTGTAATTGACAAAGCATACCTGTTATCCTCTCAGTGGATAAATTAAACCACATATATACCTTGGAAATAAGGCATGAAAGGGAAATTACAGTTATTTGAAGTAACGTGGAACATGAAATCTAGGAATGAAAACCTGAAAGCAAACAGCATGAAATGTAGTGTATGAACATGTGTCAAACTTATGCAGCTTTGTGCTTGCATTGGTTATTCTACTTTTAAAGTAGGTACTTCAAAGATAGGGAAAAGCTTTGTGCACAAAGATAGGGAAAAGCTTTGCTTTTACCTCCTGACAATGACACAGAACTGTAGGGAAAAACAGTCCTGTAGAGCAGTAGTCGTAAAATCATGAACAATAGCAAAAGAAATGAAACTAAGAGGGTAGAGGAAAGAACAAATGACCTAGAACCAGCATAACCATACCCATCTGTTCTTAACACATGCTCGTCAATATGTTTCTTAAAAATTCCCAATTGTAGTCATTCCACACATTCTTTATGTCTAGAGAAATCCCATTTCATCCTGCAATTAAATGTCCATACTATTTCTACATTTTCTTTATGATGAAACTGAGGCATAGTTTATTTCCCTCTCTGTGGCAACAAAGAAAATTCAAACACCATCACTGTGTGCAGAAACAAAAAATAAATGGAAAGAAGTTAATAAATAACTGCATTTCAGTGTTAGGTCCTTTTGTTCTCTTCCAAACTGGAACACATACCAGTTTCTTCTACTCACATTATTTTTTTTTAATTCTTAGTTGAATTCTTTACTTGGTTTGTTAATTTTATTTGCTTTATAGTATCTTTAGTAAAAGTATTTTTTAAAATAGGCTGCTGCTTGGTATCCATTATTTTGTACTCCCTATTTTTACTGACTTTACTGGGTCTGCTTGGGATGGAGTTAATTTTATTCATTCACAGCCCGTATGGTGCTATGTTTTGAATTTGTGACTAAATCAGTGTTGAAAACACAGCAATGTTTTGCCTGTTGCTGAGTAATTCTTACACAGCATCTTTTTCCCACTCTGACCCCTTCATGAGTGGGATTGGGGTGTGCAAAAAACTGGAAGGGAAAATGGCTGGGACAGCTGATCCGAACCTACCAGAGAGATACTCCATACCACATGTTATAATGCTCAGCCATAACAGCTGCAAGAAAGAAGGAGGGGCAAGGGATTTTAAATCAGAAGTAATGAAAAAATTCCTTATTTTGCTTTCCTTCTGTGTGAGCTTTGTTTTATCTACTAAACTGTTTCTGTCTTGATCCACAAATTTTCTTGGGTTTGCTCTTCCAATTCTCTTTCCCATTCCACTGAGCAGGAAGCGAGCCAACAGCTGACTTGCCGAGCTGCTGACCAGAGTGAACCCACCTCACTGACAGTAAATATGAGAAGAGACACTGACAATCACAAGAATAAGAATACCTGTCGGGGTTTTTATCTCATAGGAACTTTTGGATCTTAGTAGCTTTTAATGACATTTTATTATTTGCTTTTGTCCATTATTCTTTTCTCCCTACTTCAAGTGATATTACTTGGCACTTTAGCAGCAAAAGGAGTCACATAATCTGCTTCATCTGATGAGTTAAATACTTTCATAGTAACTAGTGAAACTGGGCAAACAATATGCACCTGAGTGGGCCCATACAAATACTAATAAATAAAGATATGCCTCTGACATTGTGGGGACACTTCCCTCAAAACAATTACCCCATTGACTCTTCAGCATGACCATTCTGGCAGAGCCTAGGAGTCCATCTCCCTTTTGGAGACAGACTCTCCAAGGTCGTTTGCCAAGGCTCCCAAAGCCAAAACTTCATTGAGGATATGCCTCTGCCTTGGGATGGAAGCATATGGGCAGTCAGTGAGTTATCAGCATAAGGCCCAGTATTTTAACTTCCAAGTTACCCTTTTATACCACTTTCCTGATGTACTTTCCTTTATATTCACCCACACTAAATTTCAGCTGACATTGTATTGCCTCTCAATTTGCCTCCTGCAATTTTGCAAGCAACCCTTACACTTCATGTCCTGAATAACCCGGTATGACTAGCTGATTTTCATACCTCACTGCTTGCTCTCTTCATGGGTGTTTGGGATTACACTAACTAGCACAATTCCCTGCAGAACCCCACTGCTCACCAACCTCCATTCTGAGAGCTGAATATTTAATTTAATTTCCTGTGGTTTACCCTATAAATAATTTTTGGAAATATTATTACTTTTTCTTTCTGCTTTCACATATTTATTTTCTCTAAGAGTTTTTTATGAAGAATTTGGTCCATGTCTTTTTCTGAAAGTCCCTTGAAGACTCAAGGACTAGCTCGATTATAAGCACCTAATATGGAATGTCCTACAGTTAGTAGTTACATTATAAAAAGATAAAGAGAACCAGGATTTAAGAGCAGCAACAAGTCATTAAAAAATATCAATAATTAGGAACATATAGCTTGTAGTTTCCTGCTGTACAAACTTTTTCCTTAAGCAGGAAGATTCACTTTTTTACTTAATGTCTAAAACTACAGATTCATTACAGATATTAGTTTTATGGCATGTTGCAATCTTTCACTCCTCCCATAACTTTTCTACATTGTCAGGACCATAAACTAGTTCTCTCTCCTTCCCTTAGGAGAATGATACTTTATTAGCTCTCAGAAGTTGACTTTTTTGAGAAATAGAGGTCACACGCACACACCAGTATCTTCCATTTCTCATGTACCAGCTGCATTATCTTTCAGAAATAATATAACTGATACTTATCTAATTAAATTCCTGTTGGTTCTTCTAAATTTGTTTTCAGTTGTTAGGGTTGTTTTTTCTGTTTGCTGACCTGAAGAAGGATTTGTTTGCCTGAAACCTTGTCTGACTTTTTTAGCTATGGCAGTGGACACAACAAAAGAAGCGTTACTGCCACTTGTAAACTTCGTCTTCCCTGTATACTTACATTGTCACTGCAGCACCAACACTGCCATTATAGAGAGGTTATTGGTTTAAAATTGCTCAGTTAGAAGAAAAGAGGACCACCTTGTTTCTCCTTCTTTAACTCAGAGGTTACATAAAGGATTGCAAAATACAAAATTTTCTTCTTGACCTCATTAATTCTGGAAAACACAATGTGAAAAAATTCAGTTTTATCTTTATTTTCCTTTATTTCTATACAGTTTTTTAGTCATGCAGTTATCTTTATGCTGCTGGTTTTGCATAAGAAAATAATAAGGAGTTAATAAATATTCAAAAAATTACATCATGTTTTGTATGCACCTTCAATTAAAAGCTTATTTTCTAATATATTTTAACAGCAAATGTCAACATTTTACCATCTATTCCCTTTGTTATGCCATCAGAATAAGAATTTAATAGGATTAAAAATTGGATAAAAACTGATGATTTTTACAGACCTAAAATTCTCTGTGAAACCAGTAAGAGGTTTGGATAGCTAAGAACTATAAGAAAGACTAGAATTCAGTGTTACCAGTGGCATATTCTAGGTTATCCCAGTGTTTGGTAATACTAATATAATGGTGTCACTGATTTGTCTTGAGTTATGACTATGACTTTCAATATACTGTTTTCACTTAATTTTTAAAGAAATGCAAAGTCACTGTAGCTATACCTTACAATGTACTTCTCACATCTTCCACATATTTAAAATTGAATAGAATTCTCTTTTACCTCTGTACACAACAGTAAGGTATGAGGTGGACTCTGAATTTAACATAGTAAGTTCTTGTGAAATTTTAAAATGTTTGATTTTCACATTTATTTTATATTCATTTTGGTTTCATATATATTTTTCAGGAAGATATTTTCATTAGGAAGCTCTATTTGTTCTACAGAAGCTACTAAACAGGACTTAGATCCTCATTTGTGTATTAAAACATTCTTAAAAGAGGTATAAATAATTTATTTTTTGCCAGAAAAAAATTACCAGCTACATATAACTCAATATTTTATCTAGTTTCCCATTAATGCAGTGTTCACCAGATATCAGAAGGACAAATCCATCTCCAGAAGCTGGGCAAAAGTATTGAGTCTATTTACTACTTCATGTCAGCTTCTAGATAGCATACTCAGCTAACTCTTGGAGTAAAAGAGGCATAACATAGAAAAAGGGTATCTTACATCTTTTGTGTTTAACTTTTGATATATGCAAGTGCTTTTTCATAGGAAGAAGTAGGTGTGAACAGCATATGCTTTTAAACACACGTTTGTTGTATTTTTAATTCTGGGACAAAGTTCAATATGGATCAAGCAGTGCTTTGTTTCCAGAGTGTTGAAGACTGACAGCTGAAGCAGATTTTCAGAAAGCTCAGCAAAGCTTTCAGACAATTAAATACCATCATTTTTCTAGTACTTGGTACCCTCTAAGACCATCATGGCAGATTCTTCTAAATAACTTAGTACCTGATGTACTAGTCTCTTCTGAAATCTGACCATTTGTTCTGCTACGTAAATAAAACTTCAACCATTTAAAAAATCTGTCCCTTCACATATGCAAGTTCTTTCTCTTGGGGTTCGGAACTAAAATAGGCCTCACTGAATTTTACTATAGTCAAATAGAATCTAAGTTTGTTCTGAATTCAGGGAATTCAGTTCCAGCACTTGAGAGTTAACATCAGATTTTCTTTCTATTCGCAGAGACAAGACTAATCTTTTTCAGTTTCCCTCTCCTCTGAGCCATCAAGAGACACTAATTTTAGCTGACATTGAATTCTTGTTCATTTCTGACGTTCTAGGAGAGTGTTAAGGCATTAGTGACAATGAAGAATTACTTGTCTGCATAGCATGCTGTGTATTGCAGCATTCACTACGTGCAAGAAACTTTGAGGAGTGACAATAATGGCTTGATGTGCACAAGACTTCAAAATTATTGGTGTCACACACAGAATATTGGATTTTAATTGTCACTCATCTTGTTACCCAGTTTGTCATATCCTTGCACAGAATTAACAACAGAGTATTTTTCATATTACCTCATGACTCTACTTCCAAAATTATTTCATAAACATAAAACCATTCAAGCAATGCTGATAATTTTTAAATGCCTGCTTATATTGCTAATGCTTGCACTAAATTTACAGCAAGAGATTTTACAATTTTTTCTTCCATACTTAAACACCACACACATAAAATGCTTAAACATTGCACATAAAACCATAAAATCGTAACTATTCTTCCATTTAAAAATAGAATACAAAAAGTATGATCAGAAAGTCATAAACAGAATTCAGTATTTTCAATCTTCTGTATGATTACTATGTCTTTTCCTTATATTTTTACTTGTTTGAAGGTTTGTGTAAGGTGAGAAGCCTTGAAATATTGATATAGTTATAAATACAAACCTTTAATAATCTGACAGGATGTAAGATAAAAGCCACTTGAAGATCTTTATAGCCTGAGGGACTATGTTGATTCCTTTCTGCACTCATTTCTTAAAGTATTAAAAATACATTATAGGGAGTGCTCTGATAACTGTTCACAAGTGTATTTATTCAACTCTCCAATTGTTTATGTTAGAATTATGGACTTGGTTTTCTATTCAGACAGTTAGTTTGCTTGCTTGCTGAGTCTTGAAGCTATTTTAGTTCAAATTATATTAGAGCATCACATACAAAAGAATTCTTTGTTCACAGCCTATCCAACAAAATAGAGAGGGCTTCAGAGGCATCTGTAGCTCCAGGGCCCAGTAAATTAGGTCTTGACTAGAAAAATAAAAAGAATAAGAATTTCCATATAGGAGGGTGGATTGGATGTGCTGTCTTCTGCTAAGAGAAAGGAAATTGCATTCTCTTACAAACTGAAAGTGTGTTTATTTTACAAACTTATTCAAAAAGTCACATATTCTTATATAACAATATCTACTCTAAGATAGAAAAAGCAGTCTGGTTTATATTGTTACTGTGGCCCAGATTACATTTTCCTATGATGAAAAAGAAAGAAGGAATTCAGATAAGAAATCTTTATGGAACTGACATAATCTTGGCAACTATTTGTTTTTATATGACCCATGAAAAATGTGGAGGTGTGTCTCCAGAGTATTTAAATTTTGCCACACCCTTATTGGTGTACAACAGTACAGTCTGAAAGTGGGATGTATTTGCAGAAACTCTTTCAGAATAGAATGGCATTCTTCCCTTCTTTCTCTGCTACTGCCCTTTTTCAAAGGTTTGAAAATAAATTTACAGTGTATTCTTCTACTGAAGCAAACACTGGAATATGTCCTGGGAAGGCTAAGACCTTAAAACTCTGGTATCACCAAAATGTTGGTTTTTTACTCTTAGTCTTTTAATGATCATATTGTGAAATTCATATCCTTTTAAATCTTATTCACGGAGATGAGCCCATTCTGTTTGCTTCTTGTCTTCTTAACTATGTCATTTTCCTTCATATTTATATTTAACCAGCTCATGCATAAAAATAAGTGGAATGCAATAAAATTAGCTTTATGCACAATTGTGATTGTTTTATATTGAACATTATTCTTCTGTTTTAATACAAGCTGTAAAAGGAGGATTATTGTTGACTAAATTGATTAACCTTTAATACAGTGAGACAGGATGTGGGTTTAGTGATGTCTGTGTAGGGTGGTTTGCAAATTCTTCTAAGTTATCACAGAGAAATGTTATTCTATGTTGCATTTTCCATTTGTTCAGTGTTCACTCACCTGCAGATTATACACATGCTATCTTTTAGTCCTAGTTAATAATGTTGCAATTTTTACTTTCTTCCCTTCATACTTCCTAAGGGTGAGGATCCAATTTTAGTTTTATTTCAGAGCTCATTACAAGGACATTTTATTTTGATCACTTTGAAGTTCTTTAAAAGACCTTGCATCTCATTTATATATTCAGGGGGAAAAAAAAGAAACAAAACAACAAAAAGCAAGAGGAATTATGTCTTCCTGGAAACACTGAAAAACTAAAAGTATACTTAAAATATGTCAGATGGTATTTTTTATTCATCTGTATTATACCCATGCATCTTTAAACCAGTATAAGTTACTTATTTAAAATTTTACATACCTGTTGAATTCATTAATGTAGTAAGCTAAAAGCTCATTCCTTAATGCTTCTTGGGGTGTTACTTTGGACCAAGAGGGGATAGCTTCTAATTTAAGAACTTTTGTCAGAAGCTATCAATCAGAATTATAGATAGCTTTTCATTACAGCAATGACATATTGTTTTTTTCCTGTAATGACATGGGCCAGTGCTTTTTTCTTAAAAAGTTTTGCTTTGATGTTCACATAAGGAAGGATATTCTCAACCCAATATTTTAAACAATCAGTAGTGACAAGGGAATAGAAACAATGACAGAATAGGGAAAGAATAGGTTAATTATCAGTTAGATAAATCAGTCACATTTCAGGGTTTACTCTAAGCTGTTTAAGAGTCAGCCAAAGAAGTGTCTTTACTGTTTACCTTTGGGAGTTACAGGATGATGGGCCTGATCTTGAAGTCATAGGGGCTGTAACACAGCACCTATATTTCAAACAGGGAAAATGAAAATGGAAATATGAGACTATTTGGACTATTCAAACTTTGAAACTTATTGCCACTAATTAAGTAATTGGGGCACGCATATGTAAAAGACAAGAGTGTAACGAATGTTAGGCATGCGTTTGCTGAGACTCATTGGCCTTCTTTGCCAGAATAGCTGGCTTACTGAATGAAAGAAATGGCAAATATTATATAACTTCATGTCACTAATAATGTGATGGCACCATATGGCATGAAATTCTTATAAGAAAACTAGAAAAATGTATTTTAGACTCTGCTATGAAGTATAGGAACTATTAGTAACAAAAATTGCAACGTCATTATCAAGCATTCATCATCAATGGCTGGGCCATAAGTATGCCTGCAGGCTGCAGCTTCATCTGGGGACTCCATCCAGGTATGCTCTCTCTCACTCAGAGGCCTGACAGCTGCATATAATCTCTGACCCTCTTCCTCAATCCCTGCCTGACTTCCACATTGTGAATGCTGTGCTGTGCCCCCTGTCTTTTTAGTGTTCTCGATTGACTTTGGACCTGTCTTGTCACTACAGATGTGTCTGCTTGTCACTGCACTGTGTCTGAAACCAGTTACCATCATCAGATCTGCTCTGCTCACCATGCTCAGGTACTGTGGACTGTACCCTTTTACCATGAGGTGTCCTGTTGCCCAGCTGTCACCTTTGTCTTTCCTTGCAGAGCAATCTCACCCCAGGTGCTCCCTGATGGTCGGTGCAGGGATCATCTCAAGTGGAATCTTTTCTTAGTCCATTTCCCCTCCCCACAGCACTGAAAACATACCAAAACTAAATGTAGTAGGAATTATGAACACTCAGAAGATCCAAATTGGACAGGAGAGTAAAATCCAAAAAGAATAACTAGGTCAGGGTCTGATCTACAAGGTAAGGTCAAGAAAGGCAAGTTCCTCATTGGATCCAAAGAATGGTTCTCCTTTCCTTCCAGATAAAAGAATCAGCTTAATCTCCATCATATTTGTCTTGGCACAACATTTCCTACAAACTTATAAACATCAAAGAAAAAAAAAAGAAAAAGCTGAAGTCACTGCAGAACAACAGTTTCAAGAGCTTTAAAACACTATCTGTTCCTTTTAATCAAGTCATTTCTAACAAAAAATTGAAATTAGTATAGATTTAATATACTGCTTAATAAATTTAGTGCACTTTAGGAAGCAAAATAAGTTAGCTTTTTACCTTTCTAGCCCTGGACAACCTGCAACTCCTCTTCTGATATGAGCAGAAAAAGCATATAAAGACCTCCTAAAAGAACTGCTTTTGTGCTGAAGTTTTGGGTGTACATGTGAATAATGGCTTCTCTTCTCTGGTCTGAGAAAGCAGTTTCAAAGTAAGTGTAGACTACCGAGAAACAGAAAATGTCTTTCTGGTTTTTAGCCAAGATATAGCATGAAAGCATGACAGATCTTTTCTTGGCAACGTACCATTTTCTGCTTCTGAGAGTCAGGTACTTTACAATGGTGTATCGTGAGAGAACACAAGACCACAGACAAAGCCAGAAACTAGAGAGGGTCCAGCTTGATATAAGAAAAAAAAAGATTCAAGGACTGGAAAAGGTTGCCCAGAGACTCTATGCAGCCTCCATGGCTGAATGCTTTCAAGAGCCAACTAGAAAAGCTGTGAATATTCTGGTCTGATATCACAGCTGACTCTGCTTTAAGCAGAGTTTTGGACTAGAAACCTTCTGAGATTCTTTCCAACCTGAGTTATCCTATAATCATTCAACAAGCAGCTTTTTACATCATTAGCTAGGAGTGTTTTCCTCATGTCTCCCTCTGGTCTGTTTTTCATGTACTTGTAATAACCAAATATAGATTACAGCCTTTTAGTGAACTTAAAGCTTCCAACTTCTTACAGGTTGTGAGGGGAAATGCACATACTATTTTGTACTAAAAACAGACTCACTGAGTGAAACAGCACTCATCTCACTTTGCAGTCAAATGACATCTTTTTTGTGTCCAATTTAGTGCATGTTGGTGCCTGAATTGTTGACGCAATCAGGTTTTAGGAAAGGATCATGCAACAACAACAGGCATTTGAGCAGAGTGGAAGGCTCATGCAGTTATCACACTTTACTATAGAACAACATGGACTTATATAGGGTAGGTTGTAGAAGGTGCTGGAAAAATAGGAGGAACATGGGACTGACAAAGTAGCAAACCAACGAGATTAAGAGGGAGGAATTAGGACATTAACAGGGACCAATCACAGGATTATCTGCACTGCGGCAAATCCTGGCCAATCAGGGAGAAGGGGTAACCATGAGGGAGCAGACATGTCCAAACATGTTAAAATTCAATAAAAAACTGGGGTACATAAAATTTGTGGCATGCATTAACAAGTAATAAATTGTGCTGTTTGAGTAAATGTCTCTGCTTTTAAGTAGATGTCTCTGTGCGACCATTGTCACAATGTGTCAGTCCTGATGAGGTTTCATCCACTGCTTCTGTTTGGCCTTTCTCATTCCTACTCATGTTTACTTTACTATCCTCTCATTCTTTTGTTTTGGTCACTGCTGCTAAGAAATAACTTTCTATATCAGAAGAGAAAATAGACTATCTTTTTATATGGCTTCTTACTTTCCCAAAGCTTCTTTTGATCTAAATGGGATCTTGGAAAAAATTATATATATAGGAAATGTTTTCTCTCTGGGCAAAGGGAGAAATAGGTTTGATGGGAGAGCAAAATAATACATGTTTCTTTCTTTACAGTAAGACCGGTCTTGCTAATATGATGCCATAGAGAATTATCAGAGTTAAATTAAATAATACCTTAAAATTAACTGACATTAATACCTTAAAAAGTAATGGATGTTCTAGAGACTGTCATGATTGGAATTTCACAGTTGCCGAAGGCTGTAGAGACATCCTTAAGGCATCAAGAACAGAGAGCATACAGTACTACAAATTATATACAGTGAGTGTAGTAAGTTCATTTCTTGTTTGTTTCTCTAACACTAGATGAAGGAAAGTTCTGTGATCTCTTGCTTCTCCAGGTCTGCTTTCCAAAATGTCAGTGATTTGAATGAAAAGGATTTATAAAGAAAAAGTTGCATCATTTTCACATTCTCTCTATTTGTGGTAGAAGATTGATAAAACCTGTCAAAAAATGAATCTTATCATGGAGTTGTCTGTGTTGTTTATGTCCTAAACACAACCATTCAAAACTGGCTAATTCTATTACTGAAATGAAATGCCTCATCTGAACAGAGAATAGATGTTTTAGTAAGGTATAATTGTTCGGTTTTTCTTCGTACTGTGATGTCTTATTCTTTTGTTAGCCAAGCATCTAAGTTTTCCTAAAGACAGCTGATAGGTCTACATTTCAAAATAATGTGAGGTCAACCTTGTTATGTTGCAAGTAATTCTGTACAGTATTTTCATATTTTCCATTGCAGAATATCAAAGATAAATAAAAGATAAATCTGTCATTCTTAAATGAGTTATTTAAAATAATTTAAATTTAAATAGCAAAAAAAGCATTCAAGGTTTATTATGCAACAGAAAAAACCCTCAGCACAAACTCAAGAAATAGATACTCCACAGCTGATCCCATGCCTAAGTCAATACTTGCAAGATAAACATAAACAATGGTGAAAGGAATTGAAGATTATTTTTATGAGAAAACTGGGAGCTGAATAATTTTCCATACAAAATATATTTAATTGAAAGCTCTTCAGAGTAATTAAAATGTATAATTAAAGTGAGATGTGGCAAGATAGTATTTGAAATGCCCAGACAAACATCTACATTAAACAATATACAGCATATAATACCATTATACGTTTAATATACCATGATCCTATTCCTTATGGTTAAGATTCATTTATGTATTGCAAAAATATTAAGAAACTGCATTGTTTTTAAGCATTGAAAAGTTTCTGGTTCTAACAATCCTCTTAGAGGAATCATATTTCTCTTGATAAGATAAATTTTCTGCTATGTATGAATATTTGGAAAGTTTTTTCATTATTTGAACAAACATTATGGAAATCAACAAGTTATATTTCATTATTTATAGTAATTTGATTATTAATAATTAATTGTTGCCTTTTGCATTTAAATTATACAACCTATAACAAAGCAAATGCTTTATAAAACTGAACTATGTTCATACAACAAAACATCATTGAAGTCAAACTCAAAAAGAAAATATTTCTTAGAAAGCTATATCATTTCTTGTGTTCTTCTTGTGATGTTACAATTAACTGTTCTCCACTATATGCTTGACATACTGATACAAATCTAACTCTTCTGTAAGTAAAATTGCAACATAATTGTTACTTCCAGTAAAAATTGTCTTTAAAAAGAAGTCAGACAAATTTAGAAAAAAGTAATATATGACATATTTTTTAGTTTAGCTGCTGTCCATATTGTATATGAATTTCCAAAGCACTGCAAATAACTAAGTGCTGAATTTCTTTTGAGAACACTAATATATTGTTGAATAATATTTGCAATGCTCAAAGTTTCACTACAAAAAGTAAGATTCCTAAAATAATCTTTACCTTTATAAATATACCCTTACTGAGGCCTTAGCAGGCTAACATCATTCAACAGAAGGCCAAACATAAAATATAAGAAAAAAATAAAATCTAAAAGAAACAAAACAAAAGATCATGTAGTAAATTCAAAAGAAAAGAAATTCTAAGTTAAAAATCCTCACATCATTTTATTTCTGCACTCCAGGGTACATGCTATAATTTTCCATGGTAATATTGTACCTTTGTGTAGTCACCGACATGGATACAAAACTGATGGGAAAACTCATCATTCTGATGAGGTTGTATTTTTTGCTGCTGTATTGACCAAGCTATTTTTATCTTCTTCTGTATCATCATGTGTCATCTGTTTCCCAGGATCATCAGGACATATTCATCTAGCAAAAGTTATCTGCCATTCTACCAACATGGGGTTTGCTGATACACTTGATTGTTCCTGCCCTCCTTCTTTTTTTCTTATCTTTTACACTAAAGTTCGTAATTTCTAAGGTATTGAAGTTCTTTGTGATTCAGGGTATGTCAGCATAGTCCCTTCCAAATGAGATATTTATTAAATGGATGGCTGTAATCACAGCTGGATAAATTTGATGGGTCAGGAGGTCTTCTTGAGTGCTGCAGTTCTAAAACTAAATGTAATTGCATAAGGTGGGAAGTAGTAAAGATATTTAATTACTAAATCACATCGGCCATTATTTGCGAAGGCAGTGATGCATCATGAATAAGGCAATAGAGCACATTGATTTCATCCTCTCCTTTCAGTAAGCAAGGACATCTGGATCGTTCCTCTGTCGATTGTTTATCCACTCAGTGGGGACTGTTCTCCTGAACATAGTAAAAATGAAATTCTTACATTTAAACAAGACATGGGTCTAAAATGCGTTGTCATACTTGTTGTTAAAAAGGGTATTTACATCCTTCTTAAGCAATTTTTCTGAAATTCATTCTGATATTCTGTATATTAAAGAAATATCTTCTTCTGTTGATCATTTTTGTCATTCAGGCTATCCCCACTGTCCTGGGACTGCAGGATGATGGCTGCCTAGGTCTCAGCCTAACTAGTTGAATGGGCATGGAAAACTACTGGACAAGAGAAACTCTTGGATGTGATAGATGGATGTATGGTGATCTAGCAACAGTTAGAGGTGTAGCATGAGAGCACAGCTGGATTTCATTGATAACTTAGGAGCAGATATGCAAGAAACAGACAAACTTCACAGAAGGTGAATATGAAGAACCCTTGTGGAAGTTAACCTCGCAAGGCCTAGGGTTCTGAGGAAATCACATCAGCAATAGCACATATTGATGAGAACACCTAATTAATAGCAGCAGAAATACCAAATTAGGGTACAGATGTGCCAGAACATGGGATAAAAAGTAATTGGGGACATGCTCTTTATTTGGTAGGGGACAGGGGTAAAAAGGAAGAACCTAAAGAGAAAAAAGAGAAAAGAAATCAGCAGCCAAGGACATGTTTGGGGCTATCTAGCTGGATCAATCAGATGGTCTTGGTGCCTGATTACCACCCATGGGCATCACAGCTAAACAAAACTGTTGTTTTGACCATATATAATGTGATGAACCTGCCTCTCCTCTTAGGTGGACTGAGGAGATCCAGATGCTTTCATTTGTCCAGACAATCTTCCCATTGTCACCTTCTCAACATCCCTTCTGGGTCTCATGACACCACCACCTTTCACACAGCTACCAAGCACACTTCCAGTCAGACTATAGGAAACATGATTAAAAGCCTGGAACAAGATATGGCCTTGAGACCGTTTCAGATGGATTCACTGTTGTAGGTAAAATTGAATTAACAATGAATCAGCCCCTAGAGAGCCCAAAACAGAAGAACAGGAAAAGTACATAAAATTATACATAAAAAACAGTCTTCGAGTTCTGCCCTGGTACTTTGCAGCCCAAGAACTACGAAAACTTTTCAGACTTCACAGAGTAGCTTTGAAAATCTTCAGCAGCTTCACTGAGTTTCAGACTGTTTGGTCTATAACAATACACTGGGGAAGTATCACCATTAACATAGCTCTGCTTTTATACCCTTTCCCAGTCATCC
Organism: Platyrinchus mystaceus; assembly: GCA_035041135.1. NCBI lineage: Eukaryota > Metazoa > Chordata > Aves > Passeriformes > Tyrannidae > Platyrinchus > Platyrinchus mystaceus. The sequence goes on from JAWWLV010000088.1 coordinate 78,794,594, forward strand.
TCTACAGACTTCTGCCCAAAAAAGGCTACTGAGTCAAGTTGCGTTTTGGTCTTGTTCTAAACAGCTAGTAGTAGATGCAAGGGAAGACCTATCAGGACATTGGTGTTGATGTCTTACTTTCAAGAAGGCTCCTTGGAAGCATTGGTCAGTTTTACAGTCTATGCACTGAACATATCCATGGATTTGAAGGTGAACTCTAATATTTCATATTCCACTCAGTCCTCTCCTATCTAATGGAAGTACTAAGAGAAAACATCATGAAGCATTTCTCGTTTGATAGTCTGCTAAAGATTCTACCAAAGGTCAAGCTGCTCTGAGTGACTAGATAAGATATATGATAACACCAAAAAAGGCATTATAGAGAGAGGAAAAAAAAATGCCTTAAAGTATCTTAACCAGAAATTTGAAGACGGATTTAAAACAAAGAAGAACTAGTCTTATGGAAGTATGTCGAAAATACAAGCTTACAAACCCTGAAATGTATAAAAGTTTCAGTACTCTACAGTCTAGGCAAACACTTCTAAAAAACTTTGTCTCACCTACCCATTAATGAAAGAAAAAATCAAGGTAAATTAGATATTTGTGTATGTTTTTCTAGAGTAATGGCCAAATGCAACTTGGCTTCTTTTAATCTAACTACTTTGAAACCACTGTAAATAGCATAGTTAGACATAAGCAGGAGTAATGTAGCTGATATCAAGCCTGAGGTCAGTGGAGAATGGCTGTCCTTCTCCAGGACCAGATATCAAAACAACAAAACATTTTGTGAATAGGTGAAAGTAAAATGCAAAGCTCTGTTCTCAGTGTTGAAACATCAGGGACAGGGACGTGACGTGATTTTTGAAGTGAGAAATATTTTTGCTTAAACCTGGTACCATGGCTTTCAGTGCTGACACTAGGTATCTTTTTCACAGGGTCCCTTATGATGAACTCATTCAGTTTTCAGCAGCGTCATTCTGTCTCACAGTGATCTGGATAACACGCTATCTATTAATTAAGCTCAGAAATAAGGTGTCATTCTCAGAGCAATTATTTAATTTCTGTCCAAGCAAACTGACTAGAGCTAACACTGTGCATAGTTATTCTGTGATTAGCTGTGCTTCAGAGAAAGACTGTTCAAAATATACCTGGTATGTTTTTTGCCTCTCCTATCCCCCATGAACTAAGGGTTTAAATATAATTGGATTTATCTTCACAGAGCACATCCAGTAGCATGTGCATTAATACACAACATAAACAATTCACATAATATACAGTAGATTCTGTCAAATGTTGATTTATGGCTTTGCTACGTATACTGGAGAAGGCTATTACAGAGATTCAGCTAATGCTTAAAAACATTTATTTGCAACTATTCTCCTACATTTACTTTTTCACCCCTACACATTTACTGAACATTCATCATGAGAAGCTTGGAAACAGTTGAAGTTTCTATGCATCTGCTATATTTTAACAGGGTTTCACTGGAACGGCATCAAATAACAAAGCAGAACTTACTGAAACCAACTGGGCTACCCCCACCATATGCAAAAGCCAAAACATTTACAAATGCTTTTCTAATTACATGACCAAGGAACATGCATGTATTTTCAGTGTTGTTGCCTGAACCAGAATGCAATCATTCAAACCAGAATACAATCATCAATCTCCTTCAACACTTCCCCATGTTTCTAGGCTCTTGTAAAAAGAACATTTTTATAACCATATAGGAAAATAAAATGTGAGTTCTGTATATTTGTTTTGTAAATACTTTCTTTACTTTGAATACAGTTGCAAAATACCAACTTATCAGCCCTTAGAGCCAGATAAAAACTTCAGCTGTGCTTATCTTGTTTTGGCTGGTTTCATCTGGCTGCTTGCAGAATTTGAGGAATTGATTGCTTTTTAACTTTTTTTGCTTTGCTTTTATTTAAGGAACATATTTATGTCATCTTTTCGATGGAAAAAAATTATGTCAGACTCTTCCTGGACTGATGTGCCAATTCTGCTTTTTCTGCTGGAAAACTAAATATATATGTGTGTAAATCTGTTTTTTCAAGTGTTCTTTGTCTGTCTCAATGAACAAACTGTAAAATACAGTTTTATCTTCCTCTCCCATAGCCATTCCTATATATGTTGTCTCATGTCCCAGACTTTTAAATTTTTTTTTTTTGCAAGGAAAAGATATTCTATCAGCAGAATTAACAACGATTATAACAAAAATGTTCTCCTGCATGGAAATATATAATATAAACAGACATGGTATAAGTATAGAGAGTATGTTAATTTGCCTTTCACTAAAGTGAACATAAGACAACATTCAACTGGCATAACGTTTCAGTGGGAATTGTTTGTAGTAGAGGTGTAGAATTTCAAGACATTTTCTTTTATTGCTGATTTTTTTATTGTTTGGTACTCTCCTACAAGTAAATAGTTTCCAGAAGTTAATCTTTCCTAATCAGGATGGTTTAGAATTGTCTAAATCACCTATGTGTCCTGTTGGAGTCAAGAAATTATCCCAGCTGAACCTATTCTTCAGATTTTCTAGAAAAACTTGAGAAAAGGAATATTAGAAGATCTAGGCAGTAGTTTTTTCTGTATCACATGGAACAATGAGTCAGAAAAGAGGTTACTTCAGAAAAAGAAAGGAAAAACACTTGATGTCTCAACTTTTTCACAGAGCATGCTCTTGCCCATTAGCATTCCCATTCTTTTCCACTATTGTCAATAGATTTTTCAAACCAACTGTCATTAGGTTTTCAAAAGTATTAGACAACTAGAATAGAGATTCCTTTAAAATTTTTCATAATTCATCTGTTCTAATCCCTTTAATTATTTTGTCATGTCTTTTGAATTCTCCATTTATTGATATAAAGTTTTATGAAAAACTATGCCAATCTTCAAGTTTCCACATTTTTCTTTCTTCTCTTTGATAAATCACAGTATTTCTGAGCTTATATGTCTATGAAGCCTAATGTCCAGAATGGTGACACTAATTAACATCTCAGAACTCACACGTTCTGAGTTAAAAATCCTGAAACTTCCTTTTTTTTGCCATCAGATATAATGCTCACATGAAACAATCCTGAAAAAAAAAAAAAAACTAAGAAAGGAAAGGACAGCCAAGGAAGCAATAGTTCTTTCAAAAATTGCATGAAATACTTTTAATGAAACATTTCTTAATTTTTCAGATTAAGTTAAAAAAATTAGACTTTTTACTGCTTATAAATATAGCTAATGTAGAAAATACAGAAAAAGGTGTAAGTTTATCATTAATTGAATATTTATTCACAAGTTTTCAATTTGGACATCCACAGGCATTTTGAAGGAGGTTCCAGGTGCTTTATATAGTTGTTCTTGTATAAAGCAAAAATAAGGTTCTAAAGAGCATAGTACAACATTGGTAGTAGAAAGTCTATATGTAAACATAGGATTTGTTTTTGAGAAAGGGCATAAATGCAGAAATATGAATAAAGAGAGCATGGAGAGAGCATGGGAGAAATTTCAGTTCACAAAATATATGAGACAGTACACAAAACTATGAATGTCATTTATTTTGACTGTTTTAGTGCTTTTATCTTTTGACTATTTAGGCTAGACCACCAGGTCTAGCGGTTAAGATGCTGCGCTCTCAGTGCCAAGGTCGCAGGTTCGAATCCCAGTCCTGCTTCAGGGACACTCCCCCGGGTAGATGGAGCTCGTCAGCCCCTAAGGCCATCCATCTAAGAGAAGG
>JAWWLV010000088.1:78808291-78831765 GCA_035041135.1 Platyrinchus mystaceus
CAGGGGAAGAATCACTTCCCTGCTCCTGCTGGCCACACCGTTCCTGATACAGGCCAGGATGCCATTGGCCTTCTTGGAAGGCCTTCTTGGAATCAGACCATCTCACCTGCTTGTCCAGGTCCCTCCAGCAGATCAACACTCTCCCTCAACTGGGTGTCATCTGCAAATTTGCTAATGGTACACTCAATCCCCTCATCCAGATCATCAATAAAGATATTGAACAGAACTGGGCCCAACACTGATCCCTGGGGGACACCACTAGTGACCGGCCTCCAACTGGATGCAGCACCGTTCACCATCACTCTCTGGGCCCGCTCATCGTACTTGAGAAGTTGATTTAAAGTGATAAAATAAATATATGTCATAAATAAACCCAAAACAATAATTTTATCTTGGTTATCTTTTCTTCTCTCTGTCTCCTTCTTTAGTGAAAATACATCAGTTATAGTTTTGCAAAACTTGAATTAAACTATCAATATCTAATTTAAATGAATTTGCTGAAATGTAATGCAAAAATACTAAAGGCCATCAGGTTTTATTATTCCCAACATATTCAGCTTATTTTTAACATGACTTTTAGTTTGTTGAGTTTGTCAGTTTCATGAACGATACTTTTTCAACTCAAGCTATCTGTCAAATTCAGCAGACACCATGAAAAAAATCCTGGGCTAAAGAAAATGTTGCACATTTTAAAAGAAGAGTTTAAACTTCAGAACTCCAATGTTGTTCGTTTAGTTGACTACTGTTATTGCCAAAATCTTCTAAATACATATTTATTTCAGTTTTTTACAGCTTTTAGAAGTATATTTTCTCATAATTGTCTCATGATTATTTTAGGTATTGTAAGTAGCAAACACATCTGAGTATAGCTGAACTATTATAGCAGTCAAGAGTGGTGTCGGCTGTAGTTGCACTGATCATACCCTGATAGAATTTACAGTCTCAAAGGATATGGGCCAACTGAAAAGTAGAGTCTGGACCATGAATTTTACGATAGCAAACTTCCACTTGTTTAAGGAGTTAGTAGATGTGGCCCTCAGGAAACTGCCCTCAGGAATAAATGCATTGAACAGAGCTTAGAGGATATTTTTCTTACAGCACAGGAGCTCTCAATTTCCCTGTGCAAGAAATCAGGCAGGAAGGCAGGAGATCAGCATTGCTGAGTAAGGACCTCGTGATCAAACTAAAGTATAAGAAAGAAATGCACAGGCAGTGGAATCAAGGACAGGTTTCCTGATTATAATATAAGGAAGTCGCCTAGATGTGCAGGGATGGGATCAGGGAAGATATGGTTCAGTTAGAGCTGAGTTTGCCAAGGAATACAAAGAATAATAAGGACTTCTATACATACATTGGCCAGAAAAGGAAGATTAAAGAAAATGTACAGGTCCAGATAAATAAGACAGAAGAACTGATGACAACAAACATGAAGAAAATTGAAGTACTCAACAATTTTTTTTGCATCCATTTTCAATTGTAATCTCTCTTCTCACATCTCTCAAGTCCCTACATCTCAAGGCAGGGACTGAGGGAGTAGTCTCTCCCATTGTAGGAGAAGATCAGGTTCAGAACCACCTGAGAAACCTGTCTATTTGACCTGATGAGGTGCATCCCAGGGTCTTGACCAGTGGCCCTTTATGATGGATTGACTGCATCAGTGGCCAAAGGAAGAGCTACAGATGTCATCTACCTGGACTTCTGTAAGGCCTTTGAATGGTGCCCCAAAACATTCTTGTTGCTAAATTGGAGAGATATGGGTTTGATGGATGCACTGTTAGATGGATAAGGAATTGGCTGGCTGACTGTGTCTAAAGAGTCACAGTCATTATCCCAATAGAAAAGTAGAAGCTAGTAATGGGTGGTGTCCCTCAGAAGTCCATACTGGGACCAATACTATTTAGTATCTTCATCACCTGGGATTCAGTACACTCAGAAAGTTTGCCAATGACTCCAAGCTCAGTAGTGCAGCTGATGTGCTTAAGGGAAGGGATGCCAATCATCTGGACAGGCTTCAGAAATGGGCCTATGTGAACCTCTTGCAGTTTGCAGAGACTGAAAATTAAATTGAAAATGTTTTTTCAAGGAGGAAAAATAATTTCACTCAAGGAGGTTTTTGCTACTGGGAAAACTAGGCCTGGGGAAAATCCAGTGTGGAGAGAAGATTCTTTCCCGTGAATAGCACTACTTATTTTTCTGTCTGCCTGTTTTGAGAAGTGAACTCCCCTGTTGCAAGAAGAGATGGAAGTTCTCACAGACATGCTTGAGACCCCTGCTGGGAGAGAGGGAAATCATAAAAAGCATGGGGGAGAACACAGCCTTGAAGTTATGTGCATCTGAAAGGTGTTGTTACAAAAGAACCAGAGGAGGTTTCCTGTGTTGCTTTTTTGCCCACTGCATGATTTAGCAGTGTATTTAGGGTTTCTGACTTGGCAATAAACTTTTCATTAATACCCTAGCCATGGTTTGGTCATCTGGGTTTACCTGCTTGCATATCGATTCTTAAAATGTTCAAAAAGGCCAAGTGCAAGGTCCTGCACCTGTGTCAGGGCAATCCTAAGCACAAACACAGGCTGGCTGGAGAATGAATAGAGAGTAGTCCTCTGGAGAAAGACTTTAGAATACTGGTAGGATATGAGCCAGCAGTGCGTGCTTGCAGCCCAGAAGTACAAATGTATCCAGGGCAGCATCAAAAGCAATGTGGCCAGCAGGTCGAGGGAGGTGATTCTACCCCTCTGCTCTGGTGAGACCCCACCTGGAGTACTGTATCCAGGTCTGAGGTTTCTAGTTCAGCAAAGACATGGACATGGACCTGCTAGAGCTGGTCCAGAGGAGGGCCACAGAGATGACCAGAGGTCTGGAGCTCCTCTCCTATGAAGAAAGGCTGAGAGAGTTGGAGTTGTTCAGCTTGGAGAAGGGAAGGCTCAAGGAAGATCTTATTGCAGCCTTTGAGTATGTAAAATGGGGCTTACAAGAAGGAGGGTGACTTTCTGTGAAGGCCTGTAGTAATAGGACAAATGGCAATGGCTTTATGTTGAAAGAAAACATAAGGAAGAAATTCTTTACAGTGTGATGAAAGACTGGAAGAGTTTGCCCAGAGAAGCTGTTCCATCATTGGAAGTGTTCAAGGTCAGGTTGGATGGGGCTTTGAGCAACTTATTCTAATAGAAGATGTCCTGGCCCATGGTAGGGTATTTTGACTAGATGATCTGTAAAGGTTCCTTCTAAACCAAAACATTCCATGACTCTATTTTTTTATGGTCTGTAAAGTGATGGTTACAGTAGTAGTAATGCAACAACTTTTTGGTTCTTTAAGATGAAACACACAGTACCATTGTAAATAATAAGATTTCCCAAAATGCTAACTTTTGCATAATCTTTCTCATATTTACCAATGACTTACTTACATTGAGCATTTCTAAAAACCTGTCTGTCATAATTTGTTGCAGCTAAAAATGAAGAAAAATTATACAGTTAAAAGCAGACTAAACAAGCAGAGAATAACTAGATTAAGTTAAAATAAATATTACCTAGAAAATTATGCTTTGAAGTAATAGGAATGTTAAAAATACTTTTAAATAGTAAAGACAATGAATATTATCTAACAAATGTATATAGTATTGATACTTTCTGATCTGCAGCCTATATATTCTACCTTATAAATGATGCATCCATTTCTTCTTCTTTTTCTTAAATTGATCTTCTTTCAATGAAAATAATTTTGCTTATAAATGCTTGAAAATAGACCAATTTACAGAAATCATCTGCAGAATGTAATTGCCATCTAGTATTCCAGGCATCTTTGCCCATATTTGGGGAGAAAGAAATAGATAAGGGGGAAACATAAAAGACAAACAATGAGAAAGAAGTGGCATTTTAGACTACTGAGAAGAACTTCTGCTATCAGTCCTGCCAGTTCATGAGAAACTGATCTGCAATTCATGAATCTGACAAAACACGTTCTCCTTATAAAACAATAAAACACAAAGAAGGCAGATAAATAGACAGAAGGAAAGGTGCTAGCTGGTGGAACTTGAGTGTTTTCTATGTGTTGTTTTGCTTTTTTTTGTAAAAGTAGAGCTCCTGTGATCCTTTGCCTATGACTCTTTTTTTTTGTCTGATTACTGCAAAGTAACAATATGTCTTTTTGGATCTTAGTATTCCCATATCTTTAAATGCACTGCACAGGAAAATGCTCTTTCTTTTCTCTGTTGGAAAAGCAGGGGTCTTGTTTTGCTTCTGGAAGCAAAGAAAGGAGACTTCATAGGTCAGAATGACCAGAGATTTATGATTCTAGGCATTTATAGATCAAGTCAAATAATGCATGCTATTGATTACTCATTCAAATGAAAAAGTAGTACTCTTAACCGCTACTTTCAGCTTTATCAGTTTTGATCTTTAAGCCTTTTACTGTTTTTACATTCTTACTCTTCCATAAGATTTGTGATTTATTTTAAAACACAGTTGTAGGATTTCTAGCCCCCAGAAGCATTCTGGAGTTTCAGGATTAGCATCAGGAAGTAAGAGAATCTCTGATGGAAGACGTCTTAAGTCAGATGGCCACCCCCAAGTGGTATTGTAGAAAGCCTTATTGTAACATATATATCTATGCAATAAAACTTTTATAGAGCATGAGAGCACCACTGGTTCCAGAGCAAAAGGTCTGTACATTTTTGAGCATTAACACTTCCACTTCAAGTCCTTTTCATCTTCATTTTTTCTCAACTAACAAATTCCTTCTCCTTCTTGTATCTGTATGCTGAACAAATAAGGGAAATATCTCAAAGGAATTACAGTAACGGATTAAAAGTAGTGTGCAGGATCACAATTAAATTGTACCTGTTCAAAATGAATAAAATAGAATTAATTTCAGATTTATAATCATAAGAAATTAGTCTAATGAAAGACACTAATTGCATCCCTGTAACATGATAAGCATAAAATACGTAAGTATGGATAACGTATTATGATTTTGACAAAGATTGAAAACATAGGTTTTCAGGAAAAGTTCTAGGCAATGGAGAAGAGCCTATACCTTTAAAATTAACTAGGGTGTATGGAATATGAGATTTTCCTTTTCAAATCTGCATTTTATATAACTTAAATATAAACTTCAAAACTTCAATTTGTATTTAAGGCCAGGTAGAAATAAGCATCTAATTCTCATTTTTGAATGTTCTTTGGAGCATCTTTATTTATGGTAATTTTGACTCCGCTCATATAACACTATGTTTATTCTTTACAAACATTTAGTAAATTATTTTTCTCTTAGGAATACCTCCAAATGATTTTAATTTTGTATCTCAACTTATTCTGGAAAAGTAGATTTTCATTTATTCAAGGGATGGTACAAGAAAATAATAAAAAAATAATCAGGTGTTCCTGAAGGAAGTAGAAACACAAAACTAGACAAAGGTATGGAAATTTAGTCCATCTTAAAATTATAATATTGAGTACTTGCAAATAACAACAAATGAAAGTATTTAAAGAAATACTTGGGAAATTATGTAAATCACTACCTTGATAAGCAAATTGAAGAGGAAAATTAGGTTGTTCTTTAACCATTATTTCTGAAATGTGACTGAATCAACTTTATATCAAATCCCTAGGAGCTTGTCATCTTGCAATAACATTCTGACAGTTGTGCCTGAACTATTACCTGTATTGTACCTCTACTGTTATTTGTATATCTAGTATCTAAAATATAGTTCCATAGTATTTTGTCATACTCAGAACTCAAAAACCTCCCTGCAAAGATTTTCTGATTATTCTTAATTGTAGCAACCAGTTAGTCACAATCTGACATAAAATTGTGTGAAAAATATATTTTGTTTGTGTTACCCTGTGAGAACTCTTTATGCTTCACTGTTAAAGAGTTTTCCTCTTTAAGTGTTTGATTCATAGAATAATACTGTGGGGGATCCTTACAAAAATATTTCTGAAATCAAACCACTTCTTTAACAGCCCCTCAGGTTTGTATCAATCTTTCAATGCCTGTTATCGTTTTATGTGCAGTATTTTCCTGAAGTAGCAGATGCAGAGGTGAGCAGGAGTCCTTTCGGTCATGTGCTATGGCCTGTTTATATGTTGCACAAAAAGCACGTTCTAAACGTCAGGAGTGTTGCTTAATGGAAGAAAATTTAAAAATTTAAAAATTATATGTTTTCAAGTTGTTTTGCCAATGCTTTATTAGCTTTATTTGATAAACGGAGGATGAAAGATGAAGTTCTTCCTCTTTTTTTTTTTGGCAGCGTAAAACTAGAGCTGCTGAAACTTGGCAGGAGTATGTAGAAGGGAAGCAATAGCACCTCTATTTATGTTTCATTCTCTGTGAAACCACAGTCTCACAACCAACTTGCAGCTGTGTCAGGCATTAGCCAGTCTGCAGGAATTGCGATGGGATAGGAGAGCTTCATCTGAAGCTGAAAGATAAAATGCTGTATAGTTCATCTCAGGTGAAAACTTCCCAGGATACAAATGATGTCTCTGAGCCACATTAACACCTTTACATTTTCTATCCAGCATTGAGGAGAAACCATATTTGTGTAGCTCTCAAAGGAAAAACAGCTTTGCTAGGTGACCAGAAATGGACACCAGCTAAATATATTTGAACTCTCATGTAGCAAAGCATAGAAGCATGGGCTTATTCTCCTGACAGCCCTACCAGACAGGCAAGGAACATGTTCCTTGGGTTTGATCATAATAAAGCTTGTGCTGGAGTGATTTGTTGAACTGATGCTTCTGGGTTCATTGAAAACTGACAAAGTAAATTAAAAATGTTGCATTAACATTAATAAGCTTTGGAAACTAAAATCCTGTGATCTGGAGAGTATGAGCCTGATTTCACAGTAAATCGCCTCATTACAGCTTTTGAGCTGAACAAATGTAATGAGATTATAAGCCCCCTCTCATGGATACTTCTCATTTCACAATATAAATGGATATTTATGGCCTATAGATATGTTCCTGTCCATTACCACCAACTAGTAATTCCATTAGATGTGTATTCTTCTTTGATAATGCCTTGAAACTGGTTGGACTACACTAAATATTATGACTTCAAGTAGGTGACAACTTTGAGTCAGTACGTCCAAGAATAAAATAAAAAAATTGACATTTTTATTACTTCTGCACAGAAAACAGCCAGATTAGATTGTGACTTTCTGAATGAAGAAATTATAAAATCTTTGTAAGGAAGTATTGACATGACAAAATTCTGTGGAGTTATTTCATTGATCAACATCTTGAAAGACAAATTTGGCAGCATTTATAGAATAAAGAAGCAGAGAGACTAAGAAAAATACAACTCTTGAAGGGAAAAGCTTCCTTTTCTGAACAGCAAAAGATCTTAGTGAAAAAGAAAATCAAGTTCTTTGGCAAATAAAAACCTCATTAAGAACTGAAAGCTGGCAGCAAAAGAAAGCTATAAGCCATGTTGCTCATCTTATCCATGTTGTGTCTTTAGCTGGATCAAAGGACTGGTTTGCTCTGAATAATATGCACTAAACAATCAAAAGAAGTCTATGGATATGTGCTCTACATCATTTTGGATTTACCCAGCATAGGAAGGAAGCCGAGGTTGACAGATCTCCACTTCCAGCCTCACACTGTACCGTGTAGCAGACACTCATGGGACAGTGCCCTACAGGAGATAGACAAAAGATTTCTTTAATTCCAAAAGCCCTAGAGTGTTCTTAAATGAATGTTAAAAAAAAAAAAATTGGGAAAAGCAGACTGCAGTTCCTTATACTGGGAAAGCTGTGGATCTCCCATTCCAGTTTACCTACCAATATACCAATTGTAGTAGATTATTTTGCACCAGCAGAGCATTGCAGAGGTATCCCACTGGAGCAGTAAATCTAGCCCAGCATATTTCATAATGGAAGGAACTGCTGAGACTGACATTTACATGACCTGTAAATGATATTGGACTCCCTTATTTCACAGTAGACTAACCACGTTGGATGTCACCTCAGGGTGAAATGGGTGTGCTTGGGTGTATGTATATATATATATATATATATGTATATATATATATATATACAGTTTTGTGAAAGAATTAAGTAACACACATTTTGGTAGGATAAATCTGCTCATAGGAGCTCCAATTCTTGAAATAAGCAAAATTAACATTGAATAAATCCAGATTTTTTTTTGTTAAAGGATATGGAATTTGACAATCAATCTTGGCCTGTCCTAGAGATAGGTAATGAGGAGTTATTTAGGTGCTGGAGATCTAGCCCCTTTAATGTGCCCAGGGTTATCTGAGAAACCTAGATGAGACAGACGGGTAAGCACAGGACCTGTTTTCTTCTGGAGTGGCAACTGGAAGCTAAACAGCACACCCTGTGCTAAAATGACACAGGAACCCTTAAGGTACCTGAGTAACCAACTCCCCTATTGTTTATGGAAGAAAACAGTAGCAAAAAAGAAATCAGCTCAACAAACCCACATATGTAAACTACCAGTCACAAAATCTTTGGCTGTAAGCATTAGCACTGATCACATGCCAAGTGATTATTCTGAACCTTTAAAAATAAAGTCACTAAGGATTTACGTGACACCAGTACTGAGATTATAGAACCTATGTAGTGCCCTCCTTGCTTCACAGCAGAGCCATCCAGTCTGGCCCCTGAAACGGTCAACAAGCGCCTTCCTTTGGCCAGTGGTGTTTATGGATGTCAGTGTGGGGAGAGAGCATGTGTTGCCCCAATGCCCTGGAGAGAACTGGGCTGCCCCTGATTTTCATTCCATCACTCCCACATCTCTCTTGCCTGTTCATCTGCTTATCAGCCTCAGCTCCCACCTCCTGTTCCCTTCCATCCTCCTCACCACGAGTATATATCAAGGTGATGGCAAGGACTCTGGTTTCAAGGTCCAACAAAAAATCTTTCATGGAAAGGACAAAGGCCAGCTTGTCATTTACCAATTTGTCTGAAAGGACACTCTGTATTTCAACAGGTTAAACTCTACTGATGCACTAGGTGGTTGGATACAACAGATTCTTTGTAGACTGTTTATGGGTTATTTACAAGTTGTGCACAGTGATTAACCACTCCTTTTTTTCCACATTTCATCACCCTGACTTTTTTGACTTAATTTTTCATCTATTTTTATCTGTCCTTCTCATGCTTTCTTCTGCCTTTATCCGACTTCATGGATTTCTTTTCCCCTCTTTGGGAAAAGGAGAATAGAAGAAAATATTGTTTAATTCTTTAAATGGGCTCTATCCTCAATTGGTATTCTCATTTACACAGCTATCTTGTGCAAGCTGGTAAATAGCATCCATGATAACATACGTGCAATTTATGGCAATCCCAGGTATATGGTAGCAGAATTCACGCCAAAGATTATTTTTAAAAAGGAGAAGGAAAAGCAAACTTACTCTATTCCTAAACGTGAAGCTTACTTTTAATTCATTCTACTTTTCAAATATTGGAGCTATTCAGGAATAACTATGGAGTCATTGACAAACTTTATACATACATGTTTATATGATACATATTATCAATGACTATGCAGCCATGCATACATAGAATACAACATTTAAAGGAGATAAACATGGTTTATAATATTATGTCCATAAAGCTTAAGTATATGAAAACATGTTAGACAAACCAAACTTATTTGAACACCATGTTTTGAAACTTGAAAAACTACTGAAATTTGAAAAAGCTGAAAAATGAAATACACAATTATTCTGCCTCTGTATCATATTAAAAAAAATTATTTCCCATCTCATATCTTCTTCTTTGCCTGGAATACTTTTCTTTTAATCATATGATCAATTTCAGTCCCTGTTTCATATTAACATTACGTAAAATTATTTTATTAGGTTCCTGTTTTCACCCTATGCATTTTATTTAGCATATGCAATGCACTGTAATCTTCTGTATTCTACTATACTTAGTCATATACTTATTTAATAGCTATAAATTACTATGTGGTGGTACATTTTTGGTAGTTGAATTTTCTCTGACTATCCATTGGTGGTAAAATCTTGCTGTTAAAGAAAGCTATAGCAAATTACATAATATTGCCGTTTATATTCTTCAGTACTCCTAAAAATATTTTTTAGGTTGCTGGATAATTAGCTTTTATCCCTCCTAAGGTACAGGCTGGAGTTCTCAAGGACCCACAAATAAATACATCATAGCACATGTATCATAGAAGGAAAATGGCATTACCACTCAGCCTCCCCTACTTCAGAAGAGTCAGTTATAAAAGTTCAGTGACAACGACACTGCTAGATTGTTTTACTTCTAGAGAGGCAAAATAGCAAAGTGTTCCTTCCTTCTTAATGCTTTCAGATATGTTTCTTGGAACAGTAGATTCATGCAGGATGCGGACTGAAAACTGTTGAATTCAGAGAACTTTTGAGAGAAAGCAAAACTTGTTGGGACTGTGTTGGAGACAGTGGAACAAAGCAGGGGTCAAATAAGTCAATGGATCTACATGAGTATAAATAGAACATCAAAAAGAGAAAGGACTTGGAGGAATCAGAAAGCAGCAGAGGGAAAATTTCAAGAGCAAAGCTCTGGCAAAGGAAACTAAAATTAAAGGGAGAAAAAGACTTGACTACAGCACTAGAGATGACAGACAGGGGACATTAATGAGTGCATATTGAGTCTAATTAATATTATTTTCAGTAGCTAAAATTAGGTACCTCTGACCATTGAAAAACTAGTATTTTGTAAGAATTTGAGACCAAGTTTTAATAAATATAGAGGCAAACAGCCTAAAGTGAGTAAAAAAATGGCAATCAAAATAAGGAAAGAAAAATGTAATTTGTAATACTTCATTTAAACCTTATTTTTAGTCTGAGATCTCAATATATAATAGGCAGTCTACTTCATGCTCAACATCACAGTACAGTACACGTCAGTGTCCTAAATGCATGCACAATGTCCTAAATAAGTAACGCTGACATATAAAAATAGTTCTTCACCAAGCCAAGATAGGAAGCAGATCTGTGATCTGCATAACAGAAATCTATGTCTATATCATCTTTATGAAAAGAGATAAATGAAAGTAGAGTCAAAAGGACATTTTATCTAAATGATGCTTAGAATTTAAGGCTTGTACAAAACAAGTATTTTTTGATGACACATTGTAAAAATCTCCTGTAAGTTAGTGTGTGGGGTTTGCTACAGAGGACTGAATCATGGGATGGATAAGAATGTTTATAAAATTATATGACAAACAGTGAAAAAGGTGGGATAATAAGTAATATTTCCCAAACCTACTCCTAGAAAATTAATATACATGTATCAGCAGATATCACATTCTTTGATATGATTAAAAAAACCCAAACATATTCCTTTATTAAACAGTAAAGACATAACAAAAGACAAACAAGTGGTTTTATTATTTATGGGAGACAATCTTGCAAAAGTAATAAGCAACTCTAGCTTATTAAGTCAAATCAGTCAATTCAGTTAGAATTTTAAAAAAACAAACTTTGAGAAATACTGGAAATTTTATAGCAAGGTTACCTAAAATGATGAGTTCAAGAACTTGAAATTGAAGAGGATGTAGAAACCTGTTGTGCCAAACATATTAACAGCACTTGGTGCTTGAAGTTCAGGGGAAAAAATCCATTACAAACCAAAACCTTGAGGAAGCAAGATTGGTTTTGCTCTTCTTTAATACACTTGACAAAAAGAGTTTAGGAAAGCCCGGTCATATGCTGAACTTTTAAAAATGTTATTTATTACAGAACAGCATGTTCAGGGACTAAATATTTTACTAGCTCTTGGTTCCTGCATATTTTTTTCACAAAAATGTTGGTGAGAACTGCATGGAGATTCATCTAAGCTTGGTTTTGACTGTATGGACTACAAGTGCATAGAAGGAGTCCACCTGAACATAAAATAAAAATGAGCTTCTCAAAAGATCTTTTCTTAAAAAGAAACAAAAAATTTGCTAAAAAAGCTGCTACATTGTCAAGGACATTCAGGGATATATAAGAAAAAGGAGCCAGGAGTAACTAAAAAAACTCAGAGCCTAACTTAATAGTCTTACTATTACTTTTTAAAGGAAGTTCACATTCAGAAAAAGAGAAAGAAAAGTAAAAATAAAAGTTCCTTGCTATTTTCATAAGCCATCATTAGTTGGCTGCAGGTATTTGTATCTGCTAAAAGCCGTGGCTAAATGCATGTTTATTTTAAGGGAATCAGAATTTCAAAGACCCTTTGAAAAAGTCTCCCTGGATAATTTAGGCAACTGACAAGCCTAAGCCCGAAAAAACCCACAAACAAACAACAACAATAACACCAAAAAAACCACACACAAAACCCAAAACAAAACAACAACAAAAAAACCACATCAGAGCTTTGCCTACCCTGGTTGCACATATCAAATGTCACACTCTAGGATCTCATGGAATACAGCACACACAGACACCCATATTACTTGGAGTACTGGAATTAACATAGGAAAATCAGGGCAACGCATTCCCTGAGATAATTTGCCCTCCATTGTCCAGTACTGACATTCAGTACCTAAGAGATTTAGACGCCATCACTCTATTGAAGCATGCTTTTCCTTTTCTTTCTGAAGTTCCTACACAATCCTCATGAAACTATATATGATATCTTAGTCATTGCAGGGAATCTTCATTCTGAACTACTATTTGTCTTGGAAAATCTCTTTCTCTGAAACATCCGCTGAACCAGATGCCTGCCAGCTTAGACTGAGACATCAGAAGTGAAGTAATAGCTTGAAAATCACAGCATCCTCATGAAACCTGGCAATGCAGATAGCAACAGGAGATTAGAAACAGGGTGAGAACTCAGCTCACCATCTGATTTCCAAGCAGATAGTCTGTGATATGCTGCATACAGCAGGTACAAGGCTGAAAAATGCATTCGTTAGCAGAAAGAATATAATAGATGTGCTGAAAAGAACCCTAAGTTTTCTAAGCAGTACAGGTATCCATGTTGTGTGATATCATGGATCAGTTGCAGATAAACTAATGTAAACTTTCATAGATGTTAGTTTTTCCCCTTCTATTTTTTTTTTTACCACGCATATTGCTACCCAATGAAAAATATGTGCCAAAAATTCAAACAAGAGTAAGTATGACTCAGTGAATCAAGAAAGTAACTTTTAAAGCCACTACTTTTTCAAGACAGTGCACTTGTCTAAACTTCATTGTGTGAAGATGCTTTGTGTGTTGAATGTGTCTAATATTTAAGCTTATCACGCATGCATCAGAAATTAAAAAGATTGTCCCAGGTTGACCAAAACTTAAGATGGGTTCTTTAGTACTTAAGAGTACAGCAAATCTAGCCTAATTCCATGACTCTCAATGAAGTCTTACCTCTGAGTTTTAATCTCTGACAGATGCATGTAGATCTAGCATAAACTAGATTCTCCTCCTGCAACAAATATAGACAAGTAGACTAGAATTATTAAAATTAAAATATTGTGATGTTACCTTATGTACAAGCATTCAACTATCAGTGAGCACACATACACTGAAAACAGAGATCGTGATCGCTAGAATCACTCATACACTTTTAGCACAAGTAAGAGAGTTAAAGTGGATCTGCTTGTTCTATAAAAACTTTTTCATATACCTTAATTACTGCATTGCAGAACACAAATGTAATGACCATAATATTCTTAAAAAGAAATTTCTTGTACATCTGTATTTCGTGTGTTAGGGTTAATGATAGAATCCATAAATAACCATGTGACTCTTTGAAATAAAAGATGAAGTTTCATAAACAGAATACTATTGAGAATTACTTTCTCAAGTAATATAGTTTACTCTGTGATGTGATGAATTATAAGACATGGCATGGTCTTTAAAGATAACAATAAATCAATACTGTAATGT
Source organism: Platyrinchus mystaceus (assembly GCA_035041135.1). Taxonomy (NCBI): domain Eukaryota; kingdom Metazoa; phylum Chordata; class Aves; order Passeriformes; family Tyrannidae; genus Platyrinchus; species Platyrinchus mystaceus. The sequence continues at coordinate 78,822,135 of JAWWLV010000088.1, forward strand.
TGGGAGAAATGTGATTTATTTTTTACCTAATTTGTTTTCATCCTGCTCTTTTCAATTCTAAAATATAAGCTAGTTTCAACCAAAATCTGCCTGGGGCCTGAAGAACTGAAAAAATATTGTATTCTTCACCATTCTGTACCTATGAATGATTGCCTATACCTGAAATCCTGAAATTTGTGGAAGCAAAGATCAGTAAAAAACCCAGCTGAATGCACACATCTTCTTGACTATCTAACCTTGAAATTTATGGAACCCAAGTGTACTAACTTCTTGATGTAAGTGTGATGAACAATATGAGTCCCTGTCCTGAATTATAAGAATTTTATTTTGGACAAGGTCCATTTAAACTATTTTCCCCCATGAGTGACCTGTCAGTATAAAACAATTGTTACATACATAATTTTACTAAAGTTGGGATTTTCCAATCTTTCTGAATTTGTAACATAAAACTTGGAACACTTTTGAGAGCATGATCATTCAGAGTAGTTTGCTGTCGACTGCCAATTTAAATAAAAACTGTAATTCCAGTTATTCTTACCTTTATTTTTTACTTCAAATTCTGGTTTCTACTTTCCTATATGTTATTTCCCATTGTGTGCTGTACTTAATGAATATAAACTAGGAGTTTTGAATTGGACTACAACTTAATCTTTTAGTTCTTAATATCCTGCTATTTTCAGGCAATAAACATTTAGTAACTGAAAAAAGTAGGGAAGGTTCAGAATCCATATGAATCTGGACTAAATACAGAATGTGATTGCCTGGGGAAAAGAGTGAACATTAAAGATTATACACTGACAGCTAATCAGGACTAGCTGTTGATGGAATATCTAGCTGTGCTTTACAATAGGCAAAAATATTTTGGAACACCCATAAAAATCCCAACAAACCAGTAAAATTTTCAGAATCACTATATATATGGGGACATTTTTTTCTTTTTTCACTAGAAAGTACAAATTCATTTAAAGTTACTAACAAAAAAAATTAAATTCCTAAGTAGTTTCCCTAAGAATAAGTTCCACATTAAGAAAAATCCATATTACAATATGAATATTTTAAGGGCTGTATAAATTCAGAGTATCACTTGCGGGTGAAAAATAGACATAACTTAATTTCCTGCTGAATGGTAGATGCCATGCTTTGGTGAAGAGCTGGAATCATCATGGTTCTTGACAATTTGCCAGGCTACATAATATGAAGCAGAATTACAAGAAAACCTAGTTATTTATGATTTAATTATTTCAGATTGATAAAATGTAGTGCTGATTTAGCAAACCACATTTCAAGTACTTTGCAAACATTATCTAATTTGTTTATAAATATGTCTCTCTGTTTTGGGTTTTTATTTATGCCATACTTTGTTTTGGATAAATGTGTTAAATTAAAATTAACTAATAAGTGATACAGTAAAAAAAAAAAAAGAGAAGCAACAATGTAAGAGCCCAGAGCCCATCCTACTTCTAATGTAGCACAGAGCTCATTCTAATATTAACAACTATTATGTCAAAACTTAGGTTTTGAAAGCCGCAGTACTGCAGGGCAGACTATATCATTAAGGCACATTTGTGGAGGTGGCAGAGAGAGGCTACTGAAAGCACTAAAAAATAACTTTTTCCCTAAAAGAGGTGTAATACACACATATCTTAGTCAGTTACTTAAGTCAAGTAAGGACACAGTCATAAAAACACACAAGAAAATAACAAAAGCTAGGGTTTGAGCAATGCAAAAGCTGCTGTAGCTAATAGTTGTTGCAGATGCTTCTGCCTGATTAGAGCTGAGCATTTTCACATGTATCTCCACACTAAAGACCAGGAGGTTTCTAATGATACTCAGCTTCAGTCATCTTGAAAGACATGAAAATTTTCAGGAAGTTTGTCATTCCATGAATTTACTTCATGTCCCAGAGCAACTACAGATACGAGATTTAATGTATCCCATGCTAAAAACACAGTGTAAGTCTCAGCTGACTTAAATTCTTTCAGATCTAAGAATATATCTGTGAGGCCTGTTTTGTTTTACTAAAGTGTGTGAAGTATCTTACTAAGTATAATAAATTAATAATATGCTAAGTATTGGGAAGAAAGTATCTATCAAATTAATTATTCAAAGAACAGTACAATCCATTTACTTTTCAGATGTTTACTTTTTATTTCCACTAATTTTCAATTAATTTTGTCTTATTTTTCTTTAAAGCTTGTTTCACTAACAGATAAGCTTGTTTCACTAACAAGAGATATAAAAGGCAAGATATCTGTAATAAGGTTCTCATGACAGATCTGAAGTTAATGATTATAAGGGGGAGAATTGAAAAAGAGGTATATATTTGCATTCATTTTTTAAACAATATGATTCTTTTTCATAATGTAATTCAGATTTTGATTTACCCTATAGGTGTCTGCAACCAGGGTAGGCAGATTCTGACACCCAGGTGAACAGCTAGCCTTTGAGTAAACAAAGCTTGCTGGAGCTTTCTTTTTATTTGTTTTTAACTTGAAAGTTCTCCAAAAATACATATACCTAATCCTTTATGGCTAAACATTGAGAGTTGTGACTCAGGTCTTGATCTGAGTAAACAAGAACTCAGGAAGGAAGAAGTAGAATATAAGGCTTCTGCAGGTGTGGTTAAAAAATAGCTAGGGCTTTCAGTGCTTTTAGATGCCTAGGATACTTCTCCAAGTAAGGAGGTGGCTGCTTCAGACCCTGGGTGACATCAATATTGTCTGGAAACATTTTTTCCATTGGTATTTTGGTGGTTTGGATCACCTTTACACAGTTTTCTACCTCTGTCTGAATGACTCTGTAGTATACATATGTGTGTGTATGTATGTGTATACATTCATGCAGGTATACAGTCCATATACATGTGGACAAATACAGATACCATGTGCATATATATGCTTACCACTGAGCAATGGATACTGCTCCTGGAGCCTACTTGCTTAGCATGCAGTCACTGACCTGTTAGATTTGGAGTCTTTCACAGACTTGGCCATCTCCTTCTAATGACCTTCGAGTGCCAAGACAGAAGCCCAGCCATCTGACACTGAGGCCCAAATGCTTAGCTGTCAAAAGAAAAAAGAAAGACAGACTGCATCTAAAGTGCTTCTCTCCACCAAGTATACATGCTACGATAAGGAGTGCATTATGTCAAGCTTGGCTTATGAACTCATTTTCGCTGTTTGATAGCAAGTAGTATCACTGGGATTTGTTGAAACGGCTAAAAGTGCCTTCTGGGAAAAGGAAGATGCTAAGCACAGCTATAGCATACTACATTTCATTTTTTGAGCAAGGAAATGTATCTTTTTCATGGCACCACTGACACAAAAGTCAGTCTTTATTGCTACTTAGAAAAAAGGCTTCATAAGAATCTAGTTGCTACTTGGATGCATCTTTCTAAGACTGTCAGGATCTTTAGGACAAATGTGTGATTCTTGACAGCAGGTTACGGCAGAAGTACTTGCCTACATGCGTAGATGAATCAGTATATTTCTGTCTAGGTATATAGCAGTCAGTTTAGTACACATATATTGCTGGATATATTTTTGTTATTTACTTCTTTTCATTACTGATGACCTATAAGAATTCAACTTTTTTCTGTACCTTTTCAATTAATTAACAAATATAGCAGTTACATATTAAATCTTATGTGTTCAATAAACATTTCAGAGCATTTTCATTACATTTGACAACTGGAATATAAATAGGTATTTGAATTATTTAATAAATCAATTCATGGAGAGTCTAATACTTGTGACAATCAGAGAGTTTATGTATTTTTTCCCTTGTTCAAACTCATGTTTTCTTTTAGAAATAAGAGTAGAGAAGCATGGGAATGACCATTTCGAATTTATCTAGACCAACCAACACCCTAAATCTAGCAGTGGCCAATATCACATCTTGCAAATAGAAAATTTGTATCTCTGTTAGGGATAAATAAATAAATAATAGCAGTAAAATGGAAAGGATAAATATTGCAAACATTACCTGACAATGTTTGGCCATTTCAATTGGGCAGTAATGCACATCAACTACTTGTTTGCACAATAAAAGGCAGATCATAGAAACATCACAAGGAAAAAATCATGAATCTTCAACTATGGCAAGTAGATGGGTTGAATTGTTTCATAAAGGAACCACATTCTATCCTTGAAACTGTTGCATTTTCTCACCTTACTTCTCCCTGAAAAGATGGTTCAAAGTCTCATTTTTTTTAAAGAAAAGATTGTTAGTTCCAGTCTAAACTTACTTGTGCACAACATACAGCTTTTTTCTTTTTCCTGTACCAATATTTTCTTTTGGCTTTGTAAATTCCTCCACAGTTCTTGCTCTAGAAAAGTAGAGAGGAAAGTGAAGGTCTCTCACAGAGGGATCAAGTGTGTGTCATTCAGTCTTTGTTTAGTGAAATTATTATACCAAATTCTGTTAGTCACTGTTTGCAGAAAATTTTGCCCTTTCTCTAAGCGGTCTCTGTACTCCTTTTAATACAAATTTCATTTTCTTAAATGTGGATGATCAAAATATACGTAGCACTCTTCATGATAATTTTCTAGGACTCTGCACTAATACTTCTTACTCCCCTGCCAGTTCTTCTGATATGTCTAATTATATTTCCTTGCTCTGGACCACATCACACTGATAACTTTTAACCTATCTTGATGAACTTAAACTTTTCTCCTCCACTGTCATTTTCTTTTCATGAACCTTTCATTTATAGAAGAAAATTCTTTTATCAATTCTTACTAGCAAGACCTTCTTTTTCTTGCATTTTATATCAATTCCTATTTGCCTCTCTAGTCTTAATTGCTTTTTCTTTGACAATATATTCTAAGTTTTGCACACTGAAGAGGTCAAAGTCATCTATTTGCAGCTGCCTAGATAACTTTTTCCTTCTGAAAAGTTACTGCTTTATGAACTATTTTTGATGCCTTACAACATCGGACTTTTAGTAAAAATCATTGCTATTAGACTCATTTGTTCACTTTCCTATGTTTCTATAGTCAGAAAACTAAAAACTGGAAATAACCCATTCCACCAGGTTGTCTGCTCTTTACACTGAGAACGTACCTGATGGGGAGTTACTGGCCTGCTTAATTTCTCCTGTCATTTCATACTCAGTTTCCTCTTCCATATGATCTTTCTCATAGCCATCTTACTCCTGCTACATATTCAGTAATGGTGTCCCAGTTTCTGGAAACAGAGGCACAGTGCTAATTTAATTTAGCCACACCTGCAGTTAGTTTGACCCCTACATCACTGATCAGAATGAGCTTGATTTTGGTTAATTATCATCTTCTTTCTTAATTTTCTGATTGTCCTGATAAGATTCCTTGATGATCAATATTTTCTTGGGACTTGTACATCCAGTTTCCAGTGTTTTATTAGTATCCTTTTTCAGCTGCCTAGTTATCCAGCTAAATCTAGAGCTCTTCTCTACAGAATTTCTGTTGTTCTTGGCAACACACTCCAAGTACTATGTATGTTTTCTTCAATTCATTCCAGAGCCTTTGACACACAGATCTTATTGGTTTGAGTTCTGAATTCCTTTATAAAACTCAAATCCATATTTTTAACTAGAAAGCATTATTTAGCAGCCTGGGTTTTTCTATCCTTTTGATTTAAGCTGAACAAGCCCTAGATACTGGTTTGGTTACTTCGCACTTATCAGCCCTCTGGAATAGTTTTATTTCCTGACATTGTAATACTCTTGAATGACAAAATCTTTTAGCTTTCTCAAACAGATATGACAGTGTTATTCTTCCTAATAATTTTTTCTGCTACCCATACCTAGGACATTAAAAATCTGGTAAGAATACAAATATAAATACTTGTAATATTTATAATATAAAGAATCATGGATTCAAATTCTTGCCTCTTCTCCTTTTAACATGCAGCTCAGTAATGTTTGAGCCATTTCAGTGGGAATATTTGCCCTTGGCAATAGCAATTAGTATATTTTTCTTTGTTTCCATCAGAATCCTTCTTTTTACCTTAGATCCACCTTTTTTATTCTATATGGCAGGCAATTCATTTTTCTGTTCTCTGATTCTGCTTTGGGTTTAGGACTATGAAGTCTTTAACAGCAATCCCCCCTGGAAAAAAATAAAAGGCCCTTGTATTTTCCAAGTATCTCACTTTCAGGCTTCTCTTACAGTCTCTTTGACATCATTCACCTTTTGGGGGATTACTGCCCTTATCTACTCCCATTTTCTTCTTCCTCTGCTCTGATGGAACAAGTCTTCTTTCTCCTTGTCCTTGTCCCCCTGTCTCTTACCTGATTCTCTCTTTACTTCTCCAGAACAGCTGAGCTTGTCCCTCAGGGAACAAAAAGACTTGTTTATCTTGGGAATTAGCCAAGCCAGAAAGGGAGGAATTGTGAACTATTGGTTTGAGCCTGCATTCAATAGTGAAGACAGGGAAATAAGGGAAGTTACTGCTGGAGTGGAATGAAGACTACATGTGGCAGAGTCCCAAAAAGCAGCTGCTCTTTACTTCTGCTTAGCTCCTGTCAGTCAGTTCTCATTAATTGTCTTATTTAATTAACATTTATGCAATTACGGGCCTAAGTGTGCAGGCTTTAGTCAGGCAAGCCTCCTGCTGAGTTTTCAAAGTGACTTTTCTCCAAGTTTTTCCTTTCTAGACTTCAAGATTAAGTACAAGAGAAATAAGAGCTGAGTTTCTTCTCTTTTGTATCTGGAATGATTCCCATACCACCTGTAATAAGCATTTTTAAACAACTTGTTCATGCTCTAGGGTTCCTTACAGAAGCAACATGATGAGTATGTTACTGGATGAGTTTTGCTTCAAAAAGAGATGAGGGCAATACCTAGCTAAGCTTCAGCAAACTTCCAGTGTCATAAACTACTCCAGAGTTCCACCAAAATCTTATTTCTAATTTCAAAGTTTAGTCATCAGCAAACACAGCTTATGTTCATGAAATATAATATTGAGTTCTATATTTATGCAACACCACAAAGATAACAACAATCTTTACTTTTTATGAGAAGCTTCTTTTGGTCCAGATTTGACCCTTGTTCACTCTACGTAGTCTACTGCATAATGGAGAAATTTCATGAGTAAACTTCCCAGAGTGTGGATCTTTGAGTGGCAGTGGAAATGACAATGGAAACTATAAGATCATTTAGAAATGTCAAGCCCAGTGATGAAGCGGCAAATGCTTTCATTTTTTTTCAATTTTGTTAACTGTAGTATTGGATCAGCTTTACACTGAGAAAATAACGGATCTATTTTTGACGACTGTAATAACTGGGGTTCGTGAGGTCTATCCCAGCTGTGAGATCAAGTGCTGGAAAGTCAATGAGAGTTTATAAAATGTTTCAATAACTGTTAATAACATAAACTGAGGGGGAAAAGTTACTAAAGAGAGAGAAAAGAGACAAAAAATAACCTAAGAACACATTATGTCTGCCTGTGGATACAATAAAAGGACTATATTGAAACCATCTTTGACAAAATAAAAGCAGTGTGTAAATGAATGAACCAAAACTGGTGTGCTGGAAACACAGTCTGTTCAACATCTGTCCTTCATCACTGACTTTTTAATGGTTGTTAAAAAGGCAGATTGAAAGGAACAGGTGGACACAGAATCCAACCATCAGGAAGGCAAATAACTGGTTTTTTCACTCCTGAGACTTCAGCCTTTGATTGTGAGCCCTGAACTCACCTCCCTCAGGGTGTTTCCAGAATGGCTCATTATAAAGTTAGCAAAATCCCCTTTCTGATTTATGTGAAGCCTTCCTTCTCTGTTATTTTCCCAGGATGTAGGGGAATGACTTTAGTGATAGAATGCACAGTGAATGAGCTTCAGCATTGGATGCTAAAAATAATGAAAAAAAAAATTAAAAAAATAAAATCATAGTTCTTCTCTGTTACCAGATATCACTTGCCCCATTTTGTGTTTGTTTTCTCTAAAAAAATAATAGCAAAATTATCATCTATCAAAAAAACCTGAAAAACAGAAATACCATTGTTTCTCCTATAAAATATGTCCCTATGACAACTAATAAGACTTCAACTGCTAGATTCTTACTTAAAAAGAAAGGTCTTTGGGCACCTATGAACATAGATTTTTGTAGTTTTGTAATCAAGATTGGTTACTTTTGTTTTCTTCAAAATAATTATTTCTTATTTTAAGAAATATTGCATTTTCTAGATTCTGTGAAACGGTAAATAAGTATCTCCATTTAAAACCTATTTACCACCTGACACACCATTACAATGGAATTTCCACATGAATATCAATAATTCACTAGGCTTTGTTATCCTTTTGGAATAAATGCAGTTGTATTGAAGCTCAGTTATAACTGAACAATCCAGTGTGATTCCAGGTCTCCTCAATCATACCATCAAACAAACTGCCTTTCATGGACTATGGCACAAGGTCTGAGGGGCTAGCAGAGAGGAATAAGAGGACATCAGGCCACAGAAAACAAAGAACACTTTGACACTGCAGCAGCTGTTGTCCAATCTACATTCATCCATGCCTGTAAAAGTTTTTGCCTTTTCTTTACTTGCCAGAATACAGCTGCTGCTGACTAATGAATGGTGCTCAGAAGAACCAGATTTTGCTCTAAGCGAACCACAGACACTATGCTTCCCTCATGACTACTGATGGAGAATGTAATTGAAATGTAAGTTCTCTTTAAACAGCCCTATGATAGCTTAAAAATATTTAAATTTGATAAACAGGTGAAGAGGCTTATGCAGAACTATGCGTTGTATACTTACTTTTATATGAATAGTGCAAAACAATAAAGGTCTTCTGGATCATGTCTAACCCAATTTCTATGGGTTAAAGGAGATGTCCAGTTCCTTAGTCTAAAAGGTTATCATGGTATATGAAAAATGCCTCTTTCCTTCACATGTAGTGGGACTGCAGCACCAATACAATCCAGAATTAAATTATTCTAAAATCATATGATCTTGTTAACGCTTAGGTAATTTCTCCATGAATTATTTACAACTTTCTGTTTCTTGGACATGTTCCCCACTGCCTACTGAATACATGATTCAGGTTATTTCACCTTCCTTTTGCACTATCATGCACTTCCCACGGTCTTGCCACAGTCTTATCTCTTATCTCATTCAAATATTTATTATGTTTCATTTCAGACAAAATTCATTCCAGGGCATATGACTCAACTGAAGACTTTAATTATAGGTCATCAGGTAAAGTTTAAGAGTTTTGAGTCAGATGTATCACTTGGTAATTTTTACATCACCTAGTATAACGTCACATACTGGTTTATATGAATACAGAGTTTTCTTTATTATATGAATATATGTCTTGTCTCCTCCTTAGATGACACAATTATTTCAACGCTGAATTAACAAGGATTTAAATAAAGATATCTGCGTTATGATAGCTTACTATATGGTTGAAGGGAGTTCCATTGGCATGTTGTTCAGCCATCATTCATCAGAGTGAAATAGCACTGATATTTACTGATTATTGAACATTCCCCAAGCTGGATATATATTATTTCCTTACCAGCTGACACTATGATGTATTTATTTACTAGTACATTTGTATTCTAAGGGGACCCCTGGTGGCCTAGCGGTTAAGATGCTGGTCTCTCAGCGCCAAGGTCACAGGTTCGAATCCCGGTCCTGC
>JAWWLV010000088.1:78831865-78850564 GCA_035041135.1 Platyrinchus mystaceus
ACCTAAAAAATCCATTGCGCAGGCTTGAAAGGTAAAAAGACCTTTCCCAGATCTTTGTTCGCGAAGACTGGCCACTTTACTTACATTTGTATTCTGAAACTAATGTTATGAGGCGATTTGGTTTCATATTCCTGAAAGCATGTATGGCTATAAAATGCAAGTCATGAATTGTTAACTTCTTAGTGTTTTTAAATCATGGTGAAAGTTGTTCCACTGAAATTATTTAACTTTCCTTTTCAGCCTGTAATGCTCAAAATGTATGATATTGTTTAGTTGCAAGAACTAAACTCTTTGTTAAATGCTTTTATTTTCAACTTACTATCCTTCTGGATGTGACACTTGCAAGTTATGGTAAAGTTAAATGAGTTTAAGTAGACTGAAAATAAGGGAAAATCATTCCTTGCAGAATGACGAGCCACTGTCATACCTGAAGTTTATTGATAGTATTATCTCCTGTATATAAAATTCTACAGATTTTTGTTCCTAACAATGCGTGCCAATATAAATTACTTTTTCATCATATTCTGAGAAAAGGAAAAAAAAGTTGTGCAAAGTAATCTCCAAAGATCTTTGAGGTTCACATAAATGGAAGCTAAGATGTTTTCTCAGATCAAACAAAACAACATATTGATTCTCCGCAAGAATTCCGATCTTTGATTCAACAGTGCACTCGCATGATGGTGCTAAAGGAATATACTCATTCATGGATAGGGAACCTCAGACTTTTATCCATCTGGCTGAAATGAATATTATAATTGACAATATCATGTGTAAGAAAGAAAGGTAAAGCAGCAACCAACTGATTAAACACAGAAGATTTATGCAGTGTTTTTAACACAATTTAGATTATGCTACAAAGACCATCTGAATCTAAAAAAAATGTACAGAGGGAGCTCAAGGAAACCATTCACCCAGAAAAAACTCTTCTGTGATAGTTACTGTCTTTATTCTTAGTCCTTCTTTTAGTTTTAAAAACAAGATAGAGGGGATTTGCAGATAGCAGGAGAGGGTCTGTCTTTTTGTAGGTAACGTTTCTATGCAAGAAGTAGCATTCATAAAAAAAAAGGGGGCATTTTCATTTTTTCTTAGGAAAATTGTTGGTATTTCCATTTTCTCCATTTTCAAGAACTTCTAAGCACTGCTGTTCCCATAAGAATGAGAACTCTCTTTATACCTATAATACACAAAGATATGCATGCCTACACAAACAAACATCTGTTTATGCTTGACTGTTTATGAATAATTTCTGATAGACTTTAGGTAAGTCAGGAGTGCTCATATTCTAAGCACTTCTGGGGCCATGTAGTACAAACAAGACACTTTGACAAATCCTGGAGTTAGGCATTACAAGAAAATGTGAGGAAAGCATTGGAGAGGCTCTTTGCTTAGTCTGAAGAAAGCTAAGGAAAACAACCAGAGTTAACCTTTGCCATCTGTTAGGATGGGCCTGGAAAGAAGAATATGGGGTGTGAAATAATTCTTAAGAGTCATGTAATATGACAGCCACAGTGATAAGAAGGAAATAAATAACAATAATGAGTGGATTGGACAGTTAAGTCCATTTGTGAACCCTATATTGAAGCATGATGGTAGAAGTGTCAAGGATGATAGAAGCAGTGACCATTTAGTGTGTTGTCAAATGTATTTACTGTCACTGAAAAGCCTGTCCAGACAACACAAGAAAGTCTTTACTTTTTTTCATTAGTGAGGATTATCCAGATGGATAATGGATCAAGTGCATATGAAGGTTCGTTGTCTTTTGGAGAAATTACCTTGTTACCATGAGAATTCCTTGTGACTTAATAAAAATGGTTGCACACATTAATTACTCAACAAGAAAAACACACAGTTTGATCATTCCTAGTGTATGTATGGAAAAAGGATGGTAGTTTCAACAGCAGAATACTATCTGACGGTTTAGCACATTACCTCATTAAATAACCTAGCACATTACTTTATTAAATAGCCTTGAATTTTAACTTTCCCATTCCTCCACCCTACTCCCCAGAACATAAATTTTTTACATTGTAATCAAAATTGTGCCTAAAAAGCAGAAAACTCTGAGTTTGAACAATATTTTTGTCTTTATTATGAGAGCATATGGTTTCACCTGTTTTTTCCAACCATCATTTTACTGTAAAATTTTTGTCCTAACAGATATGGGAAAAGATATGCGGATCTAGAATTTGAAGGGAATATAATGTAATGCACTTTCTAAGATAGAATGACAATAACCAAATTTCTTTTCAAACATTAAAGAATGAAAGATTTTTAATGTCATAAAGTAGCAGAACATGGAAATGAAATTTGACCTAGCAGAATACATCATTTAAAAAAAAAGAGACAGACTGCTTTAAAGGGGAAGAAGAGATCAAATACATATGGAGATATTTGGAAGTTTAGGTGGCATTGATCTCTTTGCATAGTTGTTAATCTTCTCTAGGTGAATGGCAGTCAATCAGAACATCACTTCTTGTCCAGAAGTCACTTTTGAACTATGCTGATATGTCAAAAGTAGATAGTGATGCAGGCTCCTAAAACGAATTTTGATTCATAAGTAATGGAATATTTTACCACACTTTTGCTTAGTTTCTTTGTCATAAATAGACATTTCAAAAATCTGGTTGAGGTAACTGAGTGATAGGTTTACACAGTTAGGAAAGGATCTTGGGAGATCACCTCCTCCCAAACCCCTTCTTAACACAAAGTCAATGTTCAATACAGACCAGAATGCCTTGGGCTTTGTCCAACTCACTCTTGAAAACTTCCTTAAAGCTGTTTGAGACATCTGTGGTATGAACACCAGCAAAAGTGCTGTGAGAACTCCTTGGACATTTCCTTCTGTATTGATTCAGAAAAAGATTACCTCAGAGCTATTTCAACAGGGATGTTCCTCTGAAATTTTCCAAGGGACATAATTGTAACAGAACTACAATAACACTTTTCCAGTCTAGGAAATGAGAACAGGTTAACTAGTTCTACTATCTGTATTTGTTTATGAATCAGTGTTGAACATACTGGTGGTGTGGGAGAAACATTCTGTTAGACACCTATAATTTTTCTTTGATCGCTAGAGTCTTTAGTAGGGCTCCTTTTTGGAATTACAGAAATACTCACAGCTTCTATTTTAGCAAGACATGCTTCCTGCACTGACATCACTCATAGTCTACTTGTAAATATTTTGTTGTTTTGAATCATAGGCTAAAATTTTAGGGAAGCAGTTCTTCCTTAAGGAAATGAAAAATAAAATTGACCGCTTGATCTTTATTTATAAATAGTAGACAGATGTTTGTTTTGATCCTACTTGGCTTTGATGCTGTTAAGAAATGCTGTGTTATGTCATGAAAATACAGGAAATAAGTTGATTATATTAGAAGGAATTCATAATACGTTTATGCTACGGATAGAGTTACTTTCTAAGACATATTATTTCTTCTTAAAGTATGTTTCCCCTTACACATGTTAGAATTAACATCTATGAAAAATTAAAATTAGTAAGAACATTTTTTTTTACATATGTGGCATCACCTATGAAAATACAACAAAAAACAATCATTTAAACGATTTTTCATCTCTGCGGCACATGAGATTACATCTTCATGAAGAATAAAATTTTATGCTAGGCTGAGGCAGTTATAATATTTCTTGTCATAGCAACACATGAACAAGTTTTGATTATAATTTGTTTCTTTTTTTTTCATTTTTTGAAATAGAGATTGACACCATTTTTAGAAAATGAAAGAAAATAATTACTTGTATAAAATGGAAATAATACAGGGAAAGGGTTGAATTTTTTCAAGGATTTCACTAGTTTATACGAAAATTCTTGAGATGTGTTTAATTGTAAGACTATTTCTTCACATATCAAAATGTATAGTTCTAATATTTTTTCTTCTATATGAATCTTAGATCTATTTCACCTACAGTTAAACTCCTTGAGAGCATGAAACTGTAGCCTAATGCTTGTGCTTACAGGAAAGCAGCAAGTAATGCGTAGAAGACATGCGAGAACTAGAACTGAGGAAAACCTGCTCATTTTCAGCCTGTGGATTCATACCCTATTATTTTGGTGATTTTATTGTTTAGCTTTTGGGGTTTCTTTTTAACCTGGAAAAATCTGATTTTAGTTTTGAACTGGGGAACAGCATACTTATGAAATGTAGTTGCAGTGTAAGGGGGTGTAAGTATAGAGACAGAACTACCAATTTACATACTTACTTTTAATTTTCTTTATCTAATTTATGTTAGAGAAGGTTACACTTGTGAAAAGACAATTCTTGTGAACAAGATCTGCAGTTCCTGTGCGTTAGCTACTGAGATGGACATTCAACAAATTTCATCAGGAAAACCTGCACTAATACTTTATGCTTGCAACAGTGAAATGGTAATTCTATTTTCAGCTTAAGTGGAGCCTTATAACTGGATATTCTATTCAAGAGTTTCTCAATCTTTTTTACTCCTACATATGTAATCACACTTTCCATGACCCTACAGTCAACTCTTTCCAGCAACTCATCCTCAGATTCAGAAGTGCTCCAAGATATTTGCTGTGTGTTCTTCAGAGACACAAAAATAACACCCATGACCCCAACAAAAACACTGTTCTCTGCTTTGGTCATAGGACTAAGCAACTCAGAAACTGAGATCTTCTGATCTACAAAAAAAAAAATTGGCAGACGATGAGTTAGAGGAAATGCTGAAATATTTCAAGACTTTATCTCTTAAAAAAGCAGAGGAAGAAGTGTGAAGATCAAACAGATGGAGGTTGTCAAAAGCCTTTATTAATGTTTGATTTTATGTGTCACACTATATGAGGCACTTACACACTCAATCTTTCTACTGCTCCAGATATACATTAGATAGGATCTGTGTTGTCTGGAAAGGCTGATAGACATAAACCACCCTTTGTAATTGCAAGAAAAGAATTAGCAAGACTTATTACAGAGGAAAAAGATTTATAATGCTGCCACAGGGCACATCACAAAAAACCAGGAAAACAAATGAAGATTAAAGGCCAGAAGATTATGACTTTATTGTCTTTCAAGGTTTGCCCTCACCATATGGTCTATCTAACAATCTACGATTGTTTTTACCTTTCCCAATTTTTTATTGTCCCGTTATGTTACACACATAAAATGTTAGGAAAATTAACCACTGGCACTTTCTGATAAGGTGGGTTTCAAACATAAAAAACCCACCCCTTTCAGTATTTTTTTCTTTGAAAATAATACTAGCTTCATTTTTGTGTCTAGATTTAAAACCCTTATTTGTTTTCCAAACAAATAGTGTCCAAAATGATACCTTAGTGTAGCTTACAACACAAAAATATCTGTTCTATTGCAATCAGACCTAAGTCTTGCCACTACATCTAGAATCAGGCCAACAAGATGGAAAAAGGCCCCACAGCAGGGATGATAGCAGCTCTTGTGTGGTCTGCATACTCCCCGCCATCTGACTATATCCAGAGGACATATAGCAAATATTTCTACCCCAGCCCTTCTGCTGCCCAATTCTAGCTCATTCAACGTCTTCCAGAGCACCCATGTGACATGGGTGGTCTGGGTCTCTGAGTGGTGGGGATTGTTTCGAGTGCTGGGCATGGGGTGTACAGTGTTCCCCTCTTCAACCCTTCTCATTGCTTCCTGCTTTTCTTCTTGGCTGCTGAAACTGTCTGCTAGTGCCATAGAATCATAGAATTGTTTAGGCCAGAAAAGATCTTTTAGATCATCAAGTCCAACTATCAACTTAGCACCACCACCATGTTGTCCACTAAACTGTGTCCTGAAGTGCCATATCCACATGATTTTCGAACACTTCCACTGTGTGGTGACTCTACCACAGTCTGATCCAATGCTTAACAACCCTTTCCATGAAAAAAAAAAATCCTAATGTCTGATCTGATCTAATCTAATCTAAACCTCCCCTGGCACAACTTGAGGCTGTTTCCTTTTGTCCTGTTTGTCATTTGGGAGAAGAGACTGTCCCCCCGGCTACAACTTCCTTTCAGGTGTCCCTTGAGTCTCCTTTTCTCCAGGTTAAACAACCCCATCTCCCTCAGCTACTCCTCACATAACTTAATTTCAAGACCCTTCACCAGCTCTGTTGGCCTTCTCTGGACACATTGCAGCACCTTAATGTCCTTCTCGTAATGAGAGGCCTGGAACTGAACACTGGATTCGAGGTGTGGCCTCAGTAGGGCCGAGTACAGAGGGACAATCACTGCCCTGGTCTTGCTGGACACACCATTGCTAATACAGGCCAGGATGCCATTGGCCTTCTTGGACACCTGGGAACACTGTTGCCTCATGTTCAGTATTATGAAACTGGGGAGGCCTGGGTCCAAAAGATAAAGGAGGAGAATACTTTCCAGGACTCTGAGGAGGCATTCAGAAACCTAACCTGCCTAACTGAGGTGCATTTCCTCCTTCCCCTTTCATACACAGATGCATGGTAAAGGATTTCCAGGCCCCTATCTTGCCATGAAAATAATAGGAGAATGTCATTATCAACAGTAATGAACATGTTTCCCTATGTCTTCCTTCCCGGCATTTTAGATGTAGGTGTGCATGCATGTGTGCTTGCATGGGTATGGGCGTGGGGCAGGAAGAAACAATTTTGAAGGTTTTAAGAGACCTTCATGACAATAGACAGAAGAGGTCAATGAATGGACAATTTTCACCCTTCCTTGGCTCACCCTTTTCCTCTGCCTTGTGACAGCGATAGCTTCTGACAGTAGCAGATAACGTAGGTGCTACAAAAAAACAGCCTGGAGCACCGCCTCTGCTCTGCCTCCCAAATGCAGAGCAGTGACTAGCTAGCAACTAGCTTCCCCTGCATATTCTTTGAGTGTGTAAGTAAGAAAGACTGTGAATTCGAAATACATATTCAACCTTCAGTAATATAATGGTTCTTTATGTTCTCAGCATGGGAAAAGCTTCATGAAGTAAGAGCTGGATTTTGATAGAGAGCTGTTTTGTGCCATGGCATGTTCTCATGAAATGGTAAGGAAATGCTCTGCACAAAAGCAACTGCACCTCTTGAATCAGGCATATCAGAGAATCAGGCACATTAAGACTAAAGATACAGAAATTTTTGGGTACAAGCAGGCGCTGTAGTGCTATGGGAGTTTCACTGTGGATCTCAGGACATGGAGGTTTCACGAGTTCTCTCTTCTGATGAAATCACAGAAGAATGGGAGGTCAGATCGACCCTCAAAACCTTTCTTCTCAAATAAAATGTGGCAATATTTCACAGCCTGAGCTGTGTAATGCAGATGTTCCTTCATTAATCACTGATTGCATGTATGACAGCACAAACTTGAGATCTTTTATTTTCTTGCATATTATTTGTTAGATCACTTCTTTTTGTAGAGTGAGTGGTCATATTTTGTCCAGAATTAATAGAAAATATTATTAATTACAAAGGACCGAGATACTGTGCCTTGTTGGATGTCGCTTGTTACATAAACACTGATACTATTTAATGTTTTCAGTATAAGGGGATCCACACTTGTCCAGCAATACTGAATTATGCAATGTTAATTATAATAATTCTTACAGGCTGTAGTGACAGCTTTTAATGAAGGAACAGCTGATCTGCTGTAGATGCATCAGCTGCCAGACTGAGTCAACTTTCAAGCCACAATGAGCTGATGAGTCCCGCTTATGTGCATGTGTGTGTAAGTAATCAAAACAAAAACAGTCAGAAACACTTATAAATAGAAATGGCAGCATTGTTCATAACTGTAAATTCCTGCTCATGTAGTGACTCAGTTGGTAATTTGTTAGGTGTTTCTAGGTCTTGTCAAATGCCAGCTAGTATAATTGACGACTATTAGCACTGTTTGCAAAACATAGTTATTGAACTAGTTGAAGGGTTATAAAACAGGCTTTATAAAAAACAGATGAGAGACAAAAAAGGCAATAATGCTCTCCTAGACAATGTTCTTGTATTAATCTTAAAATATTTAATTGATAAACTACAACACCAATTACTCTGCCTGCTATGTAAATTAGATATGCAGCTGATTTAGAAAAAAAATAATTCACTCTGTATTAGCTATATATATATATCTCCCTCTGTTAAATTTGTATCCATCACATTCATTCCTGTGTAGGCAGCACCTGTTCCAAAGAATGTCATGTTATACATGACTTTTAAGCCAGAGTCATATTTTCACACAATCTTATAGCACAGTGAAGAGGAAGGATAAGAAGCAATTGATTTAACTAATGACTTTGTCAGTTACTTCAAGCAAAAGAAGAATCCAGGGAGGGAAGCAAAAATCAGATTGCTAAAGATAATACAAAATTACAGAGGTAAGCATGTGGAAACAAAATACCAAGGCATAAACCCATGAAATCAATAAGATATATCACCATTACATATGCACAGCATGCTAGCAGAAGAGTAGAAAAAATGTCCCTGCTCATTACCCAACAGAGAAGAAAACTACTAACAGCTAAGAAAACCCATGTGTTTTGTGCCCTTTTTGACACTTGCCTTTCCAAAATTCCCCACCTATGAGCACCGGCTTTCACAATTGATTACTTCACACCAGCGAGATAAGATCTCAGCTTAGAGCAAAGAGAAAACAGGTGTGAATACATTTTGGTAAGATAAGATGGCCATGATAAATTTAATTCTAAAATATTTATGGAAATGGCTGACATAAATACATTCATTAGCAGTTATTTTTGAAAATTTATAGGGACAAGAGGAAGCCTAAATGCATCTAACCCTAAGAATGGTAAAAGGAAGTGAGCTGGAGAATTTCATCGGGATTTTACAAATTTTTCAGCTTCATTGTGGACCCTGAGTAACCTTGATACAAGTAACTAAACCATTTCAAAGTAGAAAAGAGACTGAAAGATTACAGGATTAATAGCAGTTAATGTGGATTTGTAAAAAATTAAATGCATCAAATCAATATAATTTTATTCTACAGTGGGGTAATGAAACTTGTGAATAGAATGGAAACACAGGAACATAGAAAGGTTTCATATCACAATAAAAACTTTGAATGATGTCCGACATGACACTCTATAAGCAGGTTAGGGAGATGTGATGTAGACAAAATTTATTACAGGATGATCTGGATAAAGTCTGCTACAGTGTGTGTGTAAATCTTGTCGGAACCTCTAATCCGAAGGGTAGCTAACCATGAATTGCCACCCACAGTACAAGAGGTCTGCTCAGAATCTGTTTTTACTTAAATCTTGTCATTTATGGATTTGATACTAAAGTAAAAACAAGCTTATTAAATGCACACATGATGGAAAACCAAATGAGGCTGCAGGTACATTGAAAAAAAGTTAGAATTTAAAATTACTTTGATAAATTGCAGAAATGATCCCACAAACCAAAAAAATTCAATAGTGAGAAATGCAGTGTGCATTTCTGCAAGTAACAGGTGAAAAGCAATCTGTTAGAAATCAGTCCCACGGGAAGAAATAAAATATGTGAGCATAAAAAGTTTACTCTCAGAGGATGATTTTTGAAAGACAGCACAGTTTTAAGCTATCTATGTGTCTACATTGTGCACCTGTTACCTGGTCCTGTTCTCCATATACCAGGAAAGAAGAAGAAATTTTAATATGAACTATGTACACAGTATTTTAGGGAACGTAAGGTTTAATTTGGGGTATTTAATGGTTTTGAATACAGTTCAGAAAAGGATGAGACCTTCTCTATGGAAAAATAATTTCAGAAAACAATAGTTATCTGGGCAGTAATTCTTCTTTGCTATTGCTTCCAGAAGCAACCACTTCTTTCCTGGGTTTTTCAAATGTACCTGCAGTAGACATGGTGGATATTTTGACCTTTAGATTGGCTGGCTATCTCAGGACTTGGGGATGGAATTTAGAGGGAAGTTACCTCAATTTGTGAACTGTTAGAAATCTGTGATGAATAAAATCATCACCAATTTCTAAGAAGATATATTCTTTTCTGTGTTGTGCTAAGATGCAATACTGATTCTTTCCACGGCAGTTTTAGAGGTTTCTAGGCTGTAACAGCCTATGTCATGCCATTCAGAAACCATTTTTATTCATCCATGTATTTTCTTATATAGAATGTAGGATGCTTTTTTGATGTAATTCTTGGAAAGGCCAAAATGGCTTTAAATCCCACCTCCCCACTCTTTCACTGTTTTGAGCTCTAAATCAAAGAAGTCTACCAAATTCATAGTTCATTCAAAAATCTCAAGTGTCTCAAGGTGAAGGAACAGGCCTGACTTGTGTCACTTGGAAACACAACAGGGAAGCGTAAGCTGCCTCTGAGAAGGGGTTGCGGTATATGAGTATCTTGACAGGCTTTCTACAACAAGTCAAACTTTTTTAATCAATCAAAATTGAAAAAAATTTGCCCTTTTTTTTGTTTGTTTGTTGGTTTGGTTTTTTTCCTTCACATAATGGTTTGTGTATCCTGTTTCTGTAAGAGAAAATGATTATTGAAAACTGAGTTTTTTCATTAATTTCTGATTCACAGCTAAAGAACATCATGTGAAATGAAGTCTCATGTGCAACTTGTCACATAAATCACTACAGCAGTAAAATTACCAAGAAACAGCTCAAGAAGATACCTTGGGAAATGCAGAGTGTTGCTGCTAAAATATTTTGGCTTACCATTTTTTGCTGAATATTGGGAGTTCTGTGAAGAATATGCAGACTCTCTCAGTTGTAAAAAAGATGTCAAAGGAGCACTAAAAGATCTGAAGTTTATTGCTTATTTTATAAACCCACAGGACTGGAGTTGTTCTTGAGTCTTCACGTTAAACTATTATATAATCCAAGTTGCTAGTTATTTATTGTTACCAGGGGTGTTTTTGTTTTAATATCAGTGCATTTCTTCTATGAGTAAAATATTGTGTAAAAATCAAATTACTTCTCCGTAGCTGTTGCTCTCTTTAGAGTCTGCGAAAAACACATTATATTGCTCAGAAAAATACTGGGTGATGTTATCCTCTAAATCCTGTTAATAAATGACTCAAACAGAGAGGACTGGCTTTAATTTTCTTTTTTTTTTCTTTTTTTTTTTTTTGTTCTAGATCTGTTTTCTTAAGAAGATGAGCTCTAGTTGCTCAAACATGGTGTAAATATTAATAAGTAATGTAAGGTTATGTGGAAGGTAAAAGTTGTGGGAAATGTAAAGGATATGTGACACTTGTAATGTAGGGACATTTCTTAAGAATATTGTTGGAAAAGAAGACAGAGAAAAAGTAATATACCCTACTGAAATACAGAGACCCTAAGGAACAAGAGATAACAGAGACAATTTCTATGACCAGATCTCTCAGCTCACCAATTGAGTAAACACAACTGAACAAATCACTTAAGGCCTTGGAGTGGTTCCATCAGCTTTTTGTAACTGATAAGAAGGGGTGCAGAGGAAGAAGAAAGAGTGTCACAGGTCTCACAGGAACAAAGCAAACTTATTCTCAGAATTTTTAAGGGACACTAAGGGAATGAGTGAAACTTCTGTAGGATGTTGGGGGTTAAAAAAAAAGGTTGACAGAGTTGGCTGAGGTAGACAATAACACTGAAAAAAAATCAGGTGATCACAGATCTATAGAGACAAGAAATCAAGAGCAAAGGAGGCATCTGTGAAAAAGCCTTCCCTATTCCTCTGTAAGGATAATGAACCTCCACTGTCTCTCTGATCTGAAAGAGTTGTCAGGACTGTTACTATGATGGTTAGGAGCATGTAGTTTTAGTCATTCTTCACAACAAAATATAGCAATTTGTAGCATCTGGTGGGCAACTTCACCTCTTCCAGTAACATCATATTTGTTTGCCAATTACTCATAAGAGGGAAAGCTGAAACTGTCTGACAAACCAGTGGGAGAAGAGGAGCCTACCAGCCATAGTCAGTGCAGTCTGCCCTTCACAGAAGTTCACATTGTGGTGGCTCTTTGTACTTGCCCACTCTGGACTACACTGGCTATATTCAGGGATTTTTTCTATCTTGCTTCTACGTTGTTCCTTATCCAGAGACCACAGTCTAGTCTAGTGTGTGTGATATCCCCATTCAGTATGTGAAACAGCAGAAACCAGTTTTATGGAAGTAATGGACATATCTCAGTGAAGACCTGTAACAGAGTATCCTACCCTCAGTCATCTGTTCTAATGACTGCCCCATATATATACATTAAATGAAACACACTAATGGTCTGCTATCTCTATCACTGTGACAGGCTTGAGATTGTTATTAGATACATTAAAGCTCCAGATCACATTTCTTATAATAGACTAATGCAATATTTTATTTGAAGAACAAGTCACTAAATAACTTCTGATGAAATACCCTTTACATATCAAAGTGTTTTTCTCTACTGTAATACACTGACCATTACTTCTACACATGAAACCTAAGTGAAAGATAAAACTTACATACAGTTGAAATTAATGCTTGCCATTTTAATGCTTATAAACACACAATGCATTTTATAAAGAGGCAAGGAATAATTGGTAAAAAATGAAAGAAGGGAAATTCAGATTAGATATTAGGAAGAAACTCTTCACTGTGAGGATGATGAGATACTGGAACAGGTTGCCCAGAGAAACTGTGGATGCCCCATCCATGGAAGTGTTCAAGGCCAGGTTGGATAAGGCCTTGAACAACCTGTTCTAATGGGAGGTGTCCCTGCCCGTGGCAAGGAGGTTAGAACTAGATGATATTTAAGGTCCCTTCCAACCCTGAACATTCTGTAATTCTATGATTCTTCTTTTTTTTGAGCTCTATGTACAAAACCAAAAACTGTAGCTTTTGAAAAGTGAGGGCATTTAACTTCTCTGGACTAATAAAATAATGTGACAGAAAGACAAAAACGCTTACATTTTGGTTTTGTGGCTCAATAACTTTTTTACAAGAAACAGCTACCTCAAGAAAGTGCATTCTTGACATAAAATTCATACTAAGGGTATGAAGATCAAAGTCTACTCTGCATCACACAATTGCTTGATGCAGTACTAGGTTAAATTGGCAACTGCCTTGTCAGTTACTCACTGGAATAAGCAACAGGAAAAAAGAATCCAAAGATGGATAGTTACTCACCTGTATTTTTTATAGAATATGTTTAAAGTTCCAAAAGCACAGTACTATTCTCCGCTGCTTTATAACAGCTAAAAAATCTCCCAGGCATCACAAAATAACATAAACATAGTCAAAGGTCACTGAATCTAATACAAGTTTCTAAATTGATATCCTAGAGTGAAAAAGGAATAGATTTGCCATCTGAACTTTGTATGTGACAATAGTAACTTACTTTAGGGACACAGTTGACATGGGAAATGTCAAAGATTTTTTGTAACTCAGTTAAAAGGCTTTACCCCTTTAAAAGCATTCTTGCTGTTGAGTTCATGAGAGATGTCACAGCACACTTTTAATGTCTCTCCAAAAAGACTGATGCTGGGACTGACTATGTTACTTTTGAACACCTGCAGTTGTTCTTATAGTGTATGGCCAACGTAGAAGTTGTGGAAATTCAAAGATCCAGCTATTCAAAAAATAACTAACTAAATGTAATATAAATCCATTTTTAATAAGTACTTGATAAATAATAATAATTAAAAAACTTTACCTTAGTATATAGAAACATCTTCTTATTTCCATCTTAGAATTTTTTACTACCTTACAGGTTATTACTTCCATTTTTTTTCTTCTTGCACTAGAGGTAAGAGAATACTAAAATCAGTTATCTTTTCTTTTTTAATTTAAGCAGGTGGTGCTGATAAAATATATCTTTCTGTTTTGCACTAAGTTAAAAATAACACAAGGGAGGTCAGGTGTACAGAGATTTAAATAATAGAATTACATGAGAAATAAGAAGTTTTTCTGCTGAAAAAGCATAGGGTAAGAAGCTCAAGTTTTCCTTCACCAGCTGTTACCCTGAAATTGAAAGAGCAGGAACAGAACAGAAAATGAGGCAAAACCCATCCTGACCCACGTGCTCCACATATTTTCTTGACACATTTAAAAGCCGTGTTGAAAACTATCACGAAGAACACAGAAGGACAGCGACAGCCTTCAAGAAAGGTGTCAAGCTGAACAATTTATAATTTATTTCCACTTTTACAACTTCACTGTGAAAATCTAATTTCCCAGATAGAAAACCATGATATGTAAACTTTCATAAGAAAACTTCACTATTGTACTGCTCCACTGCACAGTCAGCCATTCTACTCTTAGATTAATGACTATTTAAACTGCAGTAATTGGTCCTCCTTTGTTGCTGAAAATTATTCTTTCTAAACCACAGAGACTTTAGAAGTAAACTTACTACTGAAAACTCCATGGGATGATGACAAACACACATCTTTCTAGTGCAAATCATGTATAGGACCAGATACATCCAATTATGCAAGACAGCCCATTCAAAAAAGCAGCAAAACCAGTTAATAAGCATGAATTGGATGATCTGATGCAGACCAATGTTTTTTGAGATGCACTAATTCTGAGGCCTGACAGAGGGAATTGTCAGGTCAAAGTGTGAGACAATCCGCTTCACAACTATGAAGTACAGAAGAGTTCAGTTGAGAAAAGAAAGGAAATGAGGCAGTTTGGGCCTCAGTATGTACAGGACATGCTGGAGGACCTTGTGTCTACATTGCAAACAGTGCTCTCCAGACAGCCCCCACCTGTGACTTCAGCCTTGGTGCTACTGGTAGGGGAAAGGCTTTGACTGCATCAAAAGCATACTCAAGAAACTCCAGGTATCGATGCAAGGAATATTACAATGTGTCTTCCTGTACGTTAAAACATTAATGTATATGCCACATAAAGAAGATAATTCTTGCAAGGAGTCCTTGCTAACTATTGTGTACCCGTGGGGCTTCAGAGGTCTGGCTTTTCACAAGACTTGTTAGTGTAACTATCAAACGAAACTGAGAGTATGGTTCTGAACAGGTGTCAGATGAGAAGCTAGTATCCTGAGCATTGGAAAAACAGACCAACAATCTTCAGAAACTTAGAGCCATGCTAGCTGGAAAAAGTAGAAGTGGATAACTTTTGGAGCACCATGTTCATGGAGTATAACAGTCAAGCAAAACTAGTTATATCTTTCCTGATGCTGACTAAATATAGTAGAGCACAGATTAGAAATGACCTAGGAATCCATAATTGCAAAATATGCCAAGTCAATAATTTTGCTTTCACGGTAGGTAATATCTCAGTCTTATGCAATATGAGGTCTAACTAGATGCTCTACTGGTTCCTAGAACACTGTTAGTCTTTTAAACTGGGAAAAAATACATAGAAAAACTCACACATAATTGGATTAAATAAAAGGATAATCAGTATAACAAAATTTCACTAACTTTTATTCACAGTGCACCATTTTTTGTATCTGTAGCAAGATTTCTACTTGGATTTTTGAAGGATGGTCTTTTTTTGTTGAGATAGATTTATTCAATATGCAAGTACAGTGAAGAGGAAAAAGAATCCAAGAGGTACAATACAATTTTGTGAGCATTATACCTTAATCCTAAATGATTTTGTATCTCTTAATGTATTGAGGGATGCATCCTGAGAATGTCTTCGCATTTCAATTGACAATAAAAGGGATAACCATGTTTTGAACTATTAAAACTAGATTATAATTTGCAGCTGAGTTGACATGAGACTGCTCATAATACTGGGTGACACGAAGATAAATTGAGATTACTCTCTTTCATAGGATTAGGGCTGAGAACTTATTTCAGAACATTCAGCTCTTTGTAGAGCCTGTGCATGTACAGGATATAGGAATCTATAACAGCAAACTTTCTTTTACTGGATGCTGAAAAGAACAATTTTTACACTACATTAATTTTCATTTCAGCTTCTGGTCTTCCATGTTTCAAATGACAATACCCCAAAAAGTTAAAAAAACAAAAGACAAAACCAAACCAAAACCCCCACAAAACAAAACAAACAAAACCACAAAAACACACAAAAACCAAAACCAAAACCAAAACAACAAAAAAACACCAGCTAAAACCCCTAACCCCTCTTTAAATTGGATGAGTTTAATTGAGAGGAATAAGCAGCTACATACTCTCTTAACCTCTTAGTATTTCCATTATGTTTTTCCTTGAAGTTAAGTAAAAAATCCAACAAGCTCATTAATCAGGAACATTTAGATAAGTTTTATTATTAAATAATGCAGTCCCCCTATTATACCTTGAATAGGAGTGTGGATTGATTGTGACTGACACAGACAACTGAATTCAATTTAATTTTTAGCTTTTTGTATAATTTTTTGTGAAAATCCATCATGCTCAAAATGCCAAATAGCTTAGGAAATTAATGGCAGTTACTAGCGAAATAATTATTCTTAAAACAATTTTTTAAAGCCGAGTAGGTCCAAAAAACATTTTAACCCAGCTGTTTTGGAGGGATTTTGCTTATAACTGCCTATGTGGTCGTCAGTGGATGAAGCTGGGAATAAGAAAATCCCAGTCAGGTCCTGGGGAACCAACAGTTGTCTTCAGTACATACAAACCAACTCTCTCAATGCAAATATAGATTCATTTACAAAATCTTCAGGTACTACAAATTCAATTGTATCTTCCTATTGCTAGTCAAGCTTAGCACTTCAACACTAATTTACTCATAATCAGACTGAGTCAAAGCCAGCTGTGCCTCAGAATAGAAAATACCTTAGATTTCTTTAGAAGACTTCTGCTAAAATATATTTCCATGAGATCAGGACACGAGCTTATGCAAATACAATCATGCAAACCTTCTGTTGTCATGTCATCGTTGCAGCATAGAAAGCCAGCGTCATCCCAGGATTTAAATGTACTTTGTTACTATATAATATTGTGCAACAATTTAGAAGAAATGGAAAATACAAATAGTATTACTATAATTCAAAGATGACTTGACTTTTTAAAGATAATACCACGGTCAAATAAAAGAGAAGAAATTTTGATCAGTTATTTAAATTCATTACCAGCTTAGTTTCATTAAGACACCATAGTGTGCATCTCAAGAAAAATGCTCTTATTTGAAATGTAATTCAATGGATGTTGTCATCTCCTTTGAATAATTGCACCTTTAAATAATTCTTAGAAAGGGATAAGACAGTAATTGCAATAACTTCTTCGAAATATTCCTCTGAACTTGAAAAACTAATTATGCTTGGCTGATTTTTCAGTTTGTTAAAAAGGGCAAAACCATGCTTTCCCAATTTTATTCCAGATTTGCTGAAGACTGCCTGAAACATGAATCTATTACATACACATAGTTTTACTTCAGTTTTATTCTTAGTATGGAAAGTCCACATTGACTTCAGTGTGACAAAGGAAGTTGCTGGATTCTGACCATTACAGAGGATCTCAATAATCTTCATATAGAATACATATTTAAATTTAAACAAAATCTTCAAGTGAGAAAGTCAAAGAAATATTTTCTCTTCTATCC
Source organism: Platyrinchus mystaceus (assembly GCA_035041135.1). Classification (NCBI taxonomy): domain Eukaryota; kingdom Metazoa; phylum Chordata; class Aves; order Passeriformes; family Tyrannidae; genus Platyrinchus; species Platyrinchus mystaceus. Next base: position 78,849,269 of record JAWWLV010000088.1, read on the forward strand.
AAACATTCAGAAAACAAGTTCCCAAACTCTTTTCCAAGAAGGATTAAACTAAAATTAAATATGGTTTCTGTTGAGAGAGTACAAGCAGACACAACTAGTGCTTGTATATAGGTATCCCATATTTTAGATGTGTTGTCTAACTGTTGACTAATGAACTTTTCCCTGTGTTCCTCCACTGCGAATTTCATCCTTGACCTGTAGATGAAATTTTCCACAAAGAAAAAGTTACATTTCTAGTTAGCAGGATGGGAAGAGTATCACTGGCAACCAGCCATAGTAGCATGCAACCCTTGAGCCTAAGCTTAAACAATTTGCTTAAACAATTATTCTTTATAATACAGTCATTTAGAAGACTAGTTATCTGAAAATTCTATCACTGGATTTAACTCTGTTCATGTTACTACTTTTTTTTTCTGTTTTCTAAAATTTTTACTTGTCGTTACTTTGACCAAATAGACATTTGAGGCCTCAAGGGCCTTTGTAAACCTAACAGGCAAATACAAATGGCAAAGATGCTTTTACAGCTTCTGTGTTTGAAAATATTAGCCTTGACATGATAATTTCCTTTTCTTTTTCCACTTTTTTCAAGAAAAAAAAAAAACAGCAACACAAAAAACCCAACTCAAACAAACCCTCAAAAAAGTTATCCAAAGCTTAGGATAGATACACTACTCCCAGGTACAGACCTGAGAAGTCTGAGAAAACAGACTATCTGTATTTGAGAAGGCTGGGACTGGCAAAAAAGTGAACAGCTTTCACCTACATATGCTTTTGGCTTGTCAGAACAAAAAGGCTTAGTCACTGGGAACGAAGTAGGCAGACAGTACCTACTATAGATGGGGAAATCTCTTCCAGAAGTTGATCTCACTCTTTTTTACATTCTTACCCCTCACTGCTCTCCCTTACCCTTCCTCTGTGACAGCAGCAGTAAAAGCCATTTCTGAAAACCTGATTTATTTCCCTTGTTCCATTTCTCTATATCCATAGGCAGGACTCAGTCCTGGCTCCTTCTCTGACCTCCCCTGCTGTCAGAGAATATAAGCAGGAGGAGAAGCTTTGTGAATCCTGCAATGCCTTAGGATGAATTCCCTGTCATGCAAAATAATGGTGGGAAAGAGGAAGTCTCGTGAGAGAAAAACAAATTTCTTCAAACACCTCCCAGATTCCTCCAAAACACTTCTGCCTTCAGCCCTCACTTTCCCAACAGAGGGTCTACATTATTATATACCTTTACTGCTACTGTATTTAACTTCTAGGCTGATTAGATGAAGAATTAGACCTCAGAAAGTCTTCCAT
>JAWWLV010000088.1:78850664-78901595 GCA_035041135.1 Platyrinchus mystaceus
AATCGCATCTTGTCGATCTCACCCAGGGAGTCTTTCTGCTGTGCCTTTTGCAACCAGACTTGTCTATCTCGCATTGGTCTTTTCAGCCATCAGCGCACTTGCAGCAAGCGTGGGTAGAGCCCTTCACAAATCTTTGTTTGCGAAGCCCAGCCATGATGATTTAACTTCCAGGCTAGACTACTCAGATCAGCATAGCAAGGTGGGTAACCTTAAGAGCTGAGGAGAATCAGATGTCTTAGGTACATCCTTCACTAGCACACACTGCTCATCCCACAATTAGGCCAGATGTGTACATCGCCAGGGCCATGAAATGCCCCTATTACATGGCTATATTTCAGGGGGAATGAAAGGAGGACATGGCCTGCTTCTAGCCCTTTTACCTCTTTTTCCTTCATTGACAGAAAGACCTTTCAGCTCTGAAAAAGAGAAGAGGCTGAGCTGCAGAAAGTGGATCACATGATGCTATGGTCAATCTAGAATGGTATAATACCCAGTAATTTTATTATCAAGTACATCTTGAGGTTTAGCAGTAGGATAGTGACTGTAAGTACCTACTGGGTTATGCACTACTTTCAGTTCAGAATTAGATGCCTGTCTCAGGCTGGGAATCACAAACCAAGGGTCTTGGACTTAAGAGACATTTTATTATTCCTCCAGATAGAGATGATGATCTGCTTTTGTTTTTTCACTCTCCCTATTGCTGACTTCAGTGACCAATGATATTATCTAAGATGAAAACTAACTTTTAGTCTAACCAAAAGTTTGGGCAATGGACTAGTTGGTCGCTTTTGTACTCAAGTCAAGGGCAAGACTCTATTCACTGTTATCTGCCACCAGCAAGCTCGGCTCTGGTTGCAACTCAGTAGGCGTTGAGAGGTGGAGATGCATGTAATACCAGTTATGGTAGATGGTTAGGTTTGGGTCTTACTCTGGTTTTGAACCTAGAAGTGCTCTGCCCACTGATCCTAGTAGTTGGGTGAAGTCTGGTTTGGTATTGAGGGGTGCTGCCAGACTGAATCACTCTCAGTTGTAACTTACTGATTTTGACACAGGTGGATGGGCCATCTTCACTTAACCCAGAAAAGGGACATATACTAGTCATCTATATGGTCCAATAAATATGGAAATAAAACTCCCCAAAAAGGAGACCTCAGGCCGAAAGCAAGGCATTCTGGCGCTGGGAAGATATGTAGCCTTTGGCCTTCCAGCGAAACGAAGGGTGGTCACCTCAACCAAAATCTCGGTGAGGTGAAGAGGGAACTTCAGCCAGATGAAGCTCCTGCTCACTGGAGAGTTTGGGTAAGCTGCGAGAACGCCAGGCGAGAGGTGGCAGCAGCGAGTCGCCGTGCAGCCCGGCCGCGACGCTCGGTCGGTCCCGCTGCCGCCCCAACTCAGCCCGGTGGCAGGTCCCGCTGCCGTGCCCGCGATTGTCCCTGTGGGGCCCGCCATGACATATCCAGGGCGACGGGCGGTGCTGGAGGGGCGCGGGGAGGCGGCGGGGGGGGATGGATGGGAGCGCCGAGTCCTGTGGGAGCGGCCGGCATGGCAGCCCCTGGCGCCCGGGACACATGCGGGTCCCCTCCCTGCGGGGCAGGTGCTGCGGCCGCGGGCTCGGGCAACAAATGACCAGCTGTAGGCGCTGCCCCGGCGCCTCGGTCGACTCTGTGGCTGTCCCCATTGCCGCGCTGATGCTCAGCCTGCTGTAAGCGGGAATTAGCAGCAGTTACCCCGGGAAACAACCCCCCAAAAATTGGTGGTTTTGCTCAGGCACCAAAACTCTGCGCAGCGAGTTGAAAGGAGCCCTGGAGTGGCAACTTTCAGGTGAGTGCTGCAACTGCATTCCACACAAGTTTCTCAGCGAAGAGTTAAGGGTGCACAGGAGTAAAACATGACTTCCATATTCCTTACCCTCTCTTCTCGCAAGAATACTTCTGAAAACATGGTAGATTTCCCACCTAGGTTTCCCAAGGAGGGCAAGAGAGAACCGAAGGAAACACGAGACACGAGGGGAAGGAGCTCTTGCTTCTCTGTTGCTGTCACCGCTTTGGCTGGCAGACCTCAAGTTCCCAACCCATGACGGCAGGAGCCGCGGTGACTGCCGAGGGGCTGCTACACACCGACGCCCCCCGCCCCGGGGAGCACCTCCACACCTGCGCCCGCCGCCGCCCCGCCTCCCCCTTCCCCAGTAAATCAGAGCCCCCCCCACACTCTCCTTGGCCGCGGGGTGTTGGGGGAATTCAGGGACGCGCCCCTCTGGGGAGACACTGAGGGGGACCTGGCCCGGCCCTACCTCGGCCCCGCCCGGCACGGGCGGTGGCTCCTCATCTGGAGCGGGGCCGCCTGTCCGCCTCTTCCCCCCTCACCCCCCCTCCCGCCCCAGCGCCGGCTGCTCGGCCGCGGCGGGCGCGCTCCTGCTGGGGAGGGGACGGGCAGGGAGGGGCGGAGGCAGGCGGGAGGGAGGGAGGCAGGGCGGGCGGGAGCGCGGCGGCGGCAGATGCTGCGGCGGCGGCGGCTGTGTCTCCTTCGGCCACATCCCGCGGCCGGTGCGCCCGCCCGGCGCGCTGCGCTACGGCGCCGCCGCGCCGCCTGCCCCAGCCGCCGCCGCCGCAGCGGCCCCGCGCCTCGCCCCAGCGGCGGGGCGGTGGATGCCGAGCCCTCCTCGCCCAGGCAGCCAGCGGGCAGCTGTCCTGCGGCCGAGACCCGCGGAGCCGGACCGGCGCGCTCGCACGGACACGGGGACGCACGGGCGCACAGGGGCACACACGCACGCCCGGGGGGGGGGCAAGCCGAAGATGCTGCAGCTGGGCAAGGTCAGGACCTTGCGGTGAAGCCCGGGGCCGTCGCTCGCCCCCCCCCTTTCCCCCCTTTCATCCTTGCCTAACGGACTGAGGATTTGCTCTTGGATTTTGGTATATGTTTGGGAACAAGCAGGCTGAATCGGCGCCAATCGGTGAGTACGACAGGCACTGTAATGGTGCCAGGTGCCCCCCCGCCCTTCCTGCCTGCGTGATGTTTCTTTTTGGTGTGGGGTCCTGCGCTGCTCCCCTCGCCGAGACAGCCGGGCTGGGTTGGGCTGCAAGGAGCAGTGTTTGTGCCTTCAGCCGAGAGGTAACAAAGTGCGTTATTTCCCCATGGTTCTTCCTCCTGCGCCTCCCCCCCTCCATCGCTTTCCTCCCTTTCTTTCTACGTTAGTCGTTGCTTATGTAGGGCATCCACGGCACGGTGTCTCCCGACGCCCTGCACTGATGTGCTCGTTATGGCAGTGAAGTCATGGGCCAGGGAGGAGGAGGAGGAGGAAGAAGAAGAAGGAGCCCGGGGACCCGCGGGCGGGGGCAGCGCCCGGCCCTTCGCGGAGCCCGGGCCCTGGGGCGGCTCCGAGCGGCGGCTGCTCCGCGGTTCTGTGTGTCTGTGCCGCATGTGTATGTGTGTGTGTGCGGAGGGGTGTGTGGGGTGTGTGTTCTTCCTTTGAAGCCACCGTCTGCGAAATCCTGCGCTCGAGGAGCGGGCGGAGGGGGTGGGGAGCGGAGCCGCGATGTGCTCTGTGATGTTTCGTTGATCTATATTTAATGGCTGAAAGGAGAGATGCTTTTCTTTCCTTTACCCTTACCTTACTCTTATTCTGGTGTGTAATGTGCTTGCATTGATCTGTCAAAGCGTAGTTTCAGCTGAATCAAGTCACCACAGAGGAAGGAGGTGCAGTGGCACAGGCAGTACATGTAATACACAAATTCATTTGGCCAGGGATCTTGGAGAAAAATGAAAAAAAACCCTGAAGAGGGATAATTTTAGAAACCATGTTAAATTTCCCCTGGAGGGATTGGAAGCACAAATACATGGGAGAGTGTAATACAGTATTTCGTGCAGATACATTTTTTTTATACTTTGTTAGAGTGTGCTTTGTTTGGATTCAGGGTGTCATGGTTAACCCTATGCATTACAGGAAAAAATATCCAAAACTTGGTGAAATATTTAGAAATGAAGAGGTCCCTTTATTGAACAGCCAGTTCTTAACTTCATTGGCTGTAGTAATTGATATTTGTGCCCCTTAAAACATGTATGCCTTTTTATAGGCAATAACGAGGAAAGTAAAAACTTCACATTGCAGATTTATTTTCTAAGTCTATATAGGTAGCCTGTATGTAAAGTGAAAACAGTGAGTCAGCCTGAGCTGAGGTTCATAACAAACCTCTCCATAAGGTACGTCAAGACTTACGTATCTCAAGAAAGAGAGGACAACCCAGAAATATATGGAGTTTATGTAAGTCTGTTGTGGCTTTTCCAAAATCAAGAGAGGAAAAAAAATCTTTGTCATCCTGTATTTAAAGATATATTCATCCTGACTTAAAAAAAAACCAAACTGATTATATAACTCATAGGCTGGGTTGATAATTTTCAGACAGCCTGCTTAGTTGATCAGTGTATAAATGACATGGCATGAAGGGGTTAAGGGCAGGTCTCTAGAGAAAGCTGCTACATATCCTACTAGTGGGCCTCTGAGAGTCAAGTGGCTTTTTATGAGCCTATTTGCCTTTACACAGGTTATCTGTGGAGGAGCCCCAACCTTAAATCCAAACCACCTAGGAAGGATGTGCTATTTAGGCAAAACATTATACGATGTTCAAATACCCTTCTAATACTGTTTCTGAGCCAAGTTGGTGAAGCTGCCTCTCTTCAGTCTGTGAATGACTTGACCCTTTGGGAGCCTTGACTGACTATCAGTCTGTGTCCTGCAAAACTGCAGAGAACTTGTGATTGATCATCGACGTTAATGAGAAGTTGATTAATAGCTCGGGACTGGTTTGAATGTGATTATGTTAAATGTTGTAGTTCCGAAACAGGAGATCGCATCTTGATCACGTTGCTCAGAGATGGTTTTTGCAGTCTGTTATATAAGAGAGGCTTGGGGAAAAAAAGGGAGTTGCGGGCTATGCTCTGTATACATACCAAAGGAAATACCCCTCAAACCTGCTGGTAGGAAGCAAAGTATTTATTTCTGAGTGTCAGTTGTATGACTTTTTGTGGCTTGCAAGAAAGATGGTTTTGGGAGAGAACTCAAGCTATAGTGCTCAAGTTCTGGTTGTCAGGTACCTTAATAGACGTTAAAAGCAATAAATAGCTCATTGGTGACACAAGTTTGTGACTTTTGCTGGGGTTTTTTTTGGATAATGGTACTAAAAAAAAATTCATCCTCACATAATGAACTCTGACAGGCAGCTGCACAAAATAGAAATAGTAGCAACTAAAAAAACAAGATGTTTGCATAATTTTAATTTGCATAATTTACCTTTGCTGATGGATGGTATCAATTTAATGGCTGTGGTTCAGTGTTGAATATTTGTTTCTCAAGACACATGTAAAATCAACTTATGCTACAAAGGAAGTGCCAAAGCAGTTTTTTTTAAGGGTTTTAAGAAATGCATTTTTAGGTAGGGCTCTAAATTGGCATGTAAATGGAGCAGCTAACAGAATCAGCGGAACTCATGAGTGTTAAATCTTGCACTAAATTTCAGATACACTTCCTATTTCATGGTTCAGTGTGATATGATTTTTAGAGCTGATCACTTGTGGAAATTCCAGCATATCTTTGTTAGGATTTCAAGCATATGTTTCTGTCCTAGAAGTAACTATTTTCAGAAGTATCAGCAAGATAAGGAAAATGCATAATTACAGTACTCTTCACTTAAATGAGGACCTGTGGTTTTGATGCTTATTGATGCTTGTAAGTCATGAAGAAGTTGAGATTTGAAGTTACAGCTGAGGTTTGACAAAAATGAAAGTGATTGTATTTCCCTTTGAAGGTCTCAGTAAGATCTTATTACAGGGTGAATTGTGGATGCTTATTTAACTGCACAATATTAAATTTAGTAGTATAGTTATTAATAACAAACAAGTAAGAAATAAACTTTAATGGAGGAAGCATTTTTAAATATAGTGAATTTATTTTTAAGTGACAGAATGACTCTCAAATAGGAGTAAACCACATTTGCTCTTAGAGATTGTTTTTGTCATGACAAAAGACATTACACTATGGAAAGTGTTATTTTTCTGACCTTTGTTTTTTATGGGGGCATGATGGGAAAAGTAATTTCTTTCATGTGAATAAGAAGTCTCCATGCAGTACAGGAGTGCAATCCTCTGCTCATGCACTGCAGAACCACATGACCCTTTGGCTAATGGCTCCTTTGTAGTTAGGCTCACTTGGAAAGAAGTCTGAATGCAGCATGACACACTGAAACAATTTGTTCTATCCCCTTGAGATGTGCTAACTTGGTGTCACAAATGGGTTGTAAAAGCAGATTGCCTGACCAGATTCTCTGGCACTATACTGGACAAAATTTAAGTTCAATAATATCGAAAAGGAAATATGGTAGCTGTTTGTATGTAAACCAATTGCCATGTGAATAGATATTATTTTTTTTCTTGTATTAACTGCCAGTTCAGTGTAAAACTGAGAAACAGAGAAACATCTCATTATCCATGAGAGCAAGTTTAATATTTGTTTAAATTGCTCTTGGCATGTTAACTTCTAGTGCATCCTACTGGCTCTTAATCTACCTATTTTACTTTACAAAATTCAGTTATATTAATAAGCAATAACTTCAAGACATATCAGCATGGAGGAGTATTTATTATCTTCTCTTTTTGGTCACTGCATATTTTACTGAAGTTTCTACAAAAAAAAAACAAACCCCAAAAAAACACAACCAACCCACCCCCCCCCCCCAACAAAACGGCCTTCTAAGGAAACTAAAACTTCGTGTTTCCCAAAGCTGCCAAGAAGGTGATAACTTTATAAAATTCATATATAAAATAACCTTGTTTGATGTTGCATTTTATTGTGGTTTATTGCATTAGTCATAATAATTCTACTATATAAAAAAACATTATTTTCTGCTTGTTTTAATTCATTTTAAGAAGCCACAAATATGTAGAGTTTGAATAGTAACATCCAAAATCAAGAACGTTTGAGACCCAAAGGGGCTTTACTTTCTCTAGGGGAAGATTTTGCCTTTTCCCTCCTATTTTTCCTATGTTTTCTTGTCCCACTCCTTTTTTTTTTTATTTTGTTTTTGCCAACTTTGCAACTGATTTCTTTATCTCCCAAAAATCTTCACAGTACAGCAATTTCCTTTTGGTCAAGAAAGTTATTTTTGGAAACTGACAGTAAAACTTGAATTTGTCTTCTTAGTGTAACATAAATGTTATTCTTTTATAAGCCATGGCTACATTCTTGTGTTCTAACACAATCAGTTGTTATTCAGTTAAGTAGCACCAAAATATCCCTTTAAGGTTGAATTTTTGAAGGGAGCCAAATGAAATAAACAGATAGTGTAAACAGGTATTCTGATGGGATTCTTAATTGTTTTAAATCCACTGGATAAGACTTGGCTCTTACACACTCATTTATATTAGATTAATTTCTTTCAGATTACTAAAATGTTTGGGAAAATAATTAGAAATAAGTTTCAATGTTGTGGTAAAAAATTGCTGTACCTTTTAGCTCCACCAGGTTTACTAAGGGCTGTAATCTGCATCCTGTAAAGGTATAATATGCCTTCCATCAGAACCAGCAAGCAGTTTGAAAGGGTTACTGGCAAGGAGCGTTTCAGAGGTAACTCAAGGCTCCGGACAATGATTTTCAGGGTAGTTCCCGCTTCCCAAGAGAGTACTTCTACAATTTTTGTAACTGGAAAGCAAGAAAGCATGCACTGAATGTTGAAAAGAGAACATGTGAACCTTACAGTTTTTCTTTACAGTTTTCCACTAAAATATTGAAATTCATGAGTGTGTGTATTTTTGGAATGCTAGCTGATCTAGAGATGTTTTTGTTGATTTTGTTTGTTGTTTTTTTCTTTAATATATACATTATTTTAGATTTATGTGAGCAAAGAAACTAACTTCTCTGAAGATGACATACACGAATCAAATTCTGGCATCCTGGTATTTTGTCCTAATGTTGTAGTTGGCTGGCGTCCTAGTTACAGAGGCCGGGACCAGTTTATCACTATGTGGGTATAACCAAAACTGTGTATTCTACGCCCTCTATGTAATTTCTGATGGGCTGTTAATAATGGATCATTTGTAGCAGCTGCCTAGGGCACAACTGACACCTCAGGCTACAAGCTGGGTGTTAAAGAAACCCTGGGAAGGGTGTTTCTTTGTCTTCACACTAATAACTGTGATAACAGCTGTGATAACTCCCCTCCGGGGAGGCATTAGCACCTTCACACGCAGCCTGAGGGGGCATCTCTGCTAATGGGCCATACTGGAGTGGCAAAATAGGCAGCTGCAACCACCTAGACCAATAAAGACTCCAAAAATATCCCATGACTCAGAGAGTTGAATCACCCATTGTGAAACTCCCCGCCCTGGTGGAGGTACTGAACATTCCCACCTGAGCACATATAATCTTGGGGTTTTGGGATTTATGGCACCACTTGTCAGATCTAGAGGACGACCAGAATTTCAACAGGACTGCGACTGCCACTCTCGACAAGACTGAGATCATTACTTCAACAGGACTGCGACTGTCACCCAGACCAACAGGTTTTCCTTTCCTCTTACTTTGCACCACGGGCTGCTCAGCACAGGGGCCAACGGAACACTGTTCTGTTCTTGTCCCACAGTGCTGCGTTATAAAGCTGTTTGCAGGGGAGTGGAAAACAGTTTCTCTCTATATCTTTGCATTTATTGTCATCTTTCTTTTTTTAGTAAATCGTAACTCTGACTTGTAATCTCCCTTGAGTTGGGTTCATTTTTTCCCACGGGTTTATTTCTGTACCAGCACAGCTGGGTATTAATCAGGTTTATTTGAAGGAGGGTTGTTGTCCCGGTCAATTTTGCTTGCTCAAAAGTAATCGTTCTTCTTGCCAAGAGGTTGACTGTTGCTTTACCTGTTTGGCATATGGGAAGGCAAAAGCCTTTTCATGCTCATTTTTTTTCATGAAAAGTGTCATGACATTACATACGGATGTTCATATTCAGGGAAAAGCAGAGTGAGAAGGCAGAAGGCTGTGTCAGAGAATGGTTATCTAAGGAAACAACAGCTTAAAGGTTTTCAGCAATGGAAACGGCTCAAGGTTAGACATGAAACCCTGCCTGGACAAACCTTTTACTTGTTGTCCTGTATCCCAGAATCTGTAGAGTAATTGAGTTGTTTAAATAAGCAGATACCCGAAGACATTCCTAACACCATCAATTTCTCACATTTATTACACCAACTAAACTTCAGGATATCTTTTGAATGTGCCTAATTTCTGAGTGGTGTGATACTGCAATAAGTGAGATTCTGTGTGATCTAGAAGCTGAAGTCTCATAGAAAGTTGGAGTTGGGGCTGCTAAACAGGTTAGATACTAAATACAGAGTGGTATATCTAGTGAATTCTTACAGATCAAAAATCTAGGTCGGTCTGTGAGCATTTCAACAAATTTTAACAATGTGATTAGTCATATTTGATACTTTTTGAATATTTCTGATGAAGTACCTTTATTCTTGTTCACCACATGATGGTAACCTGGACCTTCAGTTCACTGCCTAACCTCGTCTGACCTAGTGTGCTTAAAAATGCAGTGACTAGAACAAAAAAAAATCTGGGTCTTTTAAAAAGTTTGTGTTTTAATGAAGGACGTTGACAGTAATTGATGAATTGCGTAATTCTGGCTGTAAATGGTTTTAAAGCTTGAGTTACAAGAATAATGTGATTTTGTATGTGGATTTGCACTGCAGTGCTGATGTATGTCATCTGGTGGTACATGGGTAAACTTGAAAGTGTGATAGTGCATCTCTTCTTTAAAAGTGTCAAAAATATAGAAGGCATAACGCATTCTCAAAATTTTCATTACAGTTAAAACAACAGAAGACAGTTGGCTTCTGTTTTCTTTATTTATGTCATTTAACTGCATTAAACTTACCCACAGAAGGATTTGCAGTAACAGGGTTTGGAAGTTCTGTCCTGCTTAGGGATCACCAGGTTAATTCCCAAATGCCTCAGCTATGTCTATGTGATTTTCAGAAAGTAAAGTTTGGTCCATTCTGGGAAAAATAGTGTTTGTAATCTGCAACAGATGGCAAGGAATAAATGCTACACATACATTCATTTTATTGATGACTAACAGCTTTCTATAGTTGAATGCGTAGGAGGTAGACAATACCAATTCCTCTTTTTCTGCTGTATAAACATGATGGTCCCTTAAAGATTTTGTAGGTTCACTAGTATGTATTTTTGGTTGAAAGTGTTTCTGACAAGATTGGCAGCTTATTGCACTTATTTTTCACTTCTGACTTCTATTGCCTTTACCAAGAACAAGTAAATTATTACATAGAGCCTCAAGAGTCTTGGGGAACTGTGACTTAAATCTCTTCAAAGAAGAATGGACAGGTTGAGCTTAATTAGAATCATGCATGTCTAATCAAAGGGTAAATTTAGAATCACAAGTTTTAAGAACTGGCATTAAAAGCAGAGTCATGATACCAAAAAAATCTTTTTCATTTAAGTGGGAGCATTGAACAGAAGCCATAGTATATCTGTGAAGCCTAATGCACTATTCTGATAAGTGATTGTTTAATACCCTCAGGTGAATAGGCCTTCCTAATATGTGTCATTACATAGCTTTTTCAATAAGAACAAATTCCAAAGCATGCATTTCTGGTCAAATTATGGAAGTTCGTTAGCCTCTGAGTGTTTCCACTGGGATCCTGTGCACTTAATTCTCAAAGCTGACTCTCATAATGAGCACCCAAAGGATGGATAATACTCCTCATTTCAGAAAGGAACAAACATTTCTGTCTATCTTATGTAGCATAGATCTGTGCAGCAATTACTTTATGTGGATGAAATGGAAAGCTATGGTGTGAAACATAACCTTTACATCTCTTCTTTGCCTGTTTTGAGGTTTGAGTTTTGATTAGTTGTCTTAAAGGTTCCCTCTCTATAAATACCTTTTTAATTGAAAGTAGCAAAGATTAATCAGCTTTGTAATTCTTACTTTTTTATCCCTAAGTCTGAGAGGTACAGTTCTTGTTTAGGTCTTGCTGGTTTAGTTTGGGTATTTTTTTTGCCAGTCTAAAGAGATGTGAATTTTTGGTAGTGAGTAATAAATATTTCTTGTATTTCATGTGTATTAGTATAACAATATTTGAACTGAGCAGAGGAGACATCTGGTTTTTACCGGTAAAAACAAAATTCCAGGCTTTGATCATGTTTTATGCCTTCAGTTTAGCTTACAGTGGATAAAACTTTGCACAGATAAGTAAAGCAATTTTGTTTGATTCACAAAATAAGATTTTTTTTTTTTTTTTTGTGAGCAACTGCAAAACAAGCATTTGAGGAATGTGCTATACCTGACAGTGCCAGCTAAATGTTGCACGTTTGACCTACTTCTGGGACATCTTGGATTTTTGAGATCTGGCATCTGTTTGACCTCCTGAACACACTGTTGTCATTTCATTGGAAAGCCTATGGGGTAAAGTCACTTAAAAGAACCTGATTTTCCTGTTTGTGTGTGAAATCCCTATATGCATTTACTGAAACCAGAGCTGCCCAGTAAGAGGGAGCAGGAGTTTCCTCTACAATTGTGCTCTCAGCCCACCAGAGTCCTCAGGCTGACATTGCTGATGGATTGCTCTGAGACTCTTAGCATGGTCTTCCCTAAAAATATCCAGTGAGGAGCTACTTGGCTTTTGATCAGTGGTGATGACAATATTTCAGGTCCCCAAATGACAGATTATTGGTTGTCTATTGACAGAACAGACTTGAAGCAACAGTGTTTATCAAGGAACTAAACACTGCAATATAAATGGCTTTTACATGTTTGTGGGGCGAGGGGGGGGTGTTGTTTGTATTGGTTTTTTGTGGTTTTTTTTTTTTGTTTGTTTGGGGTTTGTTTTTTTTGGGGGGGGCCCGGGGGGGGTTTGTTTTTTTTTTCACTGTACACAATGTCCAAAGCAGAGAAAGAGATCTGAGATACTGATTACAGCAGATCAAAAAAAGGCTGGGTAGGAAGTTAGAGACAGGGAGACAGACTGGAAGGCACAATTGCTATATATTGTAACGAATAGGAAAGATGATAAGTCAATCTTTTAACATGGGTAGTTGATCCAGTCTGATTTCTAGCAAATACTTTTAGGAATCCATTTTTAGGAGTGTTTTATTTTCAAAAGTGCATCAGTTCTAACAGGACATCTTGCACAGATAAGCAATACGTGGTTTAAAGATGTTTAAGAAATGCATGCATGCATATATTTTACTTGTGTACTCTAAGCCCATATGAAATTAGTTGCACCTGTGTCAAATGTTAAAATTCTTCTGCTGTATGTGTGTTACATAACTTGCATATTAACCTCAAAAGCAATGTAATTTTGTATTCTCCCCCTGGCAAAATTGAATTGTACTCTTACTGGATTTGGTAACAGAAGTCCAACTGATTCAATGGGGTACCTGTGTTTTACTAGATGTACCTTAGTAAAAATATTTTTTTTTGTTTATTCAGCCTTCTTTCACTTGACTCTTCAGTAATTCCATAAGATAATGTTTGTCATGAAACAGTTGTGATTTTTTTTATGATTGGTTGGGTTTGTTTTTGTTTTCTTTTTGTTTATTTGGTTTTTAAAAAAGAAAATTACAGGTATTACAGTGTTATCATAAAACAGGCACGACATCTGCCTGTTAAGTGATACATCTCAGTAGTAGTTAATATTTTTTATACTGTTTGGTCAATATACGAGCTGTGGAGGGGAAGGGGGAATGGTGCAGGAGTTGGAAAGAGAAGGAAAAAATTGGAATACTAGTTTGTTTAGCTAACTTATCTTACTAACATATCCTTCCTGACCTGTAAACCAGTATAGTTCTGGAAGTATAAAGTTTGTTTACCTGATACCGTAGTGTGCTTGTCATTAAATGGGATTGCTCTCTAGGAAGTTGTATAGACCTCTAAAACAAATAACTGAGTTTTTAAATTCACTTTTTTATAATGTATGTAGCATGCCTACAGTAATATTCCAGGATTGTAAAAAAGAAGCAAAGACCCCTGATTTTTGAAGGGCTTAATATTCTTATAATAACATTTAAGTATCCATGCTTTTCAAATACTTTTCTAATAAATTGTTATTTAAATATGGTCTTTTGATTATATTTGAGTTTAATAACTATATAGTATTAGGATGTGACCAAAAATAAGATTTGTCACGTTTTTGTTTAGGAGTGTCTAATTTGTATATATCATGCAATATATTCATATTTTTGCTTAACAAAAGAGAATAAGTAGTTGATATGAAAAAGATGAGTTGGCCAGGGAGGAATGGCACAAGTGGAAAAGTGATGCTGTTCTGAAATGCAGATGTATAGCTGTCCTTTAGAAATAAACTTTGTATCTAAAACCTGGTATTGTGAAATCAATCACAAGTCTTTAACCCTTTCCTGTAAACTACTGTAAGATGCACATTTAAGGGAATGGGATACAAAAATAAAATTATTTTAGCTATCCTCAAACTCCACTGAAGTAGTAGAAGATTTATTGCAGTGATGCTGCCTCCTTTAGCTAATCTGAAACCAAACACATCTCAGCTTATACCATTCCAATAGGCAAGGTTCTTCATGAATTATACAGGCAAGCTGAGGTACTGTCACTACCACTTACTGCCAAGGCTGATTTTACTTCTGAATGGGAGCACCTACTGAAAACTTGTACCACATTTCTACATAGACATTTCTACCTTTATGTATGTTCCCCCTCCTTGATACAGAACCTGAAGTGTCTGTCTCTCTTATACCATCTACTTAATTTGGTTCTACCATAACTGTTATTACGTACTGTAGTCTTGTTGTTTCACTGTAAGAAAACAAATACTTTTTTTCCTTAAAAAAAGTGAAGAACTTCATCTAGCCTGAGTTTCAGGTGGCTACCAGACTTCCTAACAAAATGATGGAAAGTTACATATTTCAAATTCCCTCTCGTTTTTATTTTCAACTTTTATTTGAATACCAATATCCCACATATTAATATATGTGCATTCAAGAAACATACAGAAGAATGGGTATTCCCAAATGTGTTCTTAGCATCCAAAGCTTGCACTTCTGTCCTTAGTCTGTGAAAGGAAAGGGTTAGAGACTTGTGATTGATTTCACAATACCAGGTTTTAGATACAAAGTGTATTTCAGAGGCACAGCTCTACATCTGCGTTTTACAGGGACAGTTGAAGAAAGGAAGGCCAGCAAAAAGCTTTTTCTTCTTTGCACATGAATCATTCTAGAGCTTCTTAAAAAAGTTGACTTAACTTGCTGAATGAATTTATAGAACACTGTGTGGCGTTTCTGATGTTTTAATCTTCACATTTTTCATACATGTGTAGAAAAGAAGAATAAAAAGGGACTTACAACTTGTAAGCATTTATACACCCAAAACTTTTGAAGGTATATGCAGAGTTTTTCATAATACCTAAATATGACATTCAAATATTACCCAAATCATAACAGACATGTAAAGTAGTATATGTCTCTTCATTGTTTATTTCTGTCAGGCAGTCTTCCTCTATTGTACAGATTTTTTATTCAGTTGTCTTGAAGCAATCATTAATGGCTTAAATTAATGATTAATGGCTCATGGAAATTGCTGTGGTCTTTCAAATTCTGTTCTTGACTTTTTTTTTAAATTATTTTAAACAGCTGGCATCTCTCCTGGCCTCTGACAGAATGCAAGTGCTATCACTTGTTAACAGTGTACATGCATTGTATATTGCATCCCTCTACAGTTTATGATACTACTTTATAACTGAAATAATTTTATGGTGCAAAAAGGTGTTTTCAAGGAGCTGAAACTGCTGCCTCTAGATGTAGGTGAGCTCATAGGGGAAGCCTTATGAAAATCCTTCATTCAACTTGTTTGCAGCTGTTGTTTCAAAATTTCCTACCATTCTACTCCCATGAAATCAAACTTCTCAGTGTTTCAGTGGAAGTGTATTTGCTGCTTATTGATGCTGAATTTCAGTAGGCTAATTTTGTTATGGCACTAGACGTAAGTTACAACAGGACCTTGAAGCTAGTTGTAAATATCCCACTGTTTCCCACATTGAAATACAGAGTGAGCTCAACACCTCTGAGTTGATCTGTGACCCCTTACAAGCAGTAGCAAACAGAAGCACAGTCCAAACTGTGCTGCAGCAGTCTGCCTGTGAGTGGCATATAACCAATTCCCTCCCAGGGCGCATTTAGAAAATTGCGTGCAGTAGATTCATTAACTGTACCGTGTACGAAAGACCATATGCAAGAATGCAGATGGAGGAACAGACTGGAATCATCTAAGCAATCAAACATAGTGGTGGCTTTTTATTTTGTAGTACATCAGTGTTTTGACAACCGTACTTAGATCACAACCCTGTTGAACCTGTGCTGTCCAAAACATACTCACAGATGGTCCTTGTGCTGAAAAGTTCAAAAACGTATTTAACAGAACTGAAGGAAAAACAAGTCAAGAGAGGTTTAAAACAGGTCAGGAACAAGCATGCAAATAGGATCCTGGTTGCTTGTGTACTCTGTCTCCTAGAACATACAGCCCTTTCCATGTTGCTTAAGCAAATATCCGTCTCTTGTTACATTGCTCTCAGTGCATGGGTGGCATAAAACTTAACTTCTGTTTGACTTCATCCAACATTTTCCAAAGTTGTTAACAACGTAGTTTATGTGATGTAAGAGGTTGTGTTTTTTTGTTTGTTTTGTTCTGTTTTTTGTTTTTGTTTTTTCAAAATAGGAAATGTCATTACTGAGCTTCTGTCACATCTTTAAGAAAATGAAAACAAATAAAAAACCCAGTAATTTGAAGGAGTATAATGGTGGGTGGGGTAAACCGTACTGAGTCCCTTCTCTCTGAGAATTTTAAAGAACAAAATCAGGACTTGCTTTGGCAAGAATAATGAAGTTTCACAAAGCATCAGTTAATACTCTGCTGCTTACTACACCATTAATACTACCACATTAATATAGAATGTGTAAGGAATGTTATTAAACCCATTTATAAGCAACAGAGCATTGCTGTTGTTTCATCATGTACTAAGAGAGGACAGACAGCTTCTGTTCCAGCTTTGTTGTGGTACCAATTCCCTTTCAATCCTTTTTTTGTTTCAAGGAAAAAGAAGCAGTTTCAGTGTAGGAAGATGAGGGACAAATATTTAAAGTACCTATATTTATAGGTTTTCTTCTTCAAACAAGCATAAAGTTGATGTTGAAGTAAATAAAGATTCTTTCAGCAGAATAGTTAGCATAGGTGAGCCCTATAATGTTTGGACAATTTCTCAGCAATTTTTTCTCACTTTCACAAAACATTAATACTATTCTAATCTGATTGCCTAAAAGTATCTCAGAGCTTTTAAGATGATTTCTCACAAGTGGTATTTTCTGACATAGTTTTTCTTGACATTCATTTTGTAAGGAGAAATAAACAAAAGACAAAGGAAACAAAAAGGAAACAGAAGGGGAAGGGGCCAGTGTGGCTGAGCACTCCAGGCTTGGCTCGATGGATCAGAAAGTAATTGTACACTTTTCTTTGCACTTGGTTTATTAGGTCAAGGTTTCCTTTATAACTTCATGTGTTTAAAATAAAATAGCTCAACAAATATAGGTGGCAAGAATGTATAATTTTTTGGACATGTTATAAATTGTGTTTATTATCCTGGAATAATGTACAGGTAGCAATATAGTACACTATCAGAACTGTAATTAATGCAATACTAATTTGAACAAGAAAATTTGTTAAAAACTTAACAAATTCCATGAAGCATTAGTTATAGCTTTTGTAGCTTCTGATCTTTCACTTAAAGAAGTTTTGTGGAGCAAAATTAATTTAATTTATTGGAGAAATCTAATTTGTATAACTCTGATCCGTTCATATGCTTTTAGTCAGCCTTAATAGCATGTTCTATTGAAATTCACAGTGAATTTTAGAACATCTGCCTTCTAATTATTCTAAGTATCACTATCCTAAAAGCATGTATATAAGGAGATGTTTTTATAGGTTTCTGTTCCAGGAGGTGCTCAAAGCATGTCTTTGTTTTTCTTATCCATTGTTCCTCGAGGTTTTTAGATTACAATCAGCAAAGATTGTGGAGTTAACAAACCACTTACACCTCAAAAGGGTAGATACAGTGTGAATGACAATGGTATTTCCTACAGATATAATTGAAGAGAAAATTCAGTTTAAAATCCTTGGTTTCTAGGAGATAAGTTTGTTTAATAGTATGTGTGAATATAGCAGAGTACATTATCTCCTTTATCCATGTTATAGGTATTTTTTTATGTACAGATGATGGTTAGCCTTTGAATCTTTATTTATTTATTTATTTTTCTTCTTCCAATAGACTATTCCACAATTTAGTACCCTTCCCTGACATCACTCAGTCTCCTCTCACAAGCTTTGCTCTAGGCTTTATTACCTCTGTTTTTAGGTACTAGCTAGCTAGTTTTGGATGCTGCTTTTTTTGCTGAGTTAGGGCACAGGCTCCTGTTAGTAACAGAGAATCCTATCTCACTCCTCATCACTGTGGTGACATGAATTTCTATGGCATCACTTTGTCAGTCTGTGACTGTCAAGCAGGATAGTTCTGGTGTGGACTCTGTTATATGTGCAAGAACATATCTGATGAAATGCTAATAAAAACTGATTTGGGCCTCAGAATTAGCTTCTAGACAACAGTATATTTGCTCACTGAAGTGTGTAGGAGTTTATACTGATCCTGGCATCTGCCCATCATCTGCATTAAAAATTCTACTTATGCACTAATTGTAGGAGATTTAAAGTCTCTAATAATTGTCTTTGAAAGGTCATGGTGATCAAGGGAGATTGCAGAGGACTGGAGGAAAGTGGACATCATTTCTGCTTTCAAGAAGGATGGTCTGAGGAACTACAGGCAAGTCAGCCTCACCTCAGTCCTTGGGAAGATGGTGAAGCAAATCCTCCTGTAAACACTTTCCAAACAGACAAAGGACAGAAAGGTTATTGGGAGTAGTCTTAACTGATTTATGAAGGAGAAGACAGACTTCACCAGCATGATAGCTTCTATGGTGAGATATGATGACCATGTTCGGTAAAGGGAGAGCAACGAATGTCATTTATTATGACTTTTTTGGAGACTTTTGACGGTCTCCCATAACATACTCATAGACAAGCTCTTAAAGTACGGATGAGATAAATGAGCAGCGGCATGGGCTGAAAACTGTTGGAACTGATGGGCTCAAGGGTTGTCATCAGCAACATGGAATCTAGATGGAGGCCAGGCACTAATGGTATACCCCAGGGGTTGCTGAGATGCTCTGTATTATTGAACATCTTCATTCTTGATCTCAGTAATGGGACAACTAATTTACACTCAGCAGGTTTGCAGATGATACAAAACTTAAAGGAGTGGCTGATAGACCAAAGGATTGTGCTGCCATTCGGAAAGAGGTTACCAGGTTGGAGAAAAGAGCTGACAGGAACATTGTGAAGTTCAAAATGCCAAGTTTTGCACCTGGGTTTGTTACACTTCTTGCACCAGTATATGCTGGGGCCAATGGGGTGGAAAGCTGCTTTGCAGAGAAGGATCTGAAGTTCCTAGTGGACAAGCTGAACATGAGGCAGCAGTGTGTTCTCATGGCAGAGAAGTCCCAACAGCTTCCTGGGCTGCAGAGGAAAGTGACTCTTCCATTCTGTGCAGTACTGATGAAGCCACCTCTGGACAACTGTGAACAGTTCTCCTGCATTTCTAGATAATTCACAGCTGTTCTTTGACTTATGCTTTGACATCTGCATTGTCTCAAAGAAATTCAGATATTAGTGGACTACACTATCAGTTTAATTGTTACTTAATATTGAAGGAGTAACAAGGCTTTAAACTGTGAATGGAAGCTGTTTGGGACTAAGGAGGAGCCTTGGGTGTGGGCCTCGTTTGTTTCCACTGGCTTTTAACACAGCAGAAAACTGGTTTATGGGAGTCTGTGTGTGGTCTTCAGATCGTACATTGAATGTGGTGGTCATCCCAAGGATGCTTGCGTTAGTTACTGTGGCTTTTCCAGAATGAAGAAGTTTCTTGTCAGGCAGATGCAAAGGGATACTCTGATGCTGCCTGAAAACTTAGACATCATAAGATGTAAAGGAGCTCTGCATGACTTCTAGTACTGCCCAAATGCCTGCAGTAAGGGTGTCTGTGCAGCACCATTCAGCTTTGCCTGAGACTGCCTATTCTACGTTCAAGAGCTAGTCTCCTGAAATTCAGAATTCACAGTAGCTAGAGCTGGATCCCTGAGGAGCCATCATCAGGATATTTCAAGAGTCTCATTACAGTTTTCTCTGAAGCAGATGCTGTATGATTTTGTTAGCAATTGGTCTTCATTTCATTTCGCCAGTCACTGATACAGAAGTCTAATTCAAATAAAGTGATGTGTATGTCTCAAATTAGTCTGATACTGGAACTGGAGAAGTATATGTAGAGAATCAAAAAATATGCTGAGTTGAAAGGGACCCCTCAGGATCATTAAGTCCATCACCTGGCCTTGTGCAGGTCTCCTCAGGAATCACACCATCTGCCTGAGAGTGTTGTCCAAACATTTCTTAAACTCAGACAGGTTTTGTGCTGTGACCACTTCCCTAGGGAGCCTCTTCCAGTGTCCAACCACCTTCAGGGTGAAGAACCTTTTTCTACTACCCAACTTAAACCTCCCTGGACTCAGCTTCATGCCATTTCCTCTAATCCTGTCACTGGTCATGAGAGAGAAGAGATCAATGCCTGCCCCGCTGCTTCCTCTCGTAAGGATGTTGAAGATTGCAATGAGGTCTCCTCTCAGTCTCCTCCAGCCTGAACAGACCAAGTGACCTCAACCGCTCCTC
Organism: Platyrinchus mystaceus; assembly: GCA_035041135.1. NCBI lineage: Eukaryota > Metazoa > Chordata > Aves > Passeriformes > Tyrannidae > Platyrinchus > Platyrinchus mystaceus. The sequence continues at coordinate 78,870,513 of JAWWLV010000088.1, forward strand.
ATATGGCTTCCCCTCAAGGCCCTTCATGATCCTTGTGGCCCTCCTTTGGACTCTCTCTAACAGCTTAGTGTCTTCCCTATATTGCAGTGCCCAAAACTGCACACAGTATTCAAGGTAAGGCTGCCCCAGTGCAGAGTGGAGCAGGACAATCCCCTCCCTTGACCGTCTGGCGATGCTTTGCCTGATACCTCCACCCAGGACACAGTTGGCCCTCCTGGATGCCAGAGCACTGCTGACTCATATTCAACTTGACATCAACCAGGACCCTCAGGTTCTTTCCACAGTTCTGCTCTCCAGTCTCTTGTTCCCTAGTCTTTTTCACAGAAGCAGGGTTGTCCCATCCCAGGTGCACTTTCCATTGTTAAATTTCATATGGTTGGTGATTGGCCATCTCCCTGATTTGTTGAGGTCCCTCTGCAGGGCCTCTCTTCCCTCAAGGAAGTCAACAGTTCATCCCAATTTAGTAATGTCAGCAAACTTCATATTCATTTGAGTCCTACTTCCAAGTCATTACTGAAGATGTTGAAGAGAACTAGGCTGAGGATATAACATCTCTCCTTTTTTCTGTTGCTTGTGGGATACCCTGGACACTCTGATCTGTGTTTTTCATTTTTATTTTTATTTGATTTTTTAAGAAAACCAAGGCAAGATATTTGCAGCAAAAGACCAGTGGTATCTGTTTTGGAAAGCTGTGGATTAATGGCTTGCAATTTCAAACTATTCTAAAAATAAACACTTCACAGTTGGAATTTACATTTCTGATATAATTGATGATAGGAAATGCCTCTTTATTATTCAGATTGCAGATTTTTTTTTCTTTAATAATGAAGCATCTGAAATGAGCTATTGCTTTTTGCTTTATTTTGAGGAAGTTGTGTAAGTCTACTTGAAATACCCTGTATTTTTAGACACGGAGTGATGAAAGCAGAAAATGAGTGCTTCATTTTTTGAGCACATTTGTGTTGGACCTGAAGAGCATGATCTACTGAGATCTGCAAGTAGTTCCTCATTATACAGTATAGGAATTGGTATCCTAACACCAACTAGATCAAAAAGTCAGAAGGCATTTTTGTAATAGTAAGTCCCTTTCCTGTCTTATTTTGTATGGATGAGGTTTTGTGGGAAGGGAGAAGTGTCTGGACAAATGATGGCAAATTCGATGATTAAACTGAAACATGAACAAAGTTTAATTTCCACTTTGTAAAAGTGTATCCATGTGCAAGTAAAGGTTTGGAATATTATTTTACAGTGTTGCATAGATGGGTGACTTGTTATTTTGCTAGCTATCTTCAGGTTTGCTTTATTTTCTCATAAACTAAGTGAAACATTTAATTTTATAAAGCTATAGTTATGTAGTGATTCCCTGTCTTTTAACAGTGGAGTATTAGTTTGTGATCTGTTTTTCTAGTTGTTCCTACAGACCCAGAAGTCCTGGGCTAATGGAATGAGATGAGAAATCTCATGGGATTTCTCTGATCACAAAGAATGAAACCAGAAATGATTCTCTAATGTATTAGCTTTGCATTCTTGCCTAAGCTTTTTGTAATGGTCTGTACTGGTTACAGGTTTGAGTTCTGGGTCATAAGTTCTTCCAAATTTTATGATAATTTTATGTATCTATCGAGTTGTTTCTTTGTGGGAGCAAAACCTCTAGAGGGTGTAAAAAACTGGTTTGGGTTAAATAAGCTGTTGGGTCCTGCACTACTAACGTCACAAGTGGAGAAGTGCAGGTCAAAGATCAGGCCCTGAAAGCTCTTCCTGCTCCCACTAATTCAGGTGCCTTAAAAATCACTGCTCCTTTAATTTTAATTCTGAAGTCCTAAAGTGGTTGTAGACAGTAAGGACGTATGCCTTTAAACAGAAAGTGGTATATCAAAGCTGGAGTTATCTACACAGATAAAAAATTCTCAGGCATTTTGTAGGGATTTGGAAGCTTCTGGTATAAGATTGTTTAGGGGATTTGTATATGACCTACGACCATTGCCCCCACATCTCAAGGTATCAAAAATCTTTGTATTCTGATCAAAACAATCAAATCCTGTTCATAACTACTGTCAAAATTCGGTTGACATAAGTGGGACCCTTTTCATGAGTCAAACCAGTGGAATTTGCCGCAGATTATATCGTCTCCTAAGGAATTTGATGGTTTATATGTTTATATAAATTCATAGTTCGTGATCAAGATCAATATTTAGTCTACAAAAATTGTACTGCGTATAAATTAATTACATGACCTGCCTAAAAAGGACCTTAAGAACATTGCAGATTTAAGAGCCTGAAAAAAACTTCTCTTAAAAAAAAAGGTGGTATATATTCTTAACTGAAGAAGCTCCTTTTGAATAGCGTGCTGAGGAAACATGCTGAAAAATGGTCAGAGAAGAGTAGTTGAAGAAAAAAAGTTGTCCCATTAAAACTGTGACTTGCTAGAAAAGTTTAATTTATGAAGCTAGTCATGTAGTGCAGAGAAAATCTGATGTCATTTCTAGGAAAGAGCAGAATTTGGGGATTAAGAAAAAGGGAGGAGGGATGAGTCTGTCCCAAACAAAATCACATGTTATGCATTGGATTTAAAATTGGATGAATAATCTCAAAAAAAAAAAAAAAAGGAGTTTAAAGATCCTTGTTTTTCAGTGCAATCAGCTGAGATGCTGCAGGTGTATTGAGAAGGGTCTTACTGGAGTCAATCATGATCTAGAAAACACACCTGCAGAAGATGATAAATAAGCTCAAGCCATCTTTGCCAGGTGAAGCAGATGGATTGCATACTTGTAGCATCTCACAGGAAAGTGGTTTCTGTTGGAGGGCTTTTTAATTTTGTAGCAAATAAAACAATGGGAGTTGGAGGCGAATATTGAACAAATTGATTTTAGAAAAAAGTTTAGACTTTTAATAGTGGTTGTAGTGCATAATGGAAATAAAACTGTCAAATTACAGTAGCCTTAATGTATTTCTTGCTTATTCTTCTCCAAACCTGTTAACCTAAGAAATTAAGGTCACTTCCTAAGATTGCAGTAAAAACTACATACAACATTTATAAAACCCAGCTCTTACGCACTACTAAGTATCTTTTGGCTTTTAACAACCTAGGCAACCTGCAAGTTCAGCTTTCAATCTTGGGTTTTAAGGTTTCTGTTTTCCAAGCCTTGATGTGGTATATAGTATACCACTAGTTTTTTAGTTCTTGAGGATAGGGAGCTATATTTAGGGTAATTTGTATCAATTTTTACTCTCAGAAATTGGCAATAAATTTATTAGCAATAGAAAGTAATAGCTCTCTCTTTCTCATGCATTTCCGACGTTCAGTCTACTGCGTCCCTAAGTTTTAGCATGTACCCTGGTGTATATCCTGGGATTCTACTCTTGTTAGTGCTGATTAATATGTAATATTTTGTATCTACCTTCTAGCGCATTTCCCAGTGTTTATATCCAGCTATGATTATTTTGTTGCTTGTTAAGTGTGAGTCTTATTACTTTTGTAGGCATTTAGTAAAATTTCAGTGGTTAGAAAACTTTGTTGAGAAGTTATGGTAATCTTTATAAATAATGGAGAGTTTGTGAAACAATGTAATTTTGTAACAATGCATTTTATTGGTTTCTAAACAAAGGAAACACATTGGCCCTTTGGTTGCCTGTGACCAGCTCATTCCAAGACAACACCCATCAGTCTTTTAAATCCTGGTTTCCCTCAAAATGTAATGGCAATTTGTGGTTATGTTTTCTCTGAAGAGTGATGACCAATGTAATCTAAGCACCTTTAAATAACTTAGAAATTGTTTGTTATGTGAAGATATATCGTTTAGAACCAGGTAATCTTTGTAAGAGTTTAGTGACCAAAACTGTCACTTTTTGTGTGTGTGTGTGTTTTTTGGTGTATTTTTTTTTTTTTTAAATAGAAATGGATCAGATAAAATGAGGCTTTAGTATTTTTTCCCCTCAATTATAGTAGTAACAGCTCTTTAGTGAACCAGGAGTTCAGAAATAGAGCATCTCATAACTAAATGAGAGAGAAATGCACGTGCAAGTAGAAAATGATTCTTGTGCTTATTTTTATACTCAGTGTTTCAACAGCTGCATATCTCAATTATGTGTGGCTAATTAGAAGCCTGGCTTAAAGGCAGCAGTACTGCTCTGGGGTTTGAAAAAGTACATTAGGCTATTTATCACAAGAATGAAGTTCTGAGTCTATTTTCACTCTGGACTATCTCTTCCATGCTGAAAACCTTGTTTTGGTGCATGAGTGCTCCTTATTTGCCTGGAGAGATGAGGCACTGCCTTCAGTTGTGTTTTGGTTACTCAAGTGCGTTTTGTTCATAGGACCCTTTTTTTCAGAGAATGCTAACATGGCCCTATAATCACTCTATTTGGATTGTCAGCCTGTTGGCCTCTTAAAATCCACAGACAAAGATTGGTGGCTTTTTTTTTTTAAATGGTATTAATATTTTTATCAGGGAATAATGATTGTGGTCTTCTGCTGGCTCCAAGCAGAAGTGAAGTCCCAAAGTCTTATGTAATTATCACTGTTTACTGGTGGACCTTGAGCAGCTACGTGCTAGTCAATAAGTCAAACTCTTGGTCTTTCTGTTGCCTCTTGCACTATTCTCTGAGGGCTTTGGCTAAAGCATCAAAGCTACTCTTAAGCAGTGGATAAATCACAAAGTCGTTTAAATGGTGTTAAGCTTTCCTTGAGCTAGTTTGGGCTTTGTCAAGAGAGATGTGGATTTTGCGCTGCTGTTGGGCTGTATGGTCTAAATGAGTTGAGTCTTTGGAGAGCTGCAAGGACCAGCTTTGCACAGTGGTCTGGGTCTAGAACTGTCACTCTGAAGTGGGGGCTGGAACTGCTGCATTGAAGATAAGGCTTTCAGAAAGGGGAACTGAAGATGCTTTCTCGATTTATATAAATCATGCTTGAAAGAGCAATTGCAATGGCAGGTGAAATAAAAGAGCATTATGTAAGGGGTCTTGAAAAATCCCGAAGCTGAAGTAATCAGGACAAGATTCAGTCCAGTTTGCTGACAGTTTGCTTTCTGCACCTTTCCTTATGGTAAATCTATTAAGTTTCACTCTGCCTGTATTAGAAGAGGTAGTGGACTTAGTGATTAACTGCTAATGTGACTGTACTAGCTTTACTTCAGAGTGAAACAATATGTGTAACAATTTCATGCACCTAAAATATGCATCTTCCAAAGACACCCTTGTGAGAGAGATTTTTTTTTTTTCCTTCCTGAAACTGGTGAAATATATATTGACTTATGGAAAATGTTAAGCAGAATTTTGTCAGCATTCATAAATACAGTAGTAAATACAGCAAGGAGAACATTATGCATTATAGAAGGTAATTTGAATTCTGTTCAAGGCTGTTTAAATAACACAATTGTTAGTTCTAAATAAACATGCATTAATATAACATTTGGCTATTAGTGGAGTTCAGACTAGTTCAGAAAGGCATTTTAACTTTATTAGGGTGGGAGTATTGGGTTATTTTTTTTTGTGTGGAGTCTGTTTGACTTGTTTTGGTTTGATTTTTTTTTTTGTTTTGGTGTGGGTTTTTTGTTGTTGTTTTTGTTGTTTGTGGTGGGGGGTTTGTTGTTGTTTGGGGTTTTTTTTAGCTTAGTCTAAGAAAAACTGCTTCTTTCCTCAGAATAGTCAATGCTTATGTTTTTGATGCACAAAGATGCTTAATTCCACATAGGCACTTGCTGTGTGCAGTTGAAAAGAATCGCTGCAGTTGAAAAGAATCATTGCATCTTGTGGTTTTTAGTTTTTAAAGACATATTAAAACCATCTCCTTTTGAATGGATTAAGAACAGGCAAATAACAAAACGTACTGAAATTGTCAAGAGAAGCACAAAAGGACAAAGCCAGATTCAAACATGATTTGAAATGACATTGGTAGAACTTTATTGTTACTTTTAGAATTCTGCTTATCCAAATGTGCTCCCTCCTGTGCACAGATAGCCATTGACTTTAAGAGGGGGGAAACTTGATAAACATGGACAGAATCAGGTCCACAAGCAACAACATCCTTTTTTTTACAAAGTATAAAATACACATGTAAGCGTTTCCCAGATGTTTCAAATGTTTTCATTGTCATCCTTTGAACCTGGATTTGATGTGGATAATTAAAGGAGTCATTGCTTACTTAGCAAATAGGGAAGAATAAATGTTTTACAGTGCTTTTATTGTGCATGGCCAGATGTCATGTTATCACGCTGCATTATTTTTCTTTGAGATTAATAGTGCTTTGTCTGTCTCCCAGATGTATGCGACACCTGCTAGTTTATCTGTCTAGGTCACTGTTACAGAAAGTCTCTCTACTATATGACTGCTGTAAGGATATATCCCATATAATGACTTTGCTCCATTTTATGCTGTTTATCTTTTTCAGCATTTAGAGGATATATGTATTGATCCATGGAGATGCAGGAAAAGTCCTTAGCTCCCTTCTCTCTCTTTTGGCAGGGAGAGTGTTTTCAAGCCCAGTTTTTGTGCGGATGTGAGAGCAGAAGCTGTTTTCTGGTTTGGCCAAAACCTCCTTGCCAATGCAGACGTCAGGATGGAGAGTAACAGATCTGTCTCTTCCACCTACTAGTTCTATCAGAGGAAAAGAGAGGTGCAAATTTCTTTCACTATCCCTTTATGCACTACGTGGTGTTTCTGGCATCCATTTAGCTCATGAATGACTGCACCACTTGTTTCGGATGCTCCTCACAGGGTCTTGCCAACAGCAGCGCTGTGAAATAAGCGTGGTTCATGCAAGGTGTCGTGGCTCCCCACTGGGCTCTCAGTGGCAGCACCGAGTGATAATAACACGGTCTTTTTGTTTTCACTCTGCTGCGGTTTAACGAGCCCATGTGTAACAGTGGAGATTAATTCAGCTTTCTGTCTGCTGGCTTGGGACAGCATTACAGCACTTTGTATTAGGACGCTTAGGTTTACTATTATTTGATGTAGTAGGACTTATTATTATAATTATTTATTCTTTTTTCTAGGAATAATTTGACATAAGCAAGCTTCCAGCCTGCTTGGCTTGCTTTGGGAGTCTTTACCCTTTGATAATTATCAAAGCAAAATATAAATTTAAGAACCTTTTTGTGCTGGGTAGTCTTATCAGTGTGTTTTGCCTGCTTCCTTCCAGGAGAATAGTGCTTATTGTGATGGTGCTAGTGGTAGTCCCAAACAGAATAGGACCTGGGTCAAGAAAAAGCTAGTCCTGCAACTGAGCTGTAGTTGCTTGATTTAAACATTTCTATGGATGTTGCTTTTTTAAGTGGTGAAGGTATATGTGCTCCTGCTGGTCCACAGGAAAAGAAAACTTGTTGCTCTCCTTCCCAAGTCTATTACTGAGAATGGGGTCTGCCTTTGTTCTCTCTTTGTAGCAGTGGTTGCTTCACCACTGATCTCGGTATGGGATCATCAGAAGTGCTGCTGGTTGTTTAGAAAAAGTCTTCCTTTTCCAGATTCCCACACTCTGAAGGTTTCAAGACTTGTTGCATCCATGTCCTGACCTCATGGCTTTTTTTTGCAACGTATTTCCCTTCTCAGTGGGAGGAAGGGTACAAAAGGAAAAATCTGAGCAGGATTTCTGTGGATGTCTCGCAGTACAGTGGTTTCCTCATTTTTAATATGCTTTTGAAGTGCTCTGTGCTGATTGACCAAAAAGAATCACCTTTGGTATGTCAAGATGTGACCTGTTTCAGACCCGATGAAGAAGATAGTTTTTTATTCCTCATGAACCGAGATCTATTCAACTCTGTTCTTCTCAAATCCCTCCACTATAGAGGCAAGCAAGTCACATGGAAAGGATTTGTTTTGTACTGTGGCTTGTGTTGTACTGGTAATGCTGCTGTTACAGCACTTCATGACCCTGTTCTGGAGTCTTGATCCCAATGTGCTCTCTGGTAATGAACACAGAAAATTCTTGTGCCTAGCATAAAGTTATGGAAGAAAATGCATAAATCTCCCATTCTGCAGCACTGCACAAATGTGGAATCTTAGTTTAAGTACTGTGGGATCTGCTGAGTTGTGATGCTCCTGCAGTAACCAGTTCTGTTTTATTTTAAGACTGTGATCTAATGCAGAGAGTCCAGATTACCTGCCTTTACAATGAAATGAAACAGATGAGGTGGAAGATACATGTGCAGATCTGAGATGGGCAGACAGATCTGTTGCTTTCTTCCATAACATTCTTTTGAAATTGCTGTGAAAAAGCAGTGTAGGACCTAGGTATTTGCTCTTGCTGATGAAGCTGGCATTTGTATTTGCTGTGGTGTGGTTTAGTGGGTTTTTTAATTAGTTTTAATATGTGATTGAGGCTGCTTCTGCTATCCATAAGTAGATACAGACTAAAGTTGCCAAAAATGAGTTGTCATTGCAGCTGCTTCCACTTTATGAAGAGAGGGAGTGTATTTTTTCAGGCTCAGATGAGTATATCTATGATGCAGGAACAACACTTGCAGATAAACGCCAACTATTTGTCATTTGCATCCAGTTCAGACACTGTTCAGAAGTCAGTTAAAATTAGTCAAAATTAGTTCCTAAATGTTATATTAAAATGTGTCCTTTCATTTAATGTCATATTTATCTTGAAGTTTGAGGAAGAACATGAAGTTGCACATTTACTACAGAGCTTTAATAAGCTTCTTCAGCTAATTTTTGGAAAACAGAAATTACTCCATCTGCTTGCTGTTATTTAGAAGTGTGTGATTTCTCAGGTGTCTAGGTGAAAGAGCCAAGCTATTTTGGTGTGCATAGAGTAAATTCATGTTCAAATGTCAATGTAAATTTTCAAGCATACTTTTAAATAAATTCACTCATTCATAACCTTCAACCTTTCGTAAATTGAAATGATCTTTATTGGATATTAACTTGTATTTTAGTAAGCTTAAGTATCACAAGTGCAGAAAAGGAATGGAAATTTGTATTGGGGCAAATATTTTAGATATGGAGTTGCTGGAATTTTGATAAAATAGAAAAATTAAGTTAAACTTTTTTTTTTTCAATAGCAGAGGCATCACATTTTATGTATTAGGTGATTTTTAACATGGTGAAAAAATCCTTTTGAAACATCATTCTATTCCATGCTTCTCTCTTCAGTGTTACATTTCACCATTATCCAGATTTTCTCTCACTCTAAAAATTATATTCCACTTCAGTGTTTTGGCGAATTTTGGCCAAGCAGAGGCACACAGAGTCACTGTGCTGCAAATAACTTCCTGTGGAGTTTTTTAAATTTTTTGAGAATGTGAATGAAAGGTCTGTAAGGGTGAATATTCATCGAAGCAGCAAGTCTATTACATGGTCCATCAATGCAGCCAGGCATCTTCGCTGGAGTCAGCAAGCAGGGGACAGCTCTGAGTTTCTGTGTTTTGCTGGGCTTTTTGCTGATGTGAGGAGCTTGGGTTTCTGCTGTAGTTGTGAAATATGCGCTTTTCATATGTTCAGCAGGAAGTCTATGGATCATATGAATCTTAACTTGCTAATATTTTGAAGGGTTTAAAAGAACTGATGTGAAGCACAAGCTCACTGCTGGACCTGTATTTCATTTTGAGTGTGAAAGCTGTCTTCATATTGGTGATATTATTTTTGTCACGTTGAAAGGTGTAGATAGTTGGTGTAAACCAGATTCTTTGTATTTTAACTGCCTTCCAAACAAAATGCACTTGGGTCGGGATAATCCCATGTACAAATACAGGCTGGGCAGAGAATGTATTGAGAGCAACCCTGCTGAGAAGGACTTGGGGGTGTTGGGGGATAAAAAGCTGACACGACCTGGCAATGTGCGTTCTCAGCCCAGAAAGTCAGCCATATCCTGGGCTGCATCAAAAGCAGCATGGGCAGCAGGTAGAGGGAAGTGATTCTGCCCCTCTACTCTGCTGTCATGAGACCCCACCTGGAGTGCTGCATCCAGCTCTGAGGCCCCAAACATCAGAAGTATGTGGGTCTGTTGGAGTGAGTCCAGAGAAGGACCATGAAGATGATTAGAGAGCTGGAGCATCTCTCCTATGAGGGAACACTGAGAGACTTGAAGTTGTTCAGGTTGGAGAAGTGAAGGCCCTGGGGAGATGTTAGAGCACCTTCCAATACCTAAAGGGGCCTACAAGAAAACCAGAGAGGGACTTTTTATAAGGTCCTGTAGAGATAGGACAGGGATTATGGCTTTAAGTTGAAAGAGGGTAGGGTTAGATTAGATATTAGGAATAAATTCTTTACAATGAGGGTGGTGAGGCAGAGGAACTGGTTGCCAAAAGAAGCTGTGGATTCCCCATCCCTGGCAGTGTTCAAGACCAGGTTGGATGGGGCTCTGGTCTATTGGAATGTGTCCCTCCTCACTGCACGCAGGCTGGAACGAGATGATTTTTGCTGTCTCTTCCAACCCAAACCATTCTATGAAAATAACAGTGTGTTTCATCTGAAGAGAATGCACCTTTTGTCTTTCTCCCCTGCTTAGTCCCAGTGGTCTGTGCTCTCTTTAGGACCTGATAAAGTGAGTTTTTTTTCTGAGCTATGGTCTTATCTGAGCATTATCCATCTGTTGTATTAGATTACTGCCAGGTTTTGGAAGTACTCTGGCTTCTGTGTCCAGCTTTTCCCTTGCATGTCCTGTTCCATTGCAGGCAGTGCTCAGGTGTAAGATTGAAGCATTTTGCTAGCTGGTGGATACCAGGTTTTTGCTGATGGTGGAAGTCATCTCTGCCTGTATCCCTGCAATTCTGGCATACCCAAAGTAGACATGACCTGCTGTGGGTATGCTTCCACCTACAGTGAACCCAGGTGCATTTATGTAGCTCTTTGTGCATGTGGGATGAAAGCAGTGAGGAAAACACATGGAGTTAAATAAAAGTCGCTTTGACCATAAAGCTCTGAGGTGACAAGAGGTTTTGACAGGTCCCCAGAGAAGCCTGAATGATTTTTACATTGAGAAGGCATTAGGTTTTACTAGGAGAAAAGACACTACCTTGGTTAAAAAAGCTGGGTGAAAGACAGGAATAAAAGAGGAGGACTACACGTAACTTTTTTGTTTAAGTGTGCCCCAGCAGGGAGAGCCCATGTGGCTGGGCGTAGCTTTTGTGGCAGCAAACTGCACAGTCCCGTCTGATTTTGGGAAGACTTTTCTATTTTATAGTCCTGGAAAAAATACTGTTTGTCATAAGGATCTTCAGGATAGGGTAGCTATGAGTGGTACATCCTTACTACATGTTTACTAGTAGCACTGGAGTAGCTCAGACAAGACATTAGGAGGCTAAGTAAGGAGCAATCTTTTTAATCAACGGTAAAATTATATATTTAATTTTGCTCTTACTGTGTGTTTTAGTAGTGTGGGGGATGGGTTTTTTTGTTTGCTTGGGTGTGGGTGTTTTGTTCTTTTTGTGGTTTTTTTGGTTATTTTTCTTTGCTGCATTATTTTCAGTTTCTCTAATGTTTTGTCCATCTTTCTGTATTTCTTTTTTCTGTTTGCAGTTGTAAATTTCTTCTTTTTGTATCACTTTTTAGTAAGTAAAAGAGTGTCTGCTGCTGCTTTTTAACATCTGTAAACAATTTTTCATTGTTCAAGAGAGAGCTAATGGAGGACTGACTGTGTATGTACTGCCTGATGATCTCAGGCACTTCAGTTTAATTGTGAGTGTTGCTATTTACTCTGTAAATGATTTTTAAAAGTCAGAAAAATTGCATTATACATTATGAAAGAAAAAACCTACATATTTAGATGATCATATAACATTCAGTTACTTGAAAACTAGCATAAAAATACTAAAATATTGTTTGAAATGTCTAGTTCAATAACTCTTCATCAGCTATTATGTGGATTGATTTTATCCTGTTTCCATTGTAAACTTCAGAAAAATATAATCCTTATTTGTCAGTGATTTTGATGCCCAGTGGAAAGCTGTGAAACACTGTAATACTTAAGTTCTTTTGCTGTGTACTTAACCCTACTATGCACTCTTAAATTGAACTTTACCCAGTGCTGAACTAAAGGAATACTACAATATAATTAGCAAAAATTAGGTTGTAATGTTTTATTTAAGGGTAATTTTACAATGAACATAACTCACAAGGCAAATAGGAAATCCCATGCATTATTTGGTATGTTACATTATCTGTGTCCAAAATATTTTCTCCTTTCTCTTTATTAATAATAAAAAAAAAGGAACCCCCCACCAAATATTTCTTTATAGATTTCCAGAACATTTTATGTGTGATTTTAGCTTATAATGAAGGATTGTGTCTATTTTAATTTTTATTATTGAGACATTAGTGAGAAGACAAAACAGCCTGGCAGCTTTTTTTCCTCCTTTAAATGAGTGTTAAAACAATAGCACCCTAGAAAGCCCTCCTCCTCCTATCCCCAAAACCCTCCTAACCCTGAGCTCACCAGATTATATGACCATACAACCTAAACTTTGCTGAAATATAATAGATAAACTGTTCTTTATGAGGCAGAGGAGAGGGTAGAGAAGGGGTCATAGGCGAGGACTCTTTTTATCTAGTGTAGAGGAAAAGCCACTATGCATGAAAGATATTTGGCAGAAAAATCTAGAGGTTTTTGAGCTTGAATGGAATACTTGTTACTGCTTATGTTATACTGTGGTATTAAATTCAAAGTTTATAGGACTAATGAATTCATACTGTTGCTTCCAATTATGTTTTGACAGGGTTTGTGTGACCTCCTTTCCTCTGTATGAGTTATGGGCCAAATTATTGGAGATCACAGAGAATGAATAAACTCTAGAACTAAAATTCAAGTAGTTTATTTCTCTAAATCTAAACTAATAGAAGTATATGCAGTTTTATGGGAGTGTTTGAGTAGAACACGCCATGCATATTTTAGCTTATTTATGACCCAATGTGTATACATCTAGGGAAAAATAAGGAACTTGCTTATCCTGTCTACCAAAATTGTACCTGTTTCTTAAAAAAAGGAAGGGGGACACTCTCCACCCACCCCAACTTATTTACTTGCTGTAATAAACTATGATATTTCTTAAGCATGTTGGGCTTTATTTTGTATATTATTCATGCTTTCACTGTGCCTAGGGCTTTACTAAAGCTACTGAATAAATGCATTAGCAATAGCTGCACAAGAAACCAGTTCAGCTGGAAGGCTAATCCTGAATTGCATCAAGGAATGCTTGGAAAAGAATCAAGCAAACCGAAATACCTATACAGCTAGGAACTGTAAATTTGCAGATGGTGATAAAGCTTTTAATATAAAGCTGCTGTTTTTTCCAGTATAATGCACTATCCTGCATTTAGCCTTCTACTCTCCTAATGTGAGATGAGAAGCCAAAGCAGTGAAGTAAGTAGGCTGCAATCAGTGAATGCAGTGGGAGTCAGCTTTGTGTGCACAGGATTGTGAAAGTCTCTACGCTCTTGTGCCTGGCTGATATCTTTCCAGAACAAAATAACGGACCTTAAAATATTGTTAAGTCCTATCTCTTCATTTAAAAAAGGCTGATTAACTTATTTATATGAGGATTAAATAACTGGTGACAAAATTCTGTAAAAAAATTAGATTTGGAGGGCAAAAAGATTACCAGGCCTTAAAAAACTGTAAATACAAAAAAATGTTTCCTTAGAGGGATTAAAACAGAAAATATGTCCTTGTGCTTTACGGTTTCTGCTAAGTACAAAGGGATTAGGAAGAAAATTCTGTAAAAGGCTGTTTGTTGCATGCTCACCCACAATGGATTCTGTTTTCCTGAAGATATCCTCCCATAGTCTCTCACACTAGCCATGGACTGAGATGTAGCTGGAATAAATCAGTGGGGTATGATCCCTCCTATTGCAAGTGTAGAGGATTACAGTAGCATTGTTAAAGGTGATTTGGTTAGGAATGTATGGGTGTGGAAGCACCAAGAGGAATAAATTGCTGGAAAGGGGCTATAGGAATGAACAGGTCTAAATGCAGCTTTTCCTGAGACCTGGGATCAGGAGGCAAAGGAGAGTGCTTAGGCCCTGATGACCCTTAGGATGAAAAGATTAATCACTGGCAGCTCCTGAAGGCTACAAGAAGCCCACATAAGACCTGCCTGGGGCTGCCATCCCAACAGAAGGAAGACTCGTAATGGGAGACTCTTGGCTCCCAAATCAACCTGGAAGGCCCTGGATGGATGCCAGGGACACCCAGTCCCTGCAGCTTTCCTGCTGGGCAGGCTGCTTAGACTTGTGAGTTTTGATGTTAGTGAATATTTGGGTACGAAAGTAAGAGCCTGAGTGAAGACAGCTTTGTTTAAAAACAAACCCATCTTCCTTGCCTGTAAGATTTGTTCCAGTAACACTGTGATAATGTGAGCAACGTTTCCTACATACAGACAGCAATTGGCATCTGCTCACCAGTGAACCATTGCATGCATTTCTCCTGACGTAACTAAAGATTATGGGAGTCTTATGGGGTCTCTGTGGGGTGTTGCATATGTTTTTTGCAAATATCCCATCTGTGAGCAGTTAAGTACTGGAAAAAACACTTAAAAAAACAAATGAAAACAGAAAAACACAAACAGAGAAACTCAATCACCAAGATGTTGTTGTGCTTCTTCAGTGCGCTGGTCCTGGAGTGCTGCTTGTGTTGGTCATGATGCCTGCTGGGCGTGAGTGGGGTGTAAGAAGGGAAGGGGGCTTATTGGTTTGTGTCTCCCTGTAGGAGACCTTTATGCCATAGGTGTTGGGTCAAAGCAGTAACAGAAGTCTTGGTTTGTTTTAAATGAATAAAGGAGAAGGTTTTGTTGCATCTTCCTCAAATGTTTTGAAAAAAGCTATGGATAGCTTGTGGGGTTTACAAGGCTTCATTATTTTTGTTTGAAGAGCTACACACTTCTTTAAAAGTAAAGGCTGGAGATAAATGATAAATACTGATGTGTATTTTCATCTGTGCTCTACTGAGTTTGTAACTGTTAATTTTTTGCTTCCTTTTTTTTTTTCCCATCTCTTGCCATGGTCAGGTGAATTAATAAGAAAAAAAAAGTGTTTTGAGTTACACCTCCGTTCCATGATACCTCTGTAAAACAAGCTACTCTTCATGCATGGAGAATCCTTGCCTCTGTCATTGCTTGCTGTTAGTCTCTGGGAAGTCTTTTGAAATTTTGTGGGTTTTTAGATATTTTTTAACTTGGGCTCTCATTAGGTTCTCTCACTGGCATGAAGATGTTGTGCCAGAACAAGATATAGTTGGTTATAATATGGACACGTGGTAGCAGAAGTTTCATAGATCTGCACAGGGGTTTTGTCATGGCCATGGGCTCTGCCTGAGTTTGTTTTCCTTAAGTGGTTGTAAAGACTTCACAGACCTACTGTGAGAAATTTTTACTTTCTATTTTGCAGCTCAGAGGTGAAAGGTGCAGTATATACAGTGTTCTCAAAACCAACTGAAGTGTGTACTGTGGATCTACATGTTGGAGTAGTGAAGAAATCTCTGAGAATAGACACTGTAACGCAGCAATAACATTAGAAAAGTTAATTCAGTGAGATGCCTGTGTAAGCCATGCTGTACCTAGGCAGAATAATGTTTGGCATCAAAAATCAGTCCGGAGGAGTAGACTTTACTGAAGCAAATAGACAGTGGAAAAATTGTATGTTGTTTACATGAATAGATGTTGATTTGATGTAAGGAAATTAACTTGAAATTTGATTTCTAAAAGTGTTAAATGCGTTTTCACCAGCAGTAAACTGATAATTTATTAGTCTGAGTCTAGTCCTCTGTTCTTTTAGCTGCAGGGGCATAGGCTAGAAATTTTCTTGAGTAGGAGAGAGATCTTTTTAAGTGATTCAATTGGAATTACATCCTACTGATGGTGAACAAATTCAGTTGTCTGAAAGATGCTATGGGTAATCCATCCAATAATGTATTTATTATAAAGACATAAATATTACAAAGTAAATTACTAATTAGCACACTGACAACCTTATGAAGTCTTAGGTATACTGGTTTTCATTATTCTTTCAGGTATTCCTATTTTTTCCCCACAAATTAGCATCATATTTTGTTTAAATTATTTTAGAATATATTTTCCAGAGAAATTTATTCTAGCAGGATTACTATTCATTATTCTACCAGGATTCAGAAAGAAGCTGTGTGTTATTTCAGTTAGATCCTGGAGGAGGATGAGGAGACACAAAGCAGAACTGGTATGAAGTCACTCTATAATTTTTCATTTGAACAGAAATGTTTACTGCTCAGCTAGTTTCCTGCCAGTTGTTCCTATGCTAAGAGGACTTTCACTGTAGAGTTAAAATAACTTGAATTTGAAAATGGAGATCCAAACTAGGGACGAGGATGCTAGTACAAAGAGTAAGGGAGTCCTATGTCGCTTTGTGAGCACGGTTTTCCTCCTGAAATGTTTACAAACCAGAAATTCCACATTTGCAAGCTAATCTTGTAATAAGTAGAAAAATAAAACATGACTATCAAAGAATTATAAAATAAGGCTGTCAATAGGAAAAACATTTAAGGGGCATATGGCATTGAAATAATTTGTGCTTTGTAACCCACAGCTATTGATGAAATGTTATCTTTCCCCCACATTTTAGCAGTGGCGAAGGCTTGCTTTCTCACAGGCTTAGAAAAAAAGCCTAATTTTTACTTTGAAAGCAAAATTAAATGCTTTTTAATTTTCAGTAGTTGAGAAACTTTACAGTTTACATTGAAAAAAACTTTGTCCAAGTAGGTGTTTATACAAGTACTTTACTTTCATTTGGACAACTACTATGTATTACAGAACTTAGTTTAGAAAATTACTGACTCCAGACTTTTACAATTCTTCTTGCTTCCCCTCATAAAGAAGAGTGAACACCTTTTTGCTGTGGTTAATTTATTGCAAATAAACTTGACTGAATTTTGGCTTCCATTCTACAGAGATGATGTAATATTATTTTATATGAGGAAGAGGAGATGTGGTGGACATTAATTGCCTTGGACAGTGAAGGAAGTGCCGAGGAAAAAGTGGAACTGTGTTTAATACGGAATGGGAAAGCTTCTCCATGAGTAAATGTCTGTCTCTCTGTACTGAATGATACTGAGGAAAAGCTGAAGATGAGAAAAATGTCTTAACATGATGCTTAACAAATTATGTGCAAAATGAGTTCCAAATCTGGTGGTAAATACCCCATGCAACCAGATTTCAGCTTTCTACTTGAAATGGCTGACTGTGTTAAGTTTTGAATTTAGTTATTCTAGTTTAACTAAATTCTGTTTTCTTTGTTGTATTTACTTTTGCTAGAGGTGTAAGATTTAAGTCCAGATACATCACAATCTTGACAAACGCAAAATAATTTTGAATTTTAGAGGTTTTTTTCTTCAAAGAGGAATCTAATCCTTGGCCTTGCTTTAGCCAGAAAGGAACAGCTTTGGCCTTTTTCATTGGGAAAGAGTAGTATGTCAAATACTACTTAAAAGAAATCCTGTCTTTTTGATGTTTAGAATATATAAATCCTATCTGTTTATGATGTGTGTTTATGAACATAAGCATTGACATCTTTAATTCTTGCTCTTGCTTGTGAATCTTTCAGGATTATTGCTGGAGACTAAACAGTGACTGTATGTTGCACAGATACTGCCTTGCTAGTGCAGTTTTCTGGACCTGGAGCTTTTATTCATGCACTGAACTCTTGGCTGCTCAGCTTGGATGTGAGAGTTGAACTGTTCTCACAGTTTATGTGTAACTCAGTTTTTCTTTGTTAGTGTTTTACCTTTCTTATAGACTACTTGTTTTGTTAAGCAATGTTATGAAGCTCTGAATATCTGATGTGATTGCAGAGGTGGAAAGCTGTAATAGTGTCTCTGTTACTGTGTGGTATCAAATATTTTTTTCCATTTGTTATTTAATGCCAGATTGCAACATTGAGCTCTGTTTGAACTCTTTTAATGCTATGAATGTTATGGACTTTAATAATATCTCTTTTTTTGTGCAATTTTTTTTTTCCTGACAGTAGTAATCTGGCAAATTTTAGGTAATTTCATTTTAAAACAGTCCAAATGTTTGTAAATTGCTTGAAACACAGTTGGCATTTAAAAACAAAACCCAACAACAATTATCTTTGCCTTTTGCTATCCAAAATAAGCAAAAAATGTAACAATCCTCTTATTTTAGTTCCTCCAATTGGCTGTTTTGAAATAATGGATGAAATATAATTTATATCTTTACAAAATCCTTAAATTTAAAAACAGTGTGATACCTTTGAATGGAAAGGCATGGCTGTCTCTATGAATGATACGTGTTACCTTAAGCACTGTAACTTTCATGTTATTCAATATTGCTGACTTATTTCGTAGAGACTAATTAGAGTCATTGAGCCTGGCTTCAATGGGGCTTTGAACTGGTTCTTAATGGGGTAGGGTGTCTCAATTACTGAAATGCTGAACATATGATATATCAACATGGTTCATTAAATATTGTGTTTGCCTAGAGCCAAAAAAACTTTGGAGCCCCATCAAAAATATATCCTATACAGTAATCCCATTGCAGTAATATTTCCTGTGAGGTGGTTGTTTGAAACTTACTTTGCTCTTGAATTCCCCACTGATCAATTACAGAGCCTGTATCCAAGACAGAGAATCTGAGAGATCAAGGCACAAGAGGTTTATGCGGATATGACCATATCCTAAATAACAGGATTTAAATCCATGAAGCAGGCAGCACTACTGGAGATAGAGAAGTGGTTGTGACAACTCTGTTAGATCCCTACTTGGAAAACTTAGAAGTTTAAAAACAAAATTAAAAAACCAAACAAACAAAAACAAAACCCCAAACAAAACAAAACAAAAACCAACAAAAAAAACCCCAAATCACAAAACCAATCAAAGGAACCCACAAAACCCAAACCAAAATTACCAATACCCCAAAACAGCAACAAAATAACTACAACCAAAACTGATGCTAGGCAAAGCGTCACTTTACCCTATACAAGGGACATGCTAGGAGCTGTTCTGTCTGGGAAGCCAAATATCTTCTTGAGCTACGTGGATGCTACGTGGGAGGGAGTCTGCTGTTTCCGCACCCAGGCTGCTAAAAAAAAATGTTACTCTTCTTTGGGGTGGAGTAAAAGTATGTAGTATGCATGGTAATAATTGCAGACAATATTGTGCTGGTGTTCTATTGCTTCAAGTACAGACTTTTTGGAAGGGTGTCTACTACCACTGACATGTAAGGCAGGCCTGTCCCCATGTGGCAGTCAGCCTTAATTGTAGAGAACTGCACAGACTAACTGCTCGTGCAATAAACACTTTCCTTAGTGAAAACCAAGGCTGACATGAATTGCTTAGCCTTGGCAGACTAGAATAGCTGGCTGGAAAAAAGCATCTCTGGACTGAATCTTGGATAGGAACGTTCCATTCATATTTCTACTGTAGAATTGAATAAACTCTAAGAGGGTTTTTGTGCTGGGGGTGGGGTGGGACAGGTCACAGAAAGTTAAATACGGCATTTCTAATTTCTCTGAAAATAAGTGCCCATAAAAAAATGATGACCAGGAAAAAAAAAAAAAGCCTACAGTGAATTGACAAATCTTTGTTTTATAAAATTATGTTTGTCAATCCTTATGGTAATGGTATATTTCTCCTAGTTTAGGAGATTTCTGTGAGTTTTAGTACCATAATCAGATTTCCCTGGTTAAAAATTTGGTTTCACAAACTTTTCAATACATATTTCTTTAAAATTGAAAGATCTTTTCTCTTTAGGGTGCTAGTTGTATTAATCTTCATTTTGTCAGGCTTGTTATAGCAGTCTCAAGTGTAGTGCTGTGTTTCTTACAGTGGCTCCTTAAAAAACCCTGAAAAGTATCTGGTCACTGCTGAGGGTTGGAGAGTGATTCTCTCTTGATTTGCAATCTTGGTGTATGGGAAGATGAAACCATGGCTGCCCACTTGCCCTTCCAGAGGCAGACTAGTTTCTTTTAGGCCTGTGTCTTTCTCTAGTTTAGAGGTACTCCCATGTAGGTTAAAGAGCAACTGGGTTTTTATGGCTTGCATATAAACCAGAACATTAAGAATGTCATGGGTAATAGGATGAATTCCCAACCTGATCAGAGAGACCTGTCTGAAGCAGCTGTGACCATGGAATTCCAGAAATGTTGCTCTCTGTTTTTGTAGCATGATTTTGTGAAACACTTGAGATCTTGGCAACATGTAGGCAAACCCAGTTGTTCAGTCTCACTTGGCAGGGCACAGGGGTATATGTTGTTGCAATACAATATGCCTGTATGTCAAGTATTTGAAACTTGCTAACTCTTTTACAAGCTTCTGTAGCAGCTGTGTAACAACTGCATCCAGAAAAGAGAAAATAATGACACAGATTGTCTGTGTTTTCCAGTCTCTCTACTGAAAAATCATAAGCAGAATAGATATGTTTATATCCTCCAGGAAGATATTAGAGGACATGATTTGTTTGATTTGATATTGTTATCCTTAAAATCTTCTTCTAAAGAAAATGGAGAGCTAAATAACCACTATATTCAGTAGCTGGATCTCACAGATAAGTTTGCTTAACATTTCGAACCAATTCCTGCAAACCAGCCTGAAATAGGTTGTAGTGGGGATTTTGTTTTGTGGTGGAGCACATTGGCTGTGTGAGCTGGTATTTTCTTGATTTGGCCATTGGAGTACTTCGCTGTAAAAAGGAAGATGTGTTTTCTGAGGATATGGTTCTGGAAGGAAGGTCAGGTGTGTCTCTGCTGCTGTGTTGAGGGGCAGGGAGAATTAATAACATTAATGAATTTGCAGTAGTTCATAATAGCCCATTAGTAGCAGTCTCATGAAGTAAGATGTATTTTAAACTTCTTTTCTGTGATAAAGATGATCCTCTTAAAATGCTTAGATACCGTTTCATTATAATGACAAGTAGTAATGCTTAATTGGTACTATATAAGAATAAATTACAAAAGTGCGACCTGTACTGGCCTTTAGAAAGTCATCATTACAATTTCTTAAATAAACTTTTTTTTTTTTAATACAGGTGGCATGATGTCAAAAGTTCTGTGCAAAATTCTTTAATTGCTCTTTTTTTTAACCTAAGTTTAAATTTAATCTCATGGTTTAAAAATTACACTGATTTTAAAGATAGAAATAACTTCAGAGGATACAAAAGTAGTAACTGTTAAATGATGAATTTTAGCTTTCAAAGAAATGTAAGAATTTGTAACTATTTGTAGTGTAATATTTAGACTAAAAAAGTCATTACTTAAAAAAAAATTTAGATGTGTGGAAGAATTTCCTTGGTTTCTTTTTCTGTGGGTCCCCAGGTGTTTTTAAAAGAAATAAAGCCTTTCACTTGTTTGCATTCTCTGCTGCTACAAAATTCTTGTTCGTTTTCTGTTACCTCTCTGTCTCTTTTATCTGCTGAAGAGTCGGTTGTGTTAATATTTGAGCCTTTGTGTTTCGATAAATAGCTGGTTTATTTTGTAAATGGTAGAGAAACTGATAGTTTGTGTAGCCTATTTGTTGTGCTGCAAGGAAGGATGGTATCTTGCAGTCTGGTTTTCACTGCTTCTTTCTGAAACGTTAAATGGCTTGAGCTGATTTAACTCACTCCTGCATGTGGCACAAATGAGATTTTCTTTCTCTTTTTGGCCAGAACCCTCTTTATGTCGATATATTGATTCCTCATTGGAGAAACAGATTTGGTTTAGCCTTTACTCCAAAGTACTACATGAAGACTCTCATTCTTCTCCGCCCCTTCCCCATTTTTGGCACCTGTTATGACTGGGGAAGTATTTTATCCATTTCATTTTGAAAGAAAAGTGCATTCTTACTGGCTTTTAGAAGCAGACAGAAGAGCAAATGGAAAGACTATGCAGAACTAAAATTGTGCATTACACAAAGAATGCATAGCAGACTGCACATGCTCATGTCTCCTTAATGGGTCTGGGAGACAAGTCTCTGTCCAGAGAGAAATCTCATTGGCTAACCTTCATGTCTGTGCAGTTTTACTCAAAGATGGTTTTTTTTGAATTTTCATCAGTTTGTGAGACTGTTAAATAGACAAGTGCACACAGTTCAAATAAGAATGAATGAGAATTGGGCATCCAGACCACTTGGTGATTCAGTGTCCCACCCTTCATTTCATGTTGGGATGCTGAGTCCTTTTGCCAAGTGTAAGATATGGTTGTCTTGTTGTGAGAAGGAGTTCTCCTGGAATTGCAGACCTGTTAGTTGAACATGCCCTGAGGCGTTTGAAATCCTTCTGGCTTTATAAACAACACAAGATGTGCGGGAACAGCTGATGCTGTTCAAAGGTCCCTTCCTTTGGAAATAGTGGCTTTGTTGGTCTGTTGAATGTTTCAAGGTATAATAACATTGCTAGATCCTGTAAGAGAGCTGGTGGTCTATAGTTCGGTTGTTCTAGCTTAGCATTTGCAGCCATAGCATGGGGAATGAGCAGTTGGGGTGAATTGAATAAGTATGTGTGATGAGACAACCATTGGTGCCTTCTCCCCAGGGGACTCTTCATAACTCAGTTTCCATTGCTTTTTTTTTTTGGTTAGCCATAAATGGTAATTTGTGCACAGAAGAGATCCTGCTGACTGCAACTTCTTTGTATTTCTGCTGAGGCCTTGTTGGAGTTTATAGTCAGCATTTTTACTATAATTAGCGTTTTATTGCTGCTCAATGTACAGGAAGTAAATCCTGTGGCAGAGTTGCTTGTTACTTGCCACTTCTTAAAATTATTTTTTTTTCTTCATCTCACTCTGTCATCTTCTGTAGAGAAAGGTGCTTGTTCTCTGCAGTTGTAAGTGAATTGTGAGACTCTGTACTCTGAGCCATATTTCCTTCACATTTGTTTTGCAGCAAATGTTTTAGATTGCCTGGCATCTTCCCCAAACCAATTAACATTAGAATCTGTCAAGAACAGTTCAAGCAAAAGAACTTAGCCTCTAACATGTCAGTCTACAGTGAGCAATTGCACTTTTGACAAAATTTAAGATGAGCATCTCTGCTGTTTAAATTATTATTTTATTTAGCTGAGATTTTCTACTGTAATGTTTACTGTCTGTCTGGCAAATGTATTCCCTAAACATAGGCAATGCTCAAGTACAATCTCTATTCCAAACATTTTAGAGCCTATAATCTCCCCAATCAAATACCTGTCAGAGCCAGAATCAAATTTCTACAATCTCATTTTCTTTAGTTTCATGAACAGTAGAATTACTTCTCCATCACTGTAGGAAAAACAAGGAGGATTGCTCCACGGTGAGGGAGGGGTTTTTTTAATGCCTGTGATTTCTCCCTCTCTCCTTAATCGTCAAATTGAGCCATTTTCCACCATTTAAGGGATGGTTCTGATAAATTGTCTTACATGTTTTCCTATTGTATTTAAAGGTTGGTTATCCATAAAGATAAGGAGAAACTTTAATTCAGTTTTTGCAATAGCAATTGGTTTTGTGGCAGCACCTAGAAAGTCAAGTCAAGGACAATATTACAAACACATAAGAAAGAGAGCAGCCTCTGCATGGAACTGTATCAGACTTCTCATCAGAGGTGGGCAAGAGATGAACAAATTTGTTAAAAGTTCAGTCGCAAATGTAGGGTCTTGCAGTGTCCCCTGGCAGCAGTGAAAACTAATAGCATTCTGGGCAATGTTAGACAGTACACTGATGGAAGTGTTTCATTCCCCTTTTTGTCAGCACTTGTCAGAACCCACCCGGAATATTGTCTTGAGGTTTCAACACCACCTCCCCTCCTCCCCTCAGCCCAGTTCAAGATAGACATTGAATGACTGGAATATATTCAGTGGAAGACCATCAAAACAGTTGAAAGCTGAAGTGTAAACCTCTGGAAGAGAAGATGAGAAAATGGAGCTTGTTCAGCCTGGAGAAGGTGCTCAAAGAGGGGGGGAACCTAAATGGCAGCCTTACACTACAGACAAACAGACAATCGAGTAAATAGAGCTAGGCTCTTCACTGAGGTGCTTGGCAAGAAGATGAGAAACCATGTACGTAAATCAAGATAAGAGGCTCAGTCTCAAGGAGAAATATCCATTCACTGTGAAGATAATTAAGCATTGAGAGAGGTTGCCTAACAAGGCTGTGGAATCTCTGTGGAATCTCCTACCTGACAAAGCCTTGAGCAACCTGACCTGAATTCAGAGTTGACTCTGCTCTCTGTAGATTTGAGTAGATGATCACCTAATTCCTTTCCGATATGTTATACATTGATTCTATGAACCAAGGAAGATCCTGGAAAGAAGGAGATTTACTGTCAAAGATCATGTGTTATAGAAGATAGACCTGCTTCCTTGTAGCTGATCAAGAAAAAGATGTCAAATAGTCCTCAAGAGGCCACATTTCAGATTACTGAGAGACACATCCCCCTGACCATCAGAATTATGCAGTGATCCAAGAGTATGGCAGTGATCAAGAAAGTACAGAAAATTGAAATAGTTATCAGAGCATGGAACAACTTCCCTGAGGGGCGTGGTGGGTGTTTGGGATCTGCAGCCTAGAGAAGGGATAGCTGAATGAACATAAGATAAATCATAGGGAACATGGAGGATATGAACTTGAAGCTCTCATGTCTCTTCCACTAGCACGCAAATGTGGTTATCAAATGCAGTAAGCGAGAAACAGGTCGAAAATACAAGCCAATGATTCTCCCCTAATAAAGGTAGTTATGTGGAACTGCTTGCTGCAGCCATTCATTTAAAAATAAGTCCATAAATAAATAATCCTCATGTTAAAAAATTTAACTTGGAAAAAATAATGGAAGTTACAGGCAGTTAAGCAGAATTCTGCCATAGATTTGGCAAGAATATATGAGTGAAAACACTTTTGACTGGTACTGAAGACAGAAGAGGACACTGTACCTGACTATTAGTACTGCTGTGTTCTGATTCAAGGAATAGTCTATTTCCTAAATGTGAATTTTATCAGCTCAGAATTTGCCAAACTTGCAAACCTTAAAATTGGGTGCTGTCACAGTCTGATAACTGATCAATGATTGATTGATTGATTGATTGATTAATACCAATGATGTGAGAGCCTGCAATGATTATAAAGGCATAAAATCAAAAGGACGCTTTTTACTGGAAGAGGTCACAGAGACAGTTTCCTCATTGCAGCTGGGTTTGTTGATGTTCAACAGTCATTCAGCATTCAGTCTGACAAGAAGTGTTTTATCATTTGGATCTTTTCCACAGTATTTGCATCATGTTGTAAGCTTACTTTTCTCTGGTTAAGAAAAAAAAACCCTCCTTTGAAGATGTCAATAGGCATATCATATATGTAGAGTATTTAGAGCAGTAACTTTATGTTATTTTTGATATAATAAGGTCAGAAGGAAATTAGTTCAGACTGCAAAAATTTCTACTTGGACTACTTTATCCTTTGGGCAACGCGTTAAGCAGGAGTGAATGTGTGCATACAAAGTATCCTGTCCTTAATCACATTCAATAATATTCAAGATCCAGACTCTTACTGGACAATCTGAGTAGGCAACTGAAGTCCAGATGCCAAGAAGGTGAGCTTTTTTAATTAGCAAACTTTTGTCCAGTGTGATTGGTGGCAGTGTGTAATAGTCTGTAGAAAATACCAATATTCAGTACAGAGTCAAGGCATACCTAATATTACATAGTGTGCTTCCAGTGCTGCAAATGAGCATAGGGTATGAGGGTATTGTAACAAATGTATTCACTGTAAATTTTTCTCAGTGCATGTGGGATTTTTAATCATCATAACATGTTTCAAGAACTGCGGATAGAGAATTCCTGTAACAGCTTCTTCATATTTGAATAAATTTATGTTAATAGCAAATGTGTGATGACTGCCTGATATATAGGCGCAGAACTCTAATGAACTTTCAGAGCTTTATGCACTTTTTTTCACTTTGGATTCGATGTATATTAAATCTGTTCTGTGGGTATAGCATCCAGCAGCTGCCTTTGAAAAGTGTGTGGGTGGGATGCAGAGGACAGTGAAAGGAAAGTACGTCCCTGACTACATCTGCCAGAAACATTTTCTATAAAACAAAACTTGAAACAGGGGTTATATTCCACATGAAGCTTTCCAAGTGAGGATAGGCTGTGTTTTGGCATGCTCTTTGTTGGTATTTGACACACAGTTTTCATCTTCTCTTCAGTGCAGAAACAAATGTCAGCATATTATGCCTGTAGTTGGAAGATGGTTGTCTCCCACATGCTGCATCCTTTGCATTGAACTCGTGTCTGGTGAAGCCAGAAAGCGTTTCTGTATATGCAAGTTTTAAACTGTCCTAAAAGCTGCTGATAGTACAGTATTTACATGGCATGACGGAAAGCCTTCAGGAAGAATATTGAGGTGCTGGAGCAGGTCCAGAGAAGAGCAACCAGGCTGGTGAAGGGACTTGAACACAAGTCCTATAAGGAAAGGCTGAGGGAGCTGGGGTTGTTTAGCCTGGAGAAGAGGAGGCTCAGGGGAGACCTCATCACTCTCTACAACGCCAGGTGGGGGTTGGTCTCTTCTCCCAGGCAGCTATCAGTAAAACAAGAGGGCATGGTCTCAAGCTCTGCCAGGGGAGGTTTAGGTTGGATTTTAGGAAGAAATTCTTTACAGAGGGGGTAATCAGATGTTGGAATGGGCTGCCCAGGGAGGTGGTGCATTCTCCATCCCTGGAGGTGTTTAAGAGACTGGGTGTGGCACTTAGTGCCATGGTCTAGTAACTGTGGTGATAGTGGATCAAGGGTTGGACTCGATGATCTCAGGGGTCCTTTCCAACTCAGCTGATTCTATGATTCTATGAAAGCAATGTTAAATTGTATTTTAAACAAAAGAGGCAACACTTTGAAGAAACAAGTGTCTACATATGTGTACTGTAAAAGCAAAGATATGATGCCGTTAAGCAAATACACTCCTTTGTTCAGCTGGTTTTGGTCCTACATACTTAATCATCCATTTAAAAATCCAGAAACTAGTCAGTGACAAAGGATTATGACTAGATTGCAGAGGTTCATAACTAACAAAGTTTTATTCTTAGATATATAAAAGCATCTAAATATGGTTATTTTATTTTGTTTACTTTATGCTTTCTACTTGAAAACACTTGCTGTGAAACAAAATATTTAAGGTGTGTTATGCTACTTTTTATGTACCACAAACAAACAAAAAATAAAATTGTATAAACACGTTATTTCCCAAAGCTGTAAGCCCAGAGGTTTGTGTTCAGCTGTGAATAATCAACTGAAAAATTCTCTATTCATTTCTAATTTTAGCATCCTTTATGCGACTGCATTATAAAAAAAATGTTAAAGATTTTGGATTACTTTTATCTGCCTCTGTATTGGAGGTCTCCATACCATATATAGTTTTCTGTTTTAGTGTCAGTTTCTGTGCATGAAATCATTCTTGGTGGTCCCTTACCTCCACATGTGGTTCAAATTAGATGGTCATATTTTATTTGTATGCATTAATTAGAATTTCTTTCATTTAAAAAAAAAACCAAAAAACAAAACCAAACAAAAAACCAACAAACACAATACACACAGAAATACACACACACACACACAAACCCAAAGAGCAAAAGTAAGAATTTAATAAACAGCCTAAATGGTGTAATGGGAATTTGTGGGAATACTCTGAAACTGTTTGGAAAGCGCCAATTAAATATTCTAAACAATGTTATGTTTCATGTACACGGTCTGTTCCTGTTGAATGATCAAATGCTTGTTTTAAAACATTTCTGGGGTTAGTCAAATAGTCTCAGAAATGGAGTTGTTGAGATGTTTGTGGCAGGCAATGTCAGATGAAGATGTCTTTAGGGACTAATTTTTATGAACCAGTTCATATTTTGTACATTTGCTAAAATGCAAAATAGCTCGTGAGTGTTACCGGTACATTAACAGATGAATTTAGCGAACAAGAGACATTTGAATGTATATGCCACGAAAATATCTTCACTGTAATTTATTATTGAGGATCAAAAATGACATCAGTGTGTACAGGAAGGCGACTTCTAACTGAAGCAAATGTAGTTTGCTGTCAATATGTACTAATTGTGTTAAAGTAGCCATAAATAACACAAATGCTGCTCTAGGATGCGGGGGAAGGCATGGTGAAGCAACTGCTTAAAGAAGATGTTAATAAGTCAATGTAATAATTCTGTGTGTATACTGATTTTCAAAAACATGACTAATTTCAGTAACAGGGCAAGAGTCACAATTATGCTGGAAGAAAACTTTCATTCTTGATACCTGTGACAGTTGTTTGGGGTTTTTTAACACCCATTTCTGGAAAAGTGTCAATGAGAGAAGATAAACAGTAGGTACTGGGTCAGTCATTAGGTATGTTTTCATTTTGCATTTAGAAATTAGTTGCTAGAGGGTTCTGAGAAAAGCTGTTTGGGTTCAAAGCTACTTTACTAATTTGCAAAATGATCGTAGTACTTGCAGCTGACGGGTTGTGTCCATTTCACAGGAATCTACAATTATAATTGTATGACACTGAGAACTGATTCTCTGAGACATTTGCAAGGCAAAGCAAAGATGAAGTGAAGTCCTTTGGTGGCGAAGATTGAATTTTTGTAGCAGAGTGAATATGTCAGTCAGAAGGAGAGGAGGACCCTGTGTACTATTCACATGCCTCCATCAGAACTTCTGTTGGCTGCTGGCTATGTTTAGAGGTGTTTTAGAATAGGAACCCTAAAAGATTTCCAATGAAGAAGATGGAGGCTGAACATCCTTCCTAGGTCAGATTCTTTCACTTCTTTTGCCGTTTCAATGTCTGTTTAGGATACGTACAACCATCAGCTGAAAAAAGACTTCATTAAAAATTTGTTCAGTGCTAAACACGGTCATATTTCATTCTCTAACTTGATGACACTTCAAAGCCATGCATGTGAGAATATTCATGGTTGACCTCATGTGGAAGCTGCTGTCAGAACAGGGCTTCAATTTCTTTTTTCAGCTTCCTCCTTGATGTCAAGTATGAATGTGAAAACAGTGACTTATTGCAGAAACTTGGTTAAAGGAATACTTCAAGACTGCACTGCAATTTCTTCAACAGGAGAACTGGACATTAATCTCTTTTTTTGTAACTCTTTTTTTGACCTTGAAAGCAGCTTTTTTGTTTTATTAATGAGATACATTCTGATGCAACAGCAGTGGCATCAACATAGGTCTCCAGCTATACCACACAAGAATCTTTTGTTTCTCATACCAAGGAACAATATATATAGTTAAATTTCTTAGTTCCCTCACTTACCTGTAGCTTGCATACAATGAGTTTCCCTCTTCCTTTGTTTTTTTCTTGGGTTTTTTTTCTGATGTTTCTTTGTTTCCTACTTTGTTAAAGCAAGTTTGAGGGATTGGTTTCATTAACTGGGACATTAAAAAGAATCAGTGGGGTTGCTGACATGAGAAAGACTTGTAGGAACAGACCTTCAAATAATACTATAGAGAAAAATCTTGGAAATTTACATTCAGAACCTAATTCACTTCTCTTCATCGTCTGCTTTGCCTCACTCAAGATTTGGCAAAATTCTTGTTCCTTTGTCAGCAATCACATCTGTTCTTCAGTTGTTTCCTGTACCTGGATAATGTTCATGAGCTTTTTTGTTATGTCTTGCATTTTTATCTATGCAGTGTATAGTGCTGTGGGACTTGTGCCTTAATCAGAAATGTCTTGTCTTGAGCTGCCAGTAACTGCACAGGTATGGCAAAAGTGTTCTGTGGTTTAGCGGCTTTTTTTTAATCTGTTTGACAGATGGCATAGTGAGACAGTAAGCAGAGGAAGTGATGGTATAGTAAGCAAAAAAGTTACACCTTTCTGAGAAAACACCTTGTTTCAGGAATACTTCAGTAATTAGTGGTTTGTTCTTGTTTTTTTGAGCTGACTCAAACTTCCCAGTGCTCAAGGAAAGCTGCACATTGCTGTGAAACTGTTGCTTTTCTTTTTCAAAAGCCATTGCAGAGCCATTTGTTCTAGTACTACCTGTTTGTAAAACAGTTTAAAAATGTTTTACCCACCTGGAAAAGAAAGTATATGTCTGTGAAAGAGGGAAGAGCTTAAATTTCGTAGTTGCAATGTGAATATATAATTAATATTTCTTTGTTGTCACCATAATAAAAATTAAATGGTAAAACATTTTCTCTGTGAAATGTAATTGTAGAGAAAAAGCAGTGCTGCAGAGTTGGCAGCTTGAGCATTTATGAGAAATTTCCATTTAATTTAGTAACCTATTTGGTGAATAAGGGAATATCACTAATAAAGACACACAGTAGGAAAAAACCTCCAAACTCTTAATTATCAAATGTTTTAGTCCAATAAAATTTAGTTTCCTAATGTTTTTCTTTTTCCTCAATCTAAATAAGTTACATTTTTTAGAAAATGCAAATATGCATGATGGCTCTGTGTCTTTCCAACAGGTGGAGAATTTTTTTAGGAGAAATACCTTAGGAACATCTCGTTCTTGTGTGTTCCTTGTTTCTGGGAAATATTGTTCTCCAGAATAGACATGTGTGCAGAGACTGCCTGTATTTTTTTTTTTTGAGATGGACAATTGGAGTGGGTTCTTGATAGGTTTCTTCTGACTGGCAACATGTGCTTGAGGTGGGGGTAGGAGTTGGCACATGCTATGGAAAAGAAATGGAACGCTAAAGGGGTAACCATTTGTTTTTAGAATAACTTCGGTAAGTGTTAGTTTTATGTATGGAGGTTTAGTAATACTAAGAAACAGTAGGCTGATCTGTCACAGAATCAATTAGGTTGGAAAAGATCTCTGAGATCATCGAGTCCAGCCTATGACTGAACACCACCTTGTCAACTAGACCATGGCACTAAGTGCCACGTCCAGTCTTTCCTTAAACACTGCCAGTGGTGGTGTCTCCACCACCTCCCTGGGCAACCCATTCCAATGCCCAGTCACTCTTTCTGTGAAGAACTTAATGTCTAACCTAAAGCTCCCCTGGTGCAGCTTAAGGCAATGTCCTCTTGTCCTATTGCTGGTTCATTCTCCAGCTCTTTCTGCTGCCTCTGTCTATCCTGGGAGTTGTCTTGATTATTTGAACATCGTGTAGGGGTGTTTGTGGTCTTTATTTTTGAAGTGCTTCAGGACTTTATTTGTCACCCTTTTATAAGCTTGTACTTATACATTTTGTGGACATACAAATGATTATCTTGGAAAGGTGAAAT
>JAWWLV010000088.1:78901695-78912913 GCA_035041135.1 Platyrinchus mystaceus
TTTATTTGTCACCCTTTTATAAGCTTGTACTTATACATTTTGTGGACATACAAATGATTATCTTGGAAAGGTGAAATTTCATGTAGTGTACTTTCAGGCATTGGCACAATTTGGTTGAAGAGCATCTGCCTTTTTAGTGAGTTTGGAAGAACTTTTTCTTCTTGGATTGGGCTTTCTGTTGCAGGGAGTGAAAGCAATGGATACATACCCAGTTACAAATCTTAAATATGTAGTGGGACAGTTCTCTGATAGGTTAAAACACATTAAAATTTAGATTATTTCTAAAATTCTCTGACAGATAGCTCATTTTTGTGGCACTACTTGATGCTGTGCAAATATATCCCTAACAAATACTAATTTTGAATTTCTCTGTGTGTTGCTACTGTGTATAGATTTGAATAAAAAAAAGGCAATGAACTTTGCTTTCTCATCTGAAAATTGAACTTCCTCCTTGATGACACAATGGTGTAAATTACCTGAGATTGTGCATGCTTTGCAGAACAGCTCTCTACCTTCACAATCAATCAGAAAAATCCCCCCACTTTTGCTAGAAAATTTTTGAAACTTCTCTTTATAGTTTTATTTGGTGGACTACTTATTCACTAGATCACAGAAGACATAGAATGTTAATATTTGCCTGTCTTGTTTTCTCTTTGTAGTTAAGGTCAGAGTAGTTTCAAGTGCACATGCTTGAATAGGTTAGTAAGGAAAAGGAAATTTAACTTAATTCAATGGTATTGTTTGGTAATGGATACATACATTGTGTATAAAATAACATTTTTACACATTAAGTAGTTAAGAGTAAAAGGTAATTATTAGTTCATACAGAGAAGGATCAGTTTGAATTAATATGAATTCAATCTCTAATGTAAAGGTCAAAAATGTTAATTGTTTCTGCAGGTGAGAGATTTGATAGAGATTAAAAACTACTTATGTCTCAGGCTGATAGACTAATGTTACTGATCTCCTATGATACGTGAGGAATGGTGTTCCTAGGCTAACACATATTACTTGATCTCTCAAATTTGTAATTCAGAAAAGGAAGCTCCAAAGGATACAGCACTCTGTATAAAATTCCCGATATTGTTGTGAAGGTGATTCCTAAAAGCTAATTTTCTGTGTGTTCTTAGTATTCTCTGTTCATTTCAACATCATTCATTCATTTCTTCAGACTTATGAGAGCTCACGTTATGAAGCTAGTATGTTTACCCAGAGCAGGCAAGCAAATACATTTTCTATGCAGTAAAACATGAATAAAGCATCTATGCTGTTTACACACACTGCAGCCCTGTATTACATTCAACTGCATCAGCGCAGTGTGCACCCATCCCTTCTTTCTCTGGTAAAGTTTTGTTGGGCAGCACCATGGGATCAGTGCTTTTGCTAGCTGTGAATGGAAAAATGAGTGGTGGTGGAGGTAGTGTGTGGTGGTGGGTTTTTTTTTGTTTGTTTGGTTTTTTGTTTTGTTTTGTTTGTTTTGTATTTGTTTTTTCTGGCCAACAGAGAGAGAGAAGACACAGGGAGGACACTGATGCTACTGTGTAAGTTACTGTATGGCTTTGGAGGGAGAACAGGAAAGGGGAGCACTCTTGGGAAGAGAACGGGGCTTTATGGTCTTCGTGAATACAGAAAGCAGAAGCTAAGCAATCATGGTTAGAAGTGTAGAGTGTTGCACTACACCTGATACATTTTGTAGGTCAAAGAAGCACACCCTACATGCAAAGACAAAAATTTATTGTTAGTCTAATTGAAATTGTAGCAGTCTAATCAAGAAGTGTCATTTTAATTGGACTAATAATATCTTGGACTCAAAAAAGCCTCATTAACATTATATTTAAAGTTGTTCATACATGTCCTTGAATTGACCCCTTTTATGTCATGCTCATGTGACATCCCCTGGGTCCTGAGGTCGGTGGCATTAGTTTTCCTTGAGGACAGTGGGGCAGAGGAGCACTGACATCTTTTTCCCTTCTCTGGGATGGTGTGATTCTATCTGCATGAGGGGGAAGCTTCCCCTTGATCTATTTAGGGTTGGCTTTATATATTTGCAGTCTGTTCAGCCACTCCTTCTTTTCTGAATGACTCAAAAAGTAGTTGTGCAAGGGCTGCTTACTTCACTTAGACCTTTATCACAAAAAGGTTAAAGTAAATCATGGCAGTCAGCATTAAGCAGTAGCAAAGGAATCTCCTGTCAAGTTCTAGAAAACAGGTCACTGTAGAGTCATAAAATCATGGAATAGTTTGGGCTGGAAAAGACAGTAAAAATCTTCTACTTCCAGCCTCCATGCCCTTTCATGGACCACTTTCCAACAGACTAGGTTGCTCAGAGCCCCATCTAACCTGACCTTGCACACAGCTGGGGGTGGGGCATCCAGAACTTCTCTGGGCAACTAGTTCCAGTGTCTCACCAACCTAATTGTAAAGAATTTTTTTCTTAGTATTTAATCTAAACCCGCCCTCCTTTAGTTTGAAGCCATTCCACCTTGTCCTCTCCCTACATGCCCTTGTAAAAAGCCCCTCTCCAATTTTCTTGCAGGTCCCCATTAGGTACTGGAAGGTGCTCTAAGGGTCTCCCTGGAGCCTTCTCTTCTCCAGGCTGAACAAATCCAACTCTCTCAGCCTCTCTTCATCGGAGAGGTGCTCCAGCCCTGTGATCAGCTTTGTTGTCCTCCTCTGGACTCTCTCCTGCAGGTCCATGTCCTTCTTATGTTGGGGACCCCAAAGCTGGTTGCAGTGCTCCAGGTGGGACCTCACTGGAGTAGAGGGGCAGAATCACCTCCCTTGACCTGCCAGCCACACTGCTTCTGATGCAGCCCAGGATACAATTGGCCTTCTAGACTGAAAGCATACAGTGCTGGGTCATGTTCAGCTTCTTGTCCACTAACAAGGGTGGAGAGCAGGGCTGCTCTCAATGTCCAGAGTCAGCGTCCAGCTGTAGGAAATTATCTTTCCACCCTCTTGTGACCCTTACCAATATTTGCAGTTACAGGTAAAACAGATGCATAACCATTTAAATCATTCCCTGGTGAAGTCCCAGGGCCAGAGGTGTGAAGCTGCTGGTGGGCTGCTGATGCCCATTGCTGGCTCTGCATCTGTAGGGAAAAAGTGCACTGTGGGATGCAGCAAAAACACCACGCGAGCCGAAGAGAGGAGGTGATCGAGGATTCCAAGGGTGGGTGCAAATGAAATGTGACTTCACATCAACAATGTCTGTCAGAAGATGTTGCCCTACCACTCCACATGTGGGTCTGTGAAGACTTTTCTTTAGCCTAGGTTATATAGTAGCAGTTCAGAAAGTCACTTTCTTGCCTTAAGCTTGTGAACTGATCAGGCCAATTTGGGCACACAAGAGAAAATCAAAGTTTAAAGCACGTGTTTCCACTTCTGGCGTTTTAAATCTTTGATTGCTGTTTAAGCCTTTAACTTTAAAATGTCATTGATTTTCATTAGAAGGCTTCGTAATCTTTTTCAGAACTGCTCTCTAAAATAAAATAAAAATCTATGTTGTTAGGGAGTTACACCGATTTTCTGTGTTGGCATCTTTCCACTTTTATAAATTGAGACTTAATCAGGGCTACTGAACTGAAATAG
Organism: Platyrinchus mystaceus; assembly: GCA_035041135.1. NCBI lineage: Eukaryota > Metazoa > Chordata > Aves > Passeriformes > Tyrannidae > Platyrinchus > Platyrinchus mystaceus. The sequence continues at coordinate 78,905,287 of JAWWLV010000088.1, forward strand.
ATTTTATAGAGAGTAACAACCCATTAATAAGATCTTTTGCCTTAAATAAGTCTTTAATTGCAGCTCTTTAAGAATGTGATAGAGCAAAAATGTTTGTTAGTGCCATGGCTTAACATTGACTAATATGTCTTCTTTGAGAGAAGTATATGACAAACTTTATTCTAATTTTTTTTTTAAAGAAAGTGCAGTCACGTCTGGATCTAAGCTTTATTTCCCTAACCAAGTGTAGTTTAGGCATAAACAGGTTTTTGTTTTTTTGTTTTTTTTTTTTTTTCAAAATGTCTGTTCACTGAACCTTGTGTAGCAAAGTTGATTCAGCAGTTTAGAGTTCTAAATTGTTAGAGTAATCTACTTTAATGAATTTTAAAGCCTTGGAAAACCCTGTTTAAATCTTTCTGCCCTCTTCCCATCAATCCACTGCTGGGGGAAAAAAAGTCTGCTGAACTGAAGTATGAAAATGGGGCAGTGTGCCTAATCAAACGTGTCTTAAATAAAGGTTAATCTAAGTAGACTATATTGATCGCTCTCTCCCCAGTCATCTTTCTTTCAGTCTCCATATCTCATTGAAACACCTGAAGCATTTTTTGCCTGATAACTTACATAAGCTTTATATAAAAAGCCTGCATAAGTCTGTATCAGCTATATTCTGTTTATTTTCAGATTTTATTTGAAAAGGGCCCCACTGAAAATATTTTCCCTTTCCCTTTCAACAAATGTGTGAAAATGAGAGATTGAGAGGTGTCATGGTATGTTGCTGCAGAGCAGCCTGTTACAGCGATATATCTCTGGCTGATTAACGTAAGCACTACTCAATGGTGTACAATCACTAATCCTTGTATAATAAGGTGGTTGAGCTGCTACTGCTCTTATCCTCTGCCTTCCCTGTTTCTTAATTTCAGAGTTTTCAAGGAAGTGACCATGTTATCTCATTGAGACAGGAATTATCTTTCTCAGCTGTAAGCCCAGGACCTATTTTGGAGGCTCTTGCACTTACAAATTGTGATCAGATTTAACTGCTGGTTCCAGACTTGTGACCTATAAATTGGTGTGCCTTTTTAATACATTTGAGCTTCCTTTTGTAAATTCTACTCAACTGTGTGGTGGGCATACAGTTGATATGACATTTTACAAGGAAATGCAGCATTTTATTGATAACAATCCATTTCTTTTATTTATGTGTCGCTTGGTGATCACAGCAGTGACATGGCTTTCAGTAGTAGTTTTTGTCTGAGAGGTGGGATGCACCTCAGGACATCACAGTCACTGTGCATTTACACTTAAAGTGAGAAAGCAGATCACTTAAGCCTATGTCAATAATAGCCAGACTACCAGTTAAATGTACCAGCCAGCAGCGGGGGCTCCCGAGGCTTGTGGATCTGACTGAGTAGTGCTCCAGGCACACGCTGCAGCAGCTGTGGAGCTGTTAGTCATGACTGACCAGTGCAAACCCTTCTACATCTTGGAAAGATTTAAATGTAGCTGAAGGTTAAATATAGAAATCCCTGGATGGAGTTAGGCTTACTTCAGCTGTTTGTTTGGACTAGGCAACAGGTTTCTGGGTATCTTTCCCCACGCTACTTTACAGATATTAAAGTGTAAAAAGCTCAAAGATGGTACCACAGACATTTAGTACATATGGCCTATATGCATCTGCCCTACTTGCTGACCAAGAAAACATCTGGACTTTTTCTTTAGAAGTAGCTCAAGCGTTATTAAGATGCTGAACCTCATTAGCCCCTATTCCAGATTGCTTTAACATTATGACTTGGAAGTGTGGCTCTTTGAAAAGAGAATGTAGGATCTTTGTTTAACTGCCTCATCATTTAACCACAAATTAGCCAGTAAATTTTTAAATTTATAACTTTAAAGTTTATGTTCCAAATTAGGCTTACCTAAGGAGTATTTGCATTACTTTATGCAGGTGGAATAATTATCTTAGCTAACTAACAATCAACAGATTTTCAGTTTGGATTCAGTTTAGATTCTGTTTGTTTAAACAAACAGAATAGGCAGAGTGGGAAAATCTTAAGTATTCTTTAATTCTAAAATTTAAATTCCAGGGTCTTAATTGAAATCTTCAAAATTCTTTGTATCTAGTCCCCACCTCCAAGGTATGCAAAAATGGCCTTATGAAGCATGATGGAATCAAGTCCATTTTCCCCTTCTTTGCCAAGGATTTTTAAAAACTGAGGCAGTCAGTTTGTTCTAACACCATACCTTTGTAAAGCTTGTAAACATTAAGTTAAAAAAAGGAGCTTGACATAGTTTTTGGCAGCTCCTTTGAGTGTAGCTTTGGAACATGTATTTGCAACCAGTCAGAAGAAAAATTAAGGGACAATAATAGAAGACTAGAAATGGTAACTATTTATCAGAGGTTAAAACCCCAAACTGATTAAGATAATGAATAATACTGGGGGTGGGTGGAGAGATTGGGGCTTAAATGCTTCAATTAAAAGAAGAAAACCAACCCCAAACATCTGAAACTTTGGAATTAAATGACGTGTTAATTCTGAGGCTTAATGAACATCCCTGAATGAGTTGGAAAATTTGAAACTATTTCCCAGTCAGAACCTCATACTTGTTACCGGAATAACTCTTCTAAATGCCTTTGAAATACAGTATTAAGAAACTTCAAGTTTTGCATGTCCTTTATTATACATGGAACTTATCCTTGACAGGCCAGTCTGAATAATTTTTTTCAGCTTGTTTTGGTATAGTATCAGTACTATCATGTGTTTTGATAAAACAGTGTTTATTCCTAAATTATTGGTGTTACAGGTTCAGAATACTTTTCAGTCTACCTTTCCTCCTTCTTCTTCCTTTCCTTTCTTCTTCCTCTGTACCTCCCCATCACACCTCAAGCATGAGGCTGGCAAAGGTTATCCACCATCCAGTAAAATATTTCTGCTATGTGACAACAGATTGTCTCTGCTATTTGCAAAATTAATTTAAATAAAACACTAATAACAACAAAGAAAATCCCCAACCAATCACCCCCCAAAAAAACCTACCCACAAAAAAAAATCCCTAAAACAACCGAGTTTCAAAAGTCAGTGCCCTGATCCTAGAAGGAGGAAAAGAGCAAGTTTTTAAGGGGCTTGAGTATAACTATCATAGAATCAACTGAGTCGGAAAAGACCTCTGAGATCATCAAGTCCAATCCTTGATCCAACAAAATTGTCAACACCTATGCTATCACTTCTGAGCTAAAGAGTCTCCTAAGGATATGTCTAAGCTGAAGAAGCTTTGTTATGTGACTGTAGCAGTGGAACATTGCTGGCAGGTCTACTGTAGGCTGAAATTTAGTGTCATATTCCTTTGCAATAAGTTACACTGGGAAACCGGCAACTCTGCCTGTGACTGCTGCTATGGTGGGGGCAGTTTGTTGTTTCAGTTCTGTCAACCAGTGGAAATAACTGGTGGTAAGAGATGTTAGCATGAACGTAGCTCTGATTTGACTCAGGAACTGTCCACATATGTCAGGGCAGTGAAAGAGGATTTTGTTTGGGGTAAAGAATTAGGTGCGTATGGTCTGCTACAATGATATATATCAGGACATTCAGCTGAAGTTGATGTGGTAGCTGATGACAGAACATTAACCTGTTGGTGCATACTTTCATGGAGACTTCACTGGGGCTATTTGAGTTTTATTTACCCAAAAAGATTAATAAAAATGGTTACATTTTCCCTGTTACAGTTTGGCTGCTGGACTCTGTTCCATGAACAGCAGCATTATTGTCTGAACCTCTGCAGTCAAATTTCATGTGTTTTGGTGCCATCAGTACTGATATGGGGATCAACTCTTAAAAGTTGTGTAGGGCAGAGCATGTAAGATGAGGAAAAAGGATTCTCTTCCATTACCACACAGAGGAGAACTCCAGGTTATTTGTAGCAAGTTTATCAAGGAGATCAAGAAAGCTTCTGAGTGTGGAATTTAATGAAGAAGACATTACTTCAAAGTGTTGATAATCTGAAATCATAAATTACTTGGCACTGATGACTTTAAATAGGAAAAGTTATGTAACATTTGTCAGAAGAGGTATTTAATCCTAAATTAGCTTTTTAAGGAGCTGTTGAATTGCTGAGTAACTCTTATATGGAAAACTACAAATTCTTCTATAATAGGAAAAGATGCAAGAGGAATAAAACAGGGTGAGAATTTAGAAGTAAAAGGTGAAGGTCAAGTCTGATGGTTTGAACTACGTATAGCAGAATTAAGAATCAGTTGTTTGAGAAGCCTGTGCTCAGTATGAAATCCTGTTCACTCAATTTATATCCCATAGTTACTTTTGCAGCCCAGTGGGAGGAGAGGAAGGCTGGCTTTCACTTACCCTGAACATGAGTGCCTCCAAGATTGAGAACTCCAAAAGGATGATGAAGAGCAATAGGGAAACTACTGCATGGTTTTGTTACTCATCTGTAACACAGACCTCTTCAGTCTTTGGCTCAATTTAGAGTGACCTTGCAGCTCCTGCTGCTTGTGCAGCAATGACAGTTCCTTGATAGCTGTGCAATTGCAGAGCTGCTCGAGTATGGCGTGTTCATCTCTTCTCATAGCAGGAGCAGTTAGGATGGAGACCATTTTTTTTGGATCTCTATCGCTATACTTTGTCCCTATATATGAAGAAATGAATATGACTAAGGATGTAACTAGAAAGCAAGAAAAATTTTCTGTATGCTTTCTAGGAGTCTATACAGTTTTAGGTATGTAGTACAGTAGAAGGAGAAAAATAATAGATACATAAAAAAGGTTTATCTTGTCATCTTCTTTTATATATCTATGATCAGATTTTTCTTTGTCTCCAGGTTTGGTTGACAAATGCAGTGTGGAATTTTTTCACTGGATTTTGTGTTTCCAAGTTTTTCTTGTAATATGTCATGATAAATTACACTTTGCTCCAAAATGTAGTGCTATCTTATTTGTGCTATGGTCTTAACATATTTCCCACTGAAACTAGTGTAGGTTGGCTCTGTAAAAGAGGGGTCAATCTTGGATCAGTCACCTGGCTTCAGCAGCTTAATGAAACTTGGCTGCTGGAATCAAGCCTGCTGACAGTGTTTGATTCTCCCCATCGCCACCCCTCCTAAAATGTTAATTAGCCTCAGGCTCAAGTAACTTTTTAATCTGAAAAGTGAACATCTTTTCAAAAGTGCTGTACTTCGGTAGCTTTCTGCTGCAGAGGCATGATAGCTGTCACTTCCCATCTGGTTAGCAGTGTGGATCCTACTTGAGATCAAGTAGTGCCATAAAAATGTGATCTCACACTTCCAAACAAGGATCACTTGAGGTCTGAATGTTTATAGCTCCAGAAGCAAATTTGAACATCTACCTTCAGGATTCTGTTTCCTAGAAGATAAGTATAATGCAGTCCTTTTCTTTCGGTATCCCACCTTGTAACATTATTATTTTCACCCTTTTTGAGTGCACCCATTTCTAGGGGATCTGACATGAACAGTGCTGACAGCCAAACTGACAACAGCAATTTAAGGGAATGGGGATGGCCATAAAGGAAAACAGGAAGCAGAACAATTATGGTGGGCAATGAAGTTTGCTGGAAATGTTGAAGTGCAGTTTTCTTTCCTTTTGAGGGTCAGGAGGAATGTAGGAGAAAGTGGAATTCAGCAGTGTAAAGCTGTAATTTACCTAATCCTGTTGAAGACAGACTGAGCCATGTTGAGCACCATATTGAAACATCAGTGTTTTGGAATGTTTAATTGTCATTATAACTAGTGTGGTGTGTTACAGACTCCTGACAGATAAAGTATGAATATTTCTACCTGATGACACAAGATTGTGCAGGTTTGAACTCTCAGGCCAAGCCTGTGGTTTTTATACAGGCATAAGAATTTGTCTACTTATGTCAGATTATAATATCTGAGCTCTTTTGGGGCACTTCAGATTGGACATTAGGAGAAGGTTCTTCACTGAGAGGGTGGTTAGTCATTGGAAGGGGCTCCCCAGGGAAATGGTCACATCACCAATCCTGTCAAAGCTCAAGGAGCTTTTGAACAATGCTCTTAGTCATATGGTTTAGTATTGGGTGGTCTTGTAAGGAGCAGGGACTCCATGCTTCATATGGGCCCCTTCCAACTTGAGATATTCTATGATTTACATCAGCCAAAAAAAAGTATTGCCAATATGGATAGACATTTAGACATTAGGCTGTACTACTGAGTTTCTAGTCCTGTGTTCAAATTATGTTGGGCGGACATGAACTTAGAAAGACTAGTTAGTTATCTTTGCTTAGATGGCATTGCTACTCACCAATTAATTAAAGTGAAGAATACAGACTGTATTATTTCGGCAAACAAGTCTTGACATCTGTGAAGATGTGAGGATTAACTTTTATCAATTTCATTGTGACTTTCAGCTTAGTTTGGCTTTATTTTTGCATGTAATTCATATTTTACTAAATGTAATTAATATGAAACTTTTCAACTTCTTCACTTAAAAGTTAAAGAAACCCAGAGCCAAAGTTGTTCCAGATTATTCAAAATGTTCTGATTTGTCTAACTGCCATATCCTCCTTTCAAATTCCTTTTATTGGAGGGGATGAATGAGAGGTTCCTAGAAACTTCTTCAGTTTTTCTCTGTATAATCAAGTATGTTATTGTCTCTTAGTGCAACATTTAGTAGATAAAAGCATTTACAAATGAGAGCTATTGTGTACAAAATAGGTAGCTCTTGTTTCTGTAATGGGCCAAATATAAAGTTCTCTGTCAATTAAAAACACCTGAAAGGGTTGGACAATATGTGTTTACTACATAACTAATCCAGGAAAAAATAAATGGCTTTTTCAGAAACGTGACGGAAAAAAAATAGCAAGTAGTATGACAATTAAGTGTTAGCAGCAATGATAGTAAAACCACCAATGCTAAATAATAATCCCTCTTTATTTGAACGTATACTATCTGGCACTTTCTTGCTTGGGAAAATCACAGTGAGATAACATTGCCTTAAGTTAGTAGGAGTTCTCAGTCTTGTCTTTGCCAGTAGCCCCTTCTGATGCCAATATCAGAAGACTAAAGTCAGTCAATAGAAACAAAAAACCTTTGAATTTTGTTTTCCTGAGTCTAAGGATCTCAGTTGTTAAGCTGAAGTGGTTCACCTGAAGTGGATTTGTTTATGGTGAGATGCTAACTGTACCAGGAAATACTCTGTGGGAGTGACCTGACAAAATATATTAAATTTTAGTTGGTTTAGTTTGGTTTCAAATTCAATTTTTGTTGATTTAAAAATTGCCACAGTTAGTCCTATTTAAAAAATCCATCTGACCAAGATCATGTACAGTATCGTATCTGTACGAAAGAGTTTGAAAGACTTGAGAAAAGAAGGATAAAGTCCATCTTGTTTATCTCAAATGGTGAGAAAACCAATTGCACTGTACCCTACTCTGCCAACAAAAGTAGTTTGACTAAATTGAAGAGGGTCATAAAATGTGAGGAATGTGACAGATTGATGAGTTGGTTGAAAATGTTTATCCTGTAGAATATGGAGGTTTGAGCATGAAGACCGTCATCAATCTGTAAAGCAAATGAGCTAACTTGAGAAAAATGTGAGCTGAATGTGGCATAATTTAGTCATAAGAAGTAATTTATGAAGGGTTCTCATTTTTTTCCATGAAAT
>JAWWLV010000088.1:78914878-78936008 GCA_035041135.1 Platyrinchus mystaceus
GTTCAGCGCAGGCTGTGTCTCACCTAAAAAATCCATTGCGCAGGCTTGAAAGGTCAAAAGACCTTTCCCAAATCTTCTTTCGCGAAGACTGGCCACATCAGACTGCATTAGTAGTGTTGCCAGCAGGCCAGTGGAGGTGATCCTTCACTGCTCAGCACTTGTGAGGCCATGCTTGTGAGTGCTGTGTCTGGTTTTAAGCTCCCCAGTACAAGAGGTACATAGAGATACTGGAGTGAGAGCAGTGGAGGCCATGAATGTGATGAGGGGGCTGGACACACCTATGAAGAGAGGCTGAGAGGGTTGAGTTTGTTAAGTCTGGAGAACAGAAGGCTCAGGGAGGATCTTGTCAATGTCTGTGAATACCTGAAAGGAGATACAAAGAGGAGGGAGCCAGATTCTTTGCAAGTGCTACCCAGAGACAATGGGCACAAACTAAAACACAGAAGGTTCCCTCTGGCTAGCAGGAAGCACTGTTCTTTTGACTAAGTGTTTCCAAGCACTGTCAAAGGTTGTTCAGAGAGGTTGTGGAAATTCCATCCCTGGAGATACTCAAAAGCCATCTGGACGTGGTTCTTGGCAGCCTGCTCTAGGTGGTTCTGCTTGCACAGGTGATTGACCTCCACAGGTCCCTGCTGGCCTCAATCATTCTGTCATTCTGTGTCATGCTTCTGGGTAGCTAGAAGTTCACCTGAACATTATTTAGTTTCTGGTTTGTTTTTGTTGTTTTTGTTTTTGGTTTTGGTTTTGTTTTTTTCCGTTTTGTTTGTTTGTTTCTTTTGAGAAGAGCTGACTGAATTAGTGGCACAACTACTTCTTTATTAAGTTGCATAATACTTGTGGTTTCTGAACTTAACTGTGGCAAATAAATAAATAATAAATAAATAAATAAATAAATAGAATAAAATTACCACATCATAGTACCAGAAGAAAACTGTGTTCTATTGCAGCATTGCCATGATGGAACAAAACTACAATTTTTTTTTTTTTTTTATGAAAAGGAGTGACTAGACCAAATAAATTAAGAGCAAAGGGGACAACATGTTGCAGGATCAGTCAAATCTGTAATGAATAAGAAAAGGGAAAGAAGAGGGTTGTAGACAATGCAGTATTGAAGGCTTTCTAGCTTTGAAAAAAGGCATAGGAAGTCAATTTTTAGAAGGATGACTTTGCAAATCTTTTCCTATGATGGTTTTAAAGACAATGCTTCAATATTTTAAGAACTCTCATTGGAGGAGGAAGCAAAAGGTTTTAAAAGAATTGTGCATGGGGGTGATGGAGATAATTTATTTCTTTATTTCTATCCAATGTCATTTCAAGGAACTTGAATGTATAAAGGCAGCTTGGAGGATAATTACAAGATGACAGAAATGACTCTGTATTAGAGATAAAACTTTTCAGACTTTGTTTTTATATGAGGAAGATTCAAATTCAGAGAGAAGGTTGCTGATATAGTGAACATCATCTTGTACTATTGTCTTCTTGATTCTTCTGTTGCACTGTGGACATAGTTTTGAAACTTTGTCCCCCATCCTTTTTGCTGACAAGTTTGAGTAAAATGAATACTAAATCACACACCTGTTTATGAGGGAAAAATACTGTATTCCATGTCTTGAATTAGTGCTTTCCTCAATTGTTTGTGATAGTGGACTGAATAGTACTCATGCTTAGTATAGTTTTAATTTCAAGATGTTCTCAAACATTTATATGAAAAGAGGTGGATTTTTTTTCCCATTTCCTCCCAATTCACCCTCAGCTGAAAACAATTGTGTTCTCTACTCTAAAAACACAGAATTTTAAGTTAGAAAAATTATTAATCCCTAATTGTTATATGTAAGTACACACAGCTGTCAGAATGTATTTTAGGGAGTATCTGTGTTTTCACTGTGTCAGCAGCATAATGATCTATAAAACAAGACAGGCTTCATTCCAAATAGTGATTGTGTGGGTTTTTTGTTTTTCTTTTCAAGACTGGATGCACTGAATGTGAAAAATAAAAGTGTAACGATTGCAGTGAGAAGATGATACAGATGCATTAAACATCAGAACAAGGTGTTTGTTACTTTTTTATTCTTACCTGAGACTTAACACAATATGAAAACTTCACAATTGTATTAGCTGGAATTTACAGGGAAAGAAAAGAAAAAAAAAAGGGTATGAAGAGATCCTTGGAGAGGCACTTGAAATGTTGGGGATTCTGGTTTGTCTTTTTGCAAGTTGAATAGTTTATGAAAGATCCCAGAAGACTTATGTGACGGTTTCAGCCATCTGCACCTTGTCTGAGAGAAACATGATAGTTAAATGTTCATGAGGATGAACTAGGACTTCTGTAATTATTGATTAAAATGTAGGAATAGACTAGACCGCAAGCACAGCTATGTTGATTTGGGTGTGGTCTGTTCTAAATGTTCAGAATTGCCCATGACTCAACAGTTACAAGACAGATACAATGACTTGTTCTTCCTGGAATCCCTTGAAATGTTGCATGGCACCTTGCAGATGGTTTCATGTAGACACCTCTTTTTTCCTTAAACCAACTAACCAACAAACCAAGCTTTTTCTTAGTCTCTCTGGGGCAGACATATCTTGTTTGTTGCTGAACTTGGTGAACTTGAATCCAGCTAAATAGAGTAGAACACTAATTTCTTAGAAGAAATAAAATGTAAATTACATTATTATTCAGAGAATGAATTCTAATGGATAAATATATGAAACACCTGCATTGAATCAGTGATCTCTGCTTAATAAAGACCCAGTAGTGGTTGCACAAATTTCTTTCTGTTCAATGGTTGAATATAATGCTTTCCATAATCTGCTTTCTGTGGTGCAGAAATTATTTTAATGTATATTTGCATTGGTAAATAATCCCATAATACTTGGTCCTAGTGTAATGGATTGTTCTGTTCATTCAGGTGGTAGGTGAGGATGAAACAAGTGCAGATTTAGCTATATAATGTATAGTTGCTTTGAAAAGCACACAAATAAGCTCAATAGCAGGAACAAGAAAACCCCTGAACCAAACCAGAAAAATGCCTACATTTTAGCCTGCCATTTATCCTTAATCTCATCTCGTCAGCAGTTCAGATCTCTGCCAAGAATATGCCTTCATGGGATTGCACAGCACTTTGTACATGTAGAGAGGGAACAAAATAAACTTAAATGTAATTGTTTACCTTTGTTGGCTCTTGCTGACTTTCTTTAAGGCTATGTGAAATGATACATTATGTTTTATTGGTAAGCCATAACCAAAATCAGCTGAAATAATATAATTCTGACACTAATGCTTACTACAAAAGAAGGAACTTAATTTACTCTGGTTTTTTATTAAACCAAAACTTATATGTCTTGGGGGAAAAATAACTTGAGTTTGAGTAATAGTGTAATCTTTCCCTAAAATGCATTTATTTTGCCCAGGAACTGAGAGTCCTCCTCACAGAGATTTTGTTGTTATTTGCTGCAGTCTGATCCATGAGTACTGCAAAGGTACTGCACACACCAAATTCTTGTAGCTTTATGCACAGTCTCACTTGGTCCTCAACTTTTTTTTTTTCTTTTTTCCCAGAATGTAAATTATTCTAAAAATCTGTAAGTAAAGCAGAAAGTCTGGGATATCCTATAGTCTAGATTTATTTTTATCTTTGTTTTTTTCCTATTTATTTACTTTACTTCTTTTTTCAAGTGCATCAACAGAGCAAGAAAACTGGAAAAATCTTTTGCAGAAGACAGTTTCATATAAACAAGGAGTTCAACCCAGTTCACTTAGTTGTCTTTCTCTGAAACTTTCAAAAAAAATTCTTCTTTAGACATTATTCTATCTGAAAAGAAAGATTTCCACTGGTGAATAAATATCTTTATTAAACTGCTGCAGTGGATGATTAAACTCTTTGTTAAAAGCTTGAAATGTGTTCAAAATATCAATCTAGCTATTCCTGAGGTCCACCTTTTAGTCTAGCAAATAAAGATAGTATTTCTATCTTGTTTCTATCTTCTCATCTATTTATGGAGATCAAGATTTTCTGTAACCTTACCAGGATATTGATAATTGATTTTTAAAATAAGGGCGTTTTTTCAGTGTACAGTGTTCCCTTGGCTTTGTTTCAGTTTACCTTCTTTATACTATGGATATCAGAATATAACACATTTACTGTGTGTTTGGCATTGGATTTAATAACTGTCATTTCAGTTTGTGGGTATTAGTGTTTTTTCCCACTGAACAGAATGTTTCACATCTGTCTATACCTGGCAGTTTTATATCAATTTAGTGTGTACCATGATGACTTTCTAGATTCATTTTCAAAATATCTAAGTGGACATGAAGACATGTTCCCTAAGAGAAGAACACCAACATTACTACTGCTTTCAGCAGAGGAAAATTTGCCTTCTATATTTTGTTCCTTATTTAATATAAAATGTTCTCTTGATAGACACATAATTACTCTATTTTATCAATGGAGCATTTACAGGGGTATTCTTTTTATTCAGCCTACTTAATATCTTAAGAACAGTTCTCAGTAATTTCACTTGCAAAGTAAAAGTAAATCTGCTATCAGGGAAGAATCCTAAGTGGCATTTTAACTTGTGCATATCAATTTACACAGCTATTCTTGGGTTTTATTGATTGATCTATTATATGGAACAGGTATGCAGCACTGAGATTGCTTTGCATTACAATTGCAGGTAGGGATTTGGGTCTATAGTCAGGATTACCTCAGGGTGTGAAGGCAGGCAGCCTTTACTATGAGAATATGTGAGATGATCTGTCCTGGCTTTGAGGGGATTGAAGTCGTGCATAATTCTTCCCATGTTAGTAATTTTAGGTATGTAAGGGCTTCTGTAAATCTGGCACACTCCCCCTGCCTTCACTGTAGCTTAGTCCTGCACATATTTGATTGCTTACATCTCTAAGGTTTAAATCAATACAATTTGTAGTAAAAGTAATAATATGCAAGTTTTGCATCATGTTTCATTTGTAAACTGAAACTGCTACACAAATAGAAGTTATTACTATTTGCATTTTGTAACTTTGAAAAGTAATCCCCTCTTTGTAAGGGGTCCAGGTCTAAGTATAATAAAATTGTTTTTAAAAGTCCATGTATCAGTACTCTGGAGAACATTCGAATATGAGACAACACTGAAATCACAGAAGTCAAATTGTGGTATAAACCTTAATCCAGTAATTTAAACATAGCCCTGAATGGCTCTGAAAGAAAAAAAAACAAACAACATGCCCTTTATGTTTCTCACTCTATGTGGTTATAAATGAGACATAACATAGTCATTATGTAATTCTGAAGAGAAATCTGTTTCTACAGGTCAGGACCTATACCTATTCACAACTGGATGCATGATGTGATTTCAAATATTTTTTTCCTCCAGAGCACTTGTAGACTGTGAGATAGTATGTTCTCATTCCAAGTCATGAGTTTTGAACCATATTTCTACACATATCTTAGCTTTCCTGAACAACCTTTTCAAATCAAAGGAATCCTCATTTTGACAAATCTTCACAGAACATGGGGATGATATCAAGATCTCTGAGAATTTTACTTCATATTCTGTTTAAAAGGCTAGCCAAAGCTATGGCTCCAGCACGTATTTTGAGTACATATTTTCCTATGCTCTTTATGGAGGGGGGAAATGGTGACAGTATGTATTCCTCTAACCTTAATCCTTTAAATTTTGTGTTTGAAATCTGAGATTACTTTAATCATCCTGTTGCTAATTTATAGTCTACACTGAAATCTCTGAATCTCCTGAACAACACAGAAGTGCCCTTTTTCCTCATGTTTTTATCCTTATGAATGTATGAATTTTTTTCAGGTGTTGATAATTTGCTGACTTTTTTACTTATGACAGTAGAAACATTCTCAGCAATTAGTTAATGTGAAGAGTTCACTACCGCAGCCTGATAGTGACATTTGACCTTGCTAGAAATAAATGAGGGTAAGAGTGATAAATTCAGTAACAAACATTTTTACATTGATGGAACTTCTAAAAATTCTTTATTTTGGTCTTTTTGCAGACAGTTGCTTTGTTTGTCTTTGTGAATAAATTAATCAAAGTAAGCAATAATACTTTCTTATTTTTATTTTTTTATTAGTTGCAATAGATAACCTAATTAAAACCTTTATTAAAAAGGGGTGTTTGCTCTTCTGGTGTGTTCTTATTTTTTGTTTGCTGCATTTTTGTTCAGGTGCACAGTTTAGTAGGTAGCCACTGAAATAATGTGTTTTTGGCAAGGTAGATGAGGTAGCATATTTTGGGTTATTCAAATCCTGTTTGAGACACGATTTTGTTTTTGCATATGGCTAGCAGCAATGAAGAATTCAGATAACTCATGGAATAACAGGCCTGTGTTGGTTAAAGGGCCTCTTCTCAAACTGCATACATAATTTTTGCAGTGTTTCCTTTCTCCTGTAGGAGGTTTCTGCTATTGGATATTATCAGTTCAGATGGTTCCAAGTGCGAGACTCAGCCTTTTAAACTGATGTTTTCCAAGGGTTTCCCATCTCCACAACTGCAGCAGTTTCGGGTTTTACTGATTCCTTTTCAGCCTTTGGTTGGTTTAGGCTGCTCTTGGAGGTTCTTCAGGAGCTGTACAGAGCTGTACATTAAATATTGTTTTTCAGACTCATTTTTATGATGATAGCTGGCACAGTGGAATCCTTGTGGTAAAACATTATTAAGATATATCTCCATTTTCTAAATTCCCTTATATTTGGCTTCTTTAGAACTTTCCATAAAATCATCCATTCTGTCATAGTAACTGATCAGTTTTTTCAACAAGAGCTTCTAAACATGGCATTATTTTTCGTCACCTAAAGATGAGTAGCCTAAATACCAAAGTTTAATACTGTTTGAAATCATCTAAAGTAAATTCTTCCAACCAACGATATATATAGAAAACGTACATATTTCACATAAAAAAGTAATTATCATCATACACTGTCACTGCAAATATTAAATCCAGCATTATTTATGCAGCTTAGGAAAATTTTGGGTTTGGTTAAAAAGAAATTTACCGTGAAAACAGCGGGCTGGTGGATTGGGTTGCCCAGAGAGGTAGGGCAGCCCCTGTCCCTGGGGGTATTCAAGACTCAGATGGATAAAGCCATGAGCAACTTGGTTGGATTTCATGGCTGACCCTGCTTTGAGGAGAAGGTTGGCTTGGATGACTTTCTGAGGCCCTTTCCAACCTCATTTAGCCTTTGATCCTGTGAAAATCAGTTGAAGTAACCTGCTGCTACTGAAAATGAAGTAAATTTGTTGTAGCAAGTGCATCTCTCTTTTAATCAGTCATACTTTCTACAAAGATAGTGAAAGAAACAAGATGTAGTGTTTAGCTCAGGAAAACTTTCATCCTTGAATGTTGAGATTTTTCTAATTGCCTTTTGATGCCAGGAAAGTTTTGTGGACCCAAAATGTTGCTGTGTATCAGGCAAATACAGGGAGTTTATTGATTTACAGTTGTGAAAGGATGGATTAGCTGTTCCCATGTGGTCAGGGTATGACTTTGCAGACCTTTGGTGAAAAAGAGTGTAGTGTACTTAAAACAGGTAGGAATCAAGATATATCTGGAAGTAGGTGATAGATTTCTAGATATTAAGAAAAGATGTACTGAACTCAAAGAGCTTGCTACAGAATGCTATCAAAAGAAGGCCTGGAAAATCAGTAAATTCGCTCTTTATTTGGTATGCAGAGAGTTTCTTTTTGAGATCTTTAAATACTTTTTTTAGCAAATCTTTAGGTTTTTTTGTGTGCGAAGTTTTCAGGTTACTTTTACTAGCACTCCAGTCTAACACCAAGCCTTTCTTTTATAACCAGGAGAGCAGCTGGAGCCCAGGCTATGGAATATTTAGAACAGTGTAAAACTTTACCTAATTTCCTTTGGCAAGAATGGGAATATGCCTAAGAGATCTTTAAAACAAATGGTTTTCACATTCTTTTATTTAAATGTCTAGGGCCATCTGCACAGGATTGAAGAGTTCCCAGGTTGTGTGGTTTTGCTTTTTGTTTTTGTTGATTACTGTTGCCTTGTTTTTAGTACAGTTTTTACTACTCTCAGGATACTGTTTGTGGTAGCCTCAGTCTAGTAGGGTATAGAGTAACAAGAGGAAAACAGGACATATCCGGTGTTCTTTAGCTCTCCCTCCCCTCCAGCTTTTGGGATACCAGGAGAATTTTGTGAGTAGAAAGGGTGGCCCCTGAAGGAATCCCATGACCCAGAAAAGCTGCCCCGTTTCTTTTTCTCCTGATGGTATGGGAGTTGCCAGCTGCTACTGTGCACGGAGTGGTAGGTAACCCCTTGACTTGCTGCACCCTGTAACTCTGGTGCTTGTGTACTTTTTGAATGTGAAAGTACTGTTGGGTTTGCCAGCAGACTGCTGTGTATTTCTGAGCAGAGAAAACTGCCATAGAAGTTCTAAGTTTTATTAAAGGGTAAATAAAATATGCTATAGACATCTTGACATCTAATCTGAGTGTTCGCTCAGGCTTCATTTTTGACACTGTATCAGTACATGTATACTTCTTAAGGGCCTTCATATTTTTAGCACAATATAGAATTGCCAGAGGATTTTCAGGATATTTTGCTACCTGAAACAGCGAGATCAATCAAGTAGGGTAAGATAATCTATCAGCTGTGTGCTTCATTTAGCTTCTCGAGTTAATGAGCTATTTTGCCTATTTGCTAGAAATGTCTGATGTGGTGCCTAACATGCTGTCCTTTACCAGAGAAGAGAAGAGAAAATAGTGTCTTCAAATTTAAAATTTTAATAAAGTGTTTTCACTGGTCAGATGAGAAAATATTTGATGTTTGATAGTTTCTTATTCCATATTAAAAGGAGTTAAAATGCCACTGGTTATAAAAAAAATTTTACGTTTGTTCTGAAACATGATTATTTCCATATAGTGCCATGCTTTTCAGAAGCCTTGGCATCTTCCTTAACAGTTGTGGAAAAAGACTTTCAAGTTTCTTGTAAAACAACACAATGATATTTTTATTTATTTATTTATTTATTTTATTTATTTTATTTTATGTTATTTTATTTTATTTTAAGCACATTAAAGAGAGAGATTGTCTTTCAGTTGTGTAATTCCGTGTCATATAATGAGCATCATTTTTCATCGAGTTGAGAAATATTTTAACTTTTTAAACACTTCAGTGTTTAAAAACAAATGGCCAGAATCTTTGAGTCAAAATACTTGGGGAGGGTGAATGGACAAAGTCCGTGTTTGGAAATAATTGTCTTCTTCTGGGGCTAGGTGTGAATAGTGACGTAAAAATACTTGCAGTCTTCCTCATTCCCTTACAATTCCTTGTGGGAAGTGAATTCAACCCTGACATGAAAAGGTGGGAAGCGACAGCTTAGCGGGCATCTTGCCTTTCTTTTCTCCATTCTCATTCATCTTTGAAAATATTATGGACCTACACTTTAGATCCCCTGAAAAACGGAGCAATTGAAGGTGCTGCTGGAGTAACAATGGATTAGATATTTATAAACTGTTAAATAGAGATTAAAGTGTAACTGCTTTTTTTTACCACCTACTTGGTTCTAGATATTCAATACTTCATACAAATAAAATCATGCAAGACTTGTTATTCCATGCTTTAGTTTTTCATATCCACTTTTTTATCTGATGACTCTGTCTTTCAAAATAAAAAGTTGTATGAGAAAAGATACATCTCCATGTGCGTGAAGGAACAGAGAGGAGTGGCAGCAGATGGGGAACTCCGTTATTTCAGAGAAAGGTTCCTCTGCCCTGGCCCATCCAGGGCCATCCCATCAGCCACATGGCTTAGGGTTGACTCATTGCTGTGAGCACCCATTGCAGAGTGTGTGTAGAGTCTCTGCCCAAGAGCATGGGGAAGTTCATAGGTTGTAAGGGAAGGCCATTTCAACACTACTCTAGCTGGTGAGTAGGTTAGGTGCTTTGGGAGCCAAGTATGTGTGTGCTGAGCATGTGAAGGAGTTGGCTGCTGGAGTGACCAGAAGGTCCAGGACAACTCCAAGAGAGACGTTGGGGTTGGTGGGGGTGGGATGGGGGTATTGGTACATGAAGCCAGTGGAAATGAGAGGATTCAAAAGCAAATTACTGGGCAGACTAGGAATCTGAGGTCAGTTACTGGAGAGTTGCACTATGTGTTTTTCCCACTGCTCTGCTAGAGGGGTGAACAGGGTGAGACTGTTGGTGATAATTGTGTTACCACTTGACAGTTTACAACTCTGAGAAACAAGTGAGGTAGCTCTGCTGCTGCCTGTAAATGTCAGCATGATATTTTCCCAACCATATGGATTTCATAGAATCACAGAATCTTTTAGAGAAGACTTCTAAGATCGAGTCTAACTGTTACTCCAGCACTACCAAGGCCACTACTAAATGATGCCCCTCAGTGCCACATCTACACATCTTTTAAATACCTCCAGGGATGGTGACTCCACCACTTCCCTAAGCACCCTGTGCCAATGCTTGACAACCCTTTCAGTGAAGAAATTTTTCCTAATATCCCGTCTAAACCTCCCCTGGTACAACTTAAGGCCATTTCTTCTTGCCCTTTCCTTTGTTACTTGGGAGAAGAGACTGATACCTGAATCCAGCATAGGTTCACCTGGTAGTTACTTGACCTTTCTTTACAGAGATGCTCTCTCTTCTGCTGTCACTTTCTCATTATTGTGGAATTAGTTCTTTCTCTATCTGGAATCCAGCAGGTGTGTGTTATGGTATCTGGTCTTATCCCATTTTTTTCTCCGCACACCACATTTGATTCTAACTCCGTTTCTGTTGCAAGGGGAAAGTAAAATATCTTTTTAGTTTGCCTTATCTTCTCTGCTCCACAATATTGCCACTTGAGGTCTCTAGCTCATTGAGTGTGCTCAAAATACATGGTTTTGTCTCTGGTCCTGTCTTTCAAAGTGCTGTGCAGATTTTACAGGAAAGCCATAAATTAATATGAAAGTGAGTTCATGCAACCTGTCTATCAAGTAAAAGACTTTTTTTTAAAATGCAACAGTATCAGAAATATGTTTGTTGCTCGCCTGTTATGTGGAACATTGGAATCAAAGTTTCTGGTTATCACATTGAAGATATTAAAGAGAGTAAAGCTAATTGTAATGGAAAGCATACTTATATTAAATGGCAAATATACTCATTTTTAATATACAGAAAAGCATTCATTAGAAAAAAAATAATTAATTTCCTTTGAATTGAATGAAATGTAAGTTTAATTTTCGAAACACTGCCTGGGGCTATGGTTTGACATTTTCTTGAAACCGATCTGATTAGTTCTCAGAATTATGCTGAGAAATGTCACTTACTATGGAAAATACCTTTCTAGGCAGTGAACATCTGAAAAGAAAAATTATTTTTTCTTTTTCTTTACAAATTGCTTTGTGCATTTCAGTGGCAAGGGCAACAGTTAGCTGTAATTGTGTATTGAGCTTGTTTTTATATGATTATGGAATCAATTCAGAATCTTAACGGAAAATTGATATGGATTGAACCAAGTCCATTGTGCTAGTTTTGTGAAGGTGACCTTAAAGAGGAAATGTAAAGGCTTTTCAGTATGAAATTTCAATACTCTTTTGCTGTGATTCTTATAACATGAAGTTCAGAATTGCCTGTGCAAAGTCCCCCTTAAATGAAAAAGCCTCTTTTATTTTAATTAGTGGCAAAGATACACTGCATTGCTCAGACATGGCTTTTGAATGAATGAATGAATATAATGACATTGCATAATATCATATACAGGACGTGCTGCTATAAGTTTTTAGCTTATCCAGTCATTCAGACCTATGAAGGTTTCAGTAGACACACAAGATCTTACTGGACAGTGAAATGCTATTTTAAATTGGATATTGAAATCAGTATGGTTAAACAGCTGGTAGAATTTCCAGAGCCAAAAGTCAGACTTTGATGATCAGATTTTATATGGAGAAAAGCTTAAGTTTCTGCCAAAAGTACCATTTTCACATTTAAATCAAGATTTCTGGTTGTTAGAGAAAGATATTTGATTTCTGGTTGATAGAAAAAGGCCAGCAAAATGCATTTCTGAGGGATGATCTTTTTCAGCAATGTAGTGGTTTTAATGATTAGGTTTAACACTCCAGACTATTTTGTCTCTTCATTAGAAGTATATATATAAAATAAAGAATGCACATATTTTAAAAACTTAATATTGTTTATTGTACTTATTATTTAAATTCTCCCCTGTATAATTTTTTTAATAAAAAGAACAGTGGGGATTTGGACCTCCTCACTAGCTGACTCAGTAGAATACTTTATTGTCTGTTTTAATACAGCTTACTTTCTAATTAGAGGACTTTATCTCATTACATTTATCTATCTGTATTTTCCTGCAGTGTTTAATGTTGTCATTGTAAACAAAGTGCTATTTTCTGGGCACTTCATTGTATCTATTTAAAAGAGAATAAAAAGCCAGTTGTTTTTATTCCCCCAGGTTCTGGAAAATGTAATTTTTACCTCCAATTAAAAAAGTATTCATATTGAAGAAAAATTCTTTGCAGAGGAAAGAAAACCAGTATGCATCATGCAGTTTACAGCACAGAACGTGGTCTCTGCCAGAACAGAGGGGAGGTCCTTCAAAATGTTAGAATGACTTTGGGCTTACATTGAAGTGAACTCAACCTTGCACTATGCTTGTTGATAACATTGATTTAAATGTTCATATGTTAATGCATATGTAAGTAGTTGGATATGCAAATCAATGTATCTAAAATCCATTCTGACCCCTGCTACCTGAAATGTCTGTGTCTTTATCATTTGAAAGAAAAAAAGTATTTTTAGCATTCAGACACTTTGTAACAGAGGTCAGTACCTTTTTTTTTTCTTCCTTCTCTTTAATTTCCAGGTTTACAGACAGGCAAATGGAGAGGAGAAGAGAAAAAATTCTTCACCCAAGGTGAATTAAGAAGGGCAGTGACAGGACCCAGGTGTCTGTAGTCCAAGTCATGTGACCTTCCTTATTCTTAATCAAATTCCCTTTCGAGCGATGTTAGTTTTAATTGAATAGAACTAGTCCTATCTCTAAGCTTCATTAAGATCTCATTAAGAAACCAGGGAGATGAGAAAAGGATGCCAGAGTTCCTTCAGCAGGACTTTAAATTCTTTTTATAAACCATAATGTAATTTCATCTTCCAGTTTATTTAATCTTTAAGGACACTGTTTTCTGTCGAACCCTTCTAAAAAAAAAAAGTACTAATCAAAGAACAGTCAATACACTCACAAATGTCACAGAGTATTCTGAGTTGGAAGGGAACCACAAGGATCATTGAGTCCAAATCTTAAATGAATGGCCTGTATGGGGATCAAACCAGTGACCTTGGCATTATTAGCACCATTTTCTAACCAACTGAACTATTCTCAGGGTCAACTCTTCTCTCCTTAAACATTTTTGTTGTCTAGAGACAACAAAACTGTTGTTATTGTGGGGAAAAATTGCTTACATTTAGTACTTGATAGCTGGGAAAAATCATATATGTTGTGACTGAAGTGTAGCTAGTTGGAAGCTGACGTCATGGGAACCTCATGAGGTACAGCATGGCCAAGTGCAAGGTGCTTCACCTGGGCTGGGGCAACCCCTGGTATCAATACAGGCTGGGGGATGGACAGACTGAGAGCAGCCCTGCCAAGAAGGACTTGGGGGTGCTGGTGGATAAGAGACTGGACACGAGCCAACAATGTGTGTTTGCAGCCCAGAAAGCCAGTTGTGTCCTGGGCTGCATCAAAAGCTGCGTGGGTGAGGGAGGGGATTCTGCCCTCTACTCTGCTCTAGTGAGGCCCCACCAGAGTACTGCATCTGGCTCTGGGGTCCCCAGCACAGGAAAGACATGGACCTCTTGGAGCGAGTCCAGAGGAGGGAAAGCAAGTTGATTAGAGGGATGGAGCACCTCTCCTCTGAGGAAAGGCTGAGAGAGTTGGGGTTGTTCAGCCTTGAGAAGAGAAGACTCTGGGGAAACCTTATAGAAGCCTTCTACTACCTAAAGGGGGCTTACAAGAAAGCCAGAGAAGTGCTTTTTACAAGGGTATATAGTGATGGGCCAAGGGGGAATGTCTTCAAGCTGGAGGAGAGTAGATTTAGGTTAGATACTAGGAAGAAATTCTTTACGATGAGGGTGGTGAGACACTGAATGGGTTGTTCATAGAAACTGTGGATGTCCCATCCCTGTCAGTGTTCAAGACCAAATTGTATGGGAGTTTGAGCAACCTGCAGACGTCCCAGCCCATGGCATGGAGGTTGGAACTAGATATCTCTAAGGTTCCTTCCAACCCTAAACAATTCTACGATTCAATTATTTGGGGCAACTAGAAAATATTAAGTTTTCACATGCTTTCTTTTGATGATAAAATACTGTTACCATCATCCTGAAATACTCAAGTAACATATTTGTCTTTACGTGATATTCTGCTATTGTGGTTTGGGGTTTTTTGTTGGTTTTGTTTGTTTCTGGGTTTTTTTGTTTGTTTGGTTTTTTGTTTTGTGGGTTTTTTTAGTTTGTTTGTTTGGGTTTTTGTTTGTTTAAACATAATAAAGCATATAGTTTCAGACTTTCATCCACAATCAGAGATCTGTAGACAATTCAGAGAATTGTACGACTGTGGGAACACATCTCTTTGAGGAAAAAGAGGAGAAAATGTGATAGTGTGAGGCTGTTTAAAACCAAGTGGTTGAAAAATGTTGGCTTTTTCTTAGAGGTGAACTGCAGCACCATATGTGAGCAATTTAAAGTCTCTTTAATTGCACAGTGTTCTAAAATTTGTGGCATATGCCTGTGTGTTGGGATGACTAATTGATGTCCACTCAGTTTTCACAATAATCCCTGGAGAAGGAACTGTGTTCCAACATGGTGTCTTCTTTTTTTTTCCTTAGTAATAGTAGCAGAAGACTACAGATGCAAGGAGGTAATGGCAAAGTGGGCACTAAGCAGGTGTTTTGCCCTAAAGGTCATCTATTTCAAATTGCCTGCAGTCCCTGTGAAATTTATAAAGTTAAAGCTGTCCCTTAATTTCTTTTTAATTTGTTTTTTCCAGCTAACTTTAGTCATCTGAGAGGCAGAGGACAGATGATGTGTACTGGAAGAGCATTGGTTTGTTTCTTTGGTTTGTATTGTTTTTCTCTGAAGATGGAGCACAGCCAGTGTTATCTTTGCTCGACAGTCTTACCAATATGCCTTATTCCTGGCCAGTTCCTTCCCTCTTCTTAGAGGAGATCAAACAGCTTTCATCCGCTTCAGCTCACTGCTTGCACTATCTGCAGAGCTCTTGTTTTGAGGCATTTCTTTCATGTCTTTGGTAATCTGGGGTCTAAGGAATTGGCCTTGTTGGTTTCCAGCTCCATTAAATTGAGCCAAGGACTAAGGAAGGACTTGTGTTCAAATCTAAGCATGGTTGTGATAAACTGTATGTTGATTAAAAAAAACAAAAAACAAAAACCCACAAACAAAAAACCCCAAAACCAACCAACCAAAACTAAACAAAAAAATCCACCCAAACCCCTGCAACTTCTCTAACATTTGCTTCAGCACTATGCTTTAGGAAGAGATGACTCAATGAACTTTTCTTCCCTTTTGCTTTTCTATGTTGTCTCAGCATTTTCCTTT
Source organism: Platyrinchus mystaceus (assembly GCA_035041135.1). Taxonomy (NCBI): domain Eukaryota; kingdom Metazoa; phylum Chordata; class Aves; order Passeriformes; family Tyrannidae; genus Platyrinchus; species Platyrinchus mystaceus. The sequence goes on from JAWWLV010000088.1 coordinate 78,930,494, forward strand.
TCTTCTTTCTGAATCTGCAAGTTAGCTGTATTTAAGCATCATCTTCCTCTCTTTATTTTGTTACTCACTCTAAAGATAGGATATACATTTTTAACATATACAGTGAAACCTAATGAAGTGATATGGTTCACTGAATCCAAGCAACAATTTATCTCTCCCCAACACTGACACTTGCACACAACGAGTGCCCTGTTTGCCTTGCAAGCATCATTCATGTTTTGAGCAGCCTTCAGCTGTGTTTAAAATACAAGCTGCATTGTGATTTCTGGATGCAGCCACAAGTTCTCTTGTTCTGGTCAGAAAATGTGCAAAAATTAGAAATCTGTGTACTTCAAAAAGTGCAAAAACTATTTTGGGCTCTCTTCATGTTTTCCAGAATTTAGGCTCATTTGCATTCAGTATTCTAGACGAAGCAGATTCACGTCAACAAATTCACACAGCCTGACTACAGGGAGCTACTAATGTGAAGGGCGAGTTCTTACTTAGGCTTCCATTTAGTTTCACTTGAGCTGATCCCTTTAGGAAGGGATTTCATCAGCTTCATTGCTCTCTAGGTAGAAACATGAAGCCCTTCATGGTAGGCTGAAAACTGGGCTACAGCATGATTAGAGAATGAGGTGGAAACTTCCAGTGACCTAGTATACCACAGGATATTCATAATATGAAAGCCTGGGATGTCAGCTCTCTTTTGTCTAGAAGGTTTCTTCCAGAGAACATTCATCCAGGTGGGTTTATCATCCAGATAAATGGCATGACATAGGCTTAATAGTCATGGGTCTTACCTCTTGAATTCACTGATACTTTGCTACTGAAAGACATTTATTTTCCATTGCTGCTGTGAGAAAAGCAAATTTGAAGTGTTTTCTCCATCATTTTGGTTCTAGCGGAGAACCTGTGCCCTGATGCCTTTTGAAAAGTTGCACAGCTATTAAGACCAGTACTTCTGAAGTTTTCATAGTATTTTGATCCTGAAAGTAAATATGCTTTTATGTTGATTCAAGGAGAAATGTAGCCTCCAATAACCATTCCCTCACAGTTGTTTTACCAGTGACCTGCTTTTCTTACTGAGGAATTCAAGTGTGGTCCTACAGCTTCTGAAGAGCAAAGTACTGCCTGTCAACGTGATTTGAGATACCAACACTGGTTTCCTAAACCACTTTCTTCTTAACCCATAGTTGCTCAGATGAGGTGGCTCACTGATCTGTAAGTGAGAGAGACTCCTGGTAGTCCTATCTTGTGGTGTCCTTCTTGCTGTGGAATGATGAAATTCAAAGATCTTTGTACTTATTAATATGTGCCTATTTGAATTTGTCCACTCCACAGAAAGAAGCAGCTTGTGATGAAGGACTCCCATGAATTCATGTCTTGTAAAGTTCAAAGGATATGGATTGCTGTGTAATGAGGGTTGTAAAGTAAATATGCACACACATATATGCGTATAAACACGTCTGTAATATGTAGAGTGTATTTACATATATATATATTTGCAGGATTTTTTAAACTTAAAACCGTCTTGCATGGTGAATACATATGCTTCCCCCTCCTTAGTCATCTGTTTTCTCTCTTAGTTATTGCCTTTTTATACTTGTTAGTATTTCCAAGAACAAGCTGTATATCTGCTCAGCACCCACACCTGGATGCTCTGTTCAGTTTTGATTTCTGATATACCAAAAAAATGTGGACAAATTGGAGAGGATCCAGAGAAGGGCCACAAAGGTGGTCAAAGGACTGGGAAGCCTACCGTGTGAGAAAAGGCCAAGAGAATTGGGTTTGTTCAGGCTGGAGAAAAAAGGGATTAGGGGAGAACTTGTCACCATGTTCCACTGTTTAAAGGGTGGCTACAAAGAAGATGGAGACTCCCTTTTTACAAGGAGCCACATGGAAAAGATGAGGGGTAATGGATGGAAGTTATTTCTGGGGAGATTCTGGCTGGATAAAAGAGGAAAAGTTTTCATAATGAGAACAATTAGCCATTGGAATAATCTCCCCGGGGAAGTGGTGGATTCTCCAGTGTGGAACACTTATAAGAACCAGATGGACAGGGTGTTAGGCCATCTTGTCTAGACCCTGCTTTTGCCAGGAAAGGTTGGACCTTGGGTTTCTTCCTTGAGGTCTCTTCCAAGCTGGTATTCTAACTACAAAGCTGAAGCAATGAAAAATAAGGAATGTTTCTCATATTGTTCCATCTTCTAACAGATAAAAGTAACATTCCCGTAGTTTCCTTCTAAAGCATTAGCTGTATTTTTACCTTAGGATTTTCTACCATAGGCAATTCAAAGGTAATAGTGATAGCCATGACAGTAAGATTAAAGTCTTGATCTGCATACATATGGTATCTTAGTTTTATATCATTTAATTTCCCACTGATTTCTCCTGTAGTTATTTTTAGTCTAATTCTTAATAAAAGCTAGACTAAATAATATCGGACACATAAGTGTATGTAATAGTTAGGAAAAATTATTCTTCATCTCCAGTTAAGGCTTTGCTTTCTGTCTGAAAGTATTTCCATTTTTTAAGGGGAACTTTGTAAAAGATAAGCAACTTAGGGGAAGTTTAAGATTTCTTAATGCTTCGGTAGTGAAGAAGGACTTGTTATCAAATGTCTTCCACTGCTGCAATAACTTTGAAAATAAATTTAGTGTTTAATGTGAATATTTCTTAAAATATTAAATATTCTAAGTTAGCATTTGACCTTATCCAAAAACTGTAATAAAGGATTTACTTAAGCAGACTGATAATGCTGCCCTCATTCATGTGTGAAGTTTGATTGACTTCACTGGTACTTCTCATCTCTTCAACTGTAGCTGAATAGTACCAAACTGATGGTATTATTTATTTCAAAATATTTGCCTACATGTGTAATTTAACATGCAACCAAACAAACTCCCCCTTTTTTTTTGCCCTTTACCTTAATTTAAATGTTCCATATTTTCCCTGAAGTAATCACAGTCCCTTTTTCTGAAAAGCATAAACAGATAAAGAAGGTAATATAGAAGCATTTTGTCAATATGGTGTTAGCTGTTCAAGAGGAATTTGAAAGCTTCTCCCTTGGGATCTATGCAAGAAATAACTACTATGTTATGTATATCTTATTTATATTGTGTATTTCTATATAATGAAATAAAAAAGGGGAAGCTAATTTTGTTTCAGATCTAATGTTATGAAATAAATTGAGCAAACTACTTGGCTAATAGTATCCCATCTTATTTAATCACCTAAATGGGTGTATTTATTGTAGTTGAAATACAGTTACTGTAATTCTTTATATGCATGTACTTAAATTAAAATGCTGTGTATTATAATTTGCTGGTGGTATGAACTGAAAAAAAAAGATGCCCTACAGTTTCCAAAACCTGATTTGTGAGTGGAGCGATCGTTTCAAGAAGTTCTATATAAAATTGCTTGGTCTTTTTGTCATGCATTTTCCATTTAAGTCAGTGGAAGTTGTATAGCAAAAATCACACTGAATTCATTGCAAATCTAGGGCATGCTTAAAGGGCACTTCATCTGAGCAAAGAAATCATTGCTTTGACTGTGGCTATGTTAAGTGAGAGATGGAAGTGAATAGCTTTTAGTTTATTGCTCATTTGAAAGCTGGAGGTAAAAATGGCCTTTGTCTACCTGCCAAGCTCTTCCCTTCCCCTGCCCAGACTTCCTAAAAATGCTCATTTGAAATCTGGCAGCAGTTACCTTTGATTTTTTTCACTAGCTTTCTCTTTTCTTTTTTTTTCTTACAGCACTTTTGTTTCTTTCTTTCCTGTAATAAATTTGATCTATTTTTAAAATGTAGTAAGTAAAAGCTAATGTGGCTTGAAACAGCCTCCCCAAAAAAGCCTCTTGATGATAATTTGATACTTAATTCAAAGTCCGATCACTAAGATGTACTCTTTAGTTGCAGTCTTTCTCTGTATGTCGATACGTGAACCTGCTAGGTTTTTTTAGATAGATTTTAAAAATCCTATCTCTATGTATGTACTATTATGACATCTTATTGCAGATGCAGTCTAGAATTATGTCACACTGTTGAAAATCTGCAATTGCAGCTTGTAGCAAATTTGTGATCTGTAAATATGTGCATATGACACCTTATTGTTCTGTAATTAAGTGAGGAAAATGAAATTAGGAAGTCTGTTGGTACTTTAAACAATAGTGCTTTTAATTCATTAATTAGGCTGTGTTTGTTCTGAGACCATCAAGAGAACAGAAAATATTTGTTGTTTTCTTGGCAGATGCTTAAATAACACAAGCTTTTCTTAATAGAAATATACAGTGGGCTTATTGTGATTTTGCATTTATTCTACTTTTTATCTTATTTAATTGGCAATTTTTGAGCTCCTGATATCACCATGGATGTCACGTAGGCAATTCTGGGAGACCTTCTTGAGAGATTTGTTTTGATGGATGAGAAAAAAAAAATTAATGTTTGACTTTTTTTCCTTCAAAGCTGCATTATGAGTTCCAGTTGTCTGGAGTTACAATTAAGGGTATAGCTAACTAAACTTGAAATCTTGCAAAGTCCTGCAACTTACTGCAAGAACAAATTAAAATGTTTTCTGAATATGTGGTGAACATGTCCATTTATATTTTGCCCATGTAAGACAGTGTTACTCCCTTAGAGTTTTTAATAGCTTTTATGTTTGATATTACTATTTGCTAGCAGTTGGGTGACTGCTCATACAAGGAGCAGAGGCAAAAAAGAGTTTTCCAAGAATAGAAAAAGAAGACAGTCTAGCAGAATTCAGTCTCTGTTACTGATCAAACTGGATTCGTATTTTATTAGTGGGTGTTAAACTGAGAAGGACGTATTGAATGATATTAATAAGCACTTGTTAAAGTTGAACTTTGGGGTGGGTTTAGAAATTAGATCCCCAGCTGTGCTTAACCTTTGCTGCACTGCTTCTGCTGGATTTTGAAAAATTCAAATAAAGCATTCCTGACACTTAAAGCCCTTCTCTAAATTAAATACATTCTTATTTTGAAGTGGCCCTATAAAAACAGAAAAGTCTGGGTTTGGCTAACAGAACGCCTCTTCTCTCATAATTTTTACTTTGAGGGTCTTCTCAGCTAAGCTCTCATGTTGTTTTCACTATTGTGGTCTTATATCCTTCTCTTTGTGAGTACAATGTACTCTTTGTGATGGCTAGTTTTCTTCCCTTAAAATGCCAACTAGCAAAAAAGGATATTGTAGCAACATAATGATTTCTGCTTGATAAAGATGCTACTATAGATAATGATGATGCCAGATAAATGCCATTAGAGTATGAGACATTTATAAAAGACAAATGTCAGGCCTCAGCTGATGTGCATATTTATCCAATAAATTATTTCATGAGGAGTGTGGAAGGTGCTTATTTTTGCAGCAAGGTTAAGCAAGTTGACGATTACTTAAGCACCTTAAGGTAATTGTTACTTAAGAGAGTTTCTTTTGCTGCCTTCAAGATTAAAGAGGCTAAAGTTCATGACTGAAGTTGTGTGGTTGCCAGACCCAGGAATGCCCATCGGAATCTCTGGGCAG
>JAWWLV010000088.1:78952172-78967143 GCA_035041135.1 Platyrinchus mystaceus
ATTTCCTGTAATATTTCAATTTCATATCATTAGCAACTTTCATCCCCTCCTGTAATCCAGAAAAAAAAAAAAAAAAGAATGAGCAGTATGAATATGTTTAATACCCCAGCTTGCAACCCAGATATCTCCTGGAATTTTTCAGTGGTCTCTGTTGGAAGACCTTACACTCTCTTTGCCTTTGTTCTCATGTAATTAGTCACTCACAAAGGGACCTCCTAGCCTATGTAATATCTCTATAGTTTGCCCAAAACTTCAGTGAGGGATTTTGGAAAGGCTTTGGCACAGGCTGACACAACATCATTTTATCCAGGTTGGGACATTTCATCCCAGATGAGTGGTCTTACTAGATGGATGAAAAACTGCCCGGAACATCAGGCCAGGCATATATCCTATGCTCTTGTCTTGTTTAGTTCTTCATCAGTGCATGGAGGTAGAGATGCAAGGCATTCTTGTCAAGTCTGTGGATCACAACAGATTGCGTGGTACACTCAAAGCACTCAAAGGTCTGGCTGCCAGTCAGATGAGCTACACAGGCTTGATGAGAGAGATGACAGTGACCTTGTGAAACTAGCTACATAGCTTATTCTGGAGTCTGGGATGGACAGAGTCCTGCCATTGGTATATCCTGGGCACTCCCTGGCTGGCGAGCAGCTCTGCTGAAACAGACCTGTAGGTCATTGTAGACAGAAACCTGAGTGTGAGCTGGCAGGGTGCCTTGGCAGCCAACTGTGTCCTGGGCTGCATTAATAGCAGCACAGACTGAGCGAGAGGTTTTTTTGCTTTTTCTCAGGCTCATTACACTATGCCTAGACTACCATGCACAGGTGTGGGGGACACCCCAGTACAGGAAAGACATCAATAAACTGGGGCAAATTCAGAAGAGGTCTCTCAGGATGGTCTGTGGCAGGATTACTTGCTCTGTGAGGAGAGGCTGAGAAATGGATCTTGTTAAGCCTGGAAAAGAGACGGCTTAGGAGCAGCCTAGTAGTCATGAGTTCCTTGTGAAGAAGTTATTGAGAAGACTGAGACAGGCTCTTTTACTGAGATGTATGGCTGGAGATTGACTCATTAAATGAGAAGAGGTATTTTGGCTTGACTTAAAGGGAAAAAAAAGTTCACTGTAAGTGTAATTAAGCGCTTGAAGAAATTGTCTCAAGAAGCTGTAGGATCTTCATTCCTGGATGTTTCAAGAGCCAGTCGGACAAAGCCCTGGGCAACCTGGTCTTGAAAGTTGATCACCTGGCTAAAGCAGATGATCCTGATCTGCTTGAATCAGGATGCTAGACATGAAAACCTGCTGAGGTCCCTTTTGATCTGAATAATTAATTTGGTATGATCATTGTTTATTTTATACTTGTGTATTTATTACTATTCACCTTCCTACCTGCATCTTTATAAATATTCAGCTTCTTAGCTAAAAACAAAATAACATTTTTTAAAAATATTCATACTATGAAAAACAGATTTTTTTCATATTAGCATTCAGTACTCATTTGAGTTCTTACATTTCAACACACAGATGTAACTAAAGAACAGGTAACAATAATGTCATTTTTCTAAGGGATTCTAGTTTGAAACAAATCCTCCTCCTCTTTACTGGAGGAGTATTATATCATCTCCTTTTTCAAAGTAAAAGAACCTCAACAATTAACTCTATCATAAATGCTGCATGTTTAGCATAATTACTTTTGTACTGAACCCGCATGCGCATATATTTCTGATGAAAATAATGTATGAAAAAATCTCAGATGATACTTAATCCTATGTGTAAAAAGAAAAGATATCAGCAAAGCTTGGATGTTTTCATGTCAGGGACAATTTCTAGTACTGGATATTTACACTCATCTTTCCAGAAGAATTTTTATTAACCTTTTGATTATATAGCATTTCCCTGATGAGGTTGTTTGTTGGTAAATTTATTCTGCATCTCGGATGCAATTTATCTACCTAATTTTAGCTACCTGAAAAGGTAGTCATTGAGTTTAAAATAGTTGCCTAGTCACCTTCTACAGGTAATAGAGATGATTCTTCCTCTCCCCAAACATGAGTCATCCTGTCTGCCTTAGAGGTTTGTCTTGTGATAGAAAGCACCTGCTTTGCCGTATTAACTCGGAGGAGACTACAGGCAGCAAGCTCTTAGAGGAAAACTAGTTTTATATGCTTATTTTGCAAATCTCTAGATCTAGATTCATCCTGTACTGTGTTTCTCTTCCCAAACATCACAGAAATACATTAGAGGAGGAGAAGTGAGCCTAACTTTAAGAAAAAAAAAAAAAAAAGTTCATTTTAAATTGCTTAAGTCCATCTTAGGACTTGGTAGCTGATGGAAATATCTATTTGTGCATAGCATTTTGTAATATAACCCAGTTGGAGCCTGCATCTGGTGTAGATACATACCCGGTGTGATGACTTGTTGGAAATGGGAAGTCAATAACATCAGTAACATAGAATGGGTTGTTCGCAGGACATGGTGTAATGGTGGTGCTTGGTTTTGGGGTTGTTTGTTTGTTTGGGGGTTTTTTGAGGGCGGTCATTTGGGGGTTTTTTTGCGGGGGGTTGTCTGGGGTATTTTCTGTGTTCTTTTGGGGGGTGTGTGTGTATTTTTTCTGTCTTCCCCTCTCTGAATATCTCTCAGGAGACATTACTTCCCTTCTTATTTCAGTAGTGGACTCTAATAGAAACCTCAGAGTTGTCAACAGAAGACAGCAAAGCAACATTTTATCTTGACCCACAGGATTTTTCCAGTATACTAGGAGCTAAATTCATGCAGTGCTTCTATTAAGCTTTTTTCTGTCTTTTTTTCTAATCAGTGGTAAGAAACATAGGCTTATCACCATGCAATATCTCTAATTCCTGAGACAGAGATATATTTAAGCAGGGTAGGTATCATTGGGAGACTGTGGAAACTCTAGAAAAACGTATTCTGGAATTTCCTGTTCTTACTCTTTTCTTGATTGCTGTCTGGACTTAGCATCAGATTGATGTTGGACACATACCTCTTTTCTTCTCCCTTGGCAATCAATATCAGTCCTCTTCAGGACAAGTCAGATATATGAGTTTGTACCTACTTCAGATTAAATCAGATGAAATCTGAAGTATTACTTCTCTCTTTTCTTTCAGGAAGTAATTGAAAGCAAGTTCATTCTTCTAGCAGCAGAATTGTGTGTACTTCCTAGAAAACTTATGTAATTGATGAGCACTTTTTAAAGCCCCACTTGAACGCATGGGCTGAAGGAAATAGCAATGATGCCTAGCATTCAAAGACTGCCTGTAGCTAAACAATGAAAGGAATAGCAGATCAGCTCAGTATATCGAATGTATCTGATGATTTAAGGTATAGGTCAGGAAACCACTGTCTGTGTTGTTAAGATTTCTGTTTGGTGGCAACAGTGTTGTAAGTGTTAAGTGGATTCATTAGAATAAATTTTCTTTTGGGGTTGTATATTCAAACATCTCTAGGAAATTCACACACCATTAATAAAGGAAATGGATAATCTGGAATACAGGCAGCAAAGAGCTATTTCTAGCTTTGTACAGTCTTTGTGTCTAGTTTTTGTTCAGTAAATCTTGCACCTGTTTGCTGATCATAAAACAAATAATGATTTACTGCTTATTTAATATGTTTTTAAATGCTTCTTTAATGATTTTAAGGCAATCATGAAGTTCAAACTACTTCAGGTTTTAGTCACTGTTAAGTGCAGGAGTGGTCTTCAGAACCATGAATACTCTACATTTTTCAATGCTTTATGGCAGGCTAGTAAATTTACAGTTGAATTTCTTTTTCCTGTGCATGTTTGATTTTCCCAATTATCAAATAACAGTATCAAATAATGTATGAAAAATGCTTTTGAATAATTTATTTTGTAGTCAGAAAATATCTGCATATGTTAAATTTTGTGCTTGTTTGATTAAGCATATTGAATTCAGTAGATATCTGCATATTATGTTTTTAAAATATTTTTGTCTTTTCTTTTTTTAGTTTGTACAGTCCTTAGGCTTGTGGATCCTCAGTCATGGTTGAAGGCTCTAGATGCTCTTATAGTACAAATACTAGTTTTGCTGCCATGCCCTGTAGAACAGAAACACTTTCAGAGATTCTACTTTCTTGAGAGACTTCTAATGCAAACAGCAAAACATACTTTCCAGAAATACAATTCTTGGAAATGCCTGAACAGTTTAAGACAGGGGGGAGTGTGTGTGTATGCTTAATTATGAGACAGCTGCTTGGATAGAATTATTTCAGCCCAAACAGTGAGCTTGTGAAAAGTGTAAGTGTCTCAAAATAGGATCTTAAAATGAGAAGTGCTAAACACAGCTAGCTTTGCCTGCAACCAGAAAGAAAATTGTGAAACTTCCTCACTAGTTTTGCATCATGGAATTCCACCAGAATTGTTTTTAAAAATTGCTTCTAGCAAACTTGACTTCCTGCTGTTGCTGATTGCTTTCCTAGAAGCTGTGATGTCTCAGGTCTGCACTGCATACCTTCTTCCTCTTCACTGACTTCATTTCAGGAGACAGCACCTCTCACCTTGGTAGAGGGTGGGAGAAGGAAGAGGAGGCACAGGGAGGAGTGGCACCTTCCTTCTTGGCTTCCTGCCCACATCCGTAGTCTCCTCCCCAGTATCATGGGATGTACATCCCCAAATGTGACATTCGTTTAACTTGTGCAAACTTTTTTAGGATAACAGAACTGAATTTTCTGTTATGATGTGTAAACTTGACAGGATGAGCTTGTAAAAAGAATCGTAAATATAATTGAGATTCTGGAGGTGTATTTGTAATATATAAATACATTCATGAAGTGTGTATGTGGGAAGTCAAAACTAGGTAATGTAAACAGCCAACACAGTCATTGGAAAGTGTGCATAACTGTATACAATTATGTACATGTCTTTGTATGTACAGTGAAATTTATCAGCTTTGAATGGATGTTGCTGCCATTTCAGCCAGTGAAAAGGAATTCAGCACTATCGTAAATCAACCTTGCAGTGAAAACAGGGGACAGTAGTTGTTATACCTCTCCAGTTTACCCAGCAAGGCAATTTTAAAGACTTACACATTGCAGTAATTTGGTATTAATTCTGTTGAAGACTTGGACAATAACGTGTGTTTGAAAACAATAATCAGAAAAGACAAAATGGTTAAAAGAAGTCAATATGCATGGAGACTGAGATACAGAGGTACTCAATCCATGAGAGAATGTTTAAAGGAAAAAAAAAAAAAAGGAGTAGTGTATCTTTGTAGGGCTACAATAAATGGAAGACATAGATGTTGGAGGATATACTCAATTGATTTCTTTTCTGTTACTGATAATAAGTTTGATTTAGGAAAACAGAGTACACATAAGTCACAGGTAATTTTCAGTTCTATGCAACTAGCTGGTTTAAACCTAAATCATTGATCTGGAAGCTGACTTGCTTCTTACGCCTAATTGCCCTTAAAACTTCGTTGTTATTTCTGATATCTTAGCATACCCTTTAATAATGAGCCCATTTTTTCAGGATCCAAATTTTGTTCTGTCATGTGTTCTTGATAAGTCCTGTCAAAGTGAACAGGCCCCTAACAAAAGACAGTGATATTATAAAATTGTAAAAGAAGGCTCTAGTTTCAGGCTTTTAAAGAAAATTATGTCAAGTTTAGTTGCTGAGAATATTTGTAGGTGCAATAAAAAGTAATCGTAATTAAAGGCCAATTTATGTTGCTATGTTAGTTCAGCTATTTATCCTCACTTAAAAAGGGTCCAATATCTCTATTCTAGGAAAGTTTGTGGTTCTTCAGGCAACACATTCCTGACATTGAAATAAGGAATTCGATTAAGCATCCAGTAGTGCTCTGGGACCATTCCTTTGGGGTAATTATGATGGCATTTCACTGTTTTAAGAATCTGTCTAGTCTGTTGATGTCATGGGAGGTTGCTTTTCACTTGTGGTCTTGTAGGCAAAATGGCCATGGATAAGCAAGACATGATGTACATTCTTCACAAATACAATTCAAACCATCAGTCTGAGTCTCCTTCACAGTTAAGTCTAGTTAGCTTGTGTTTGGAAAAATGTATGTTTCCTTCTTTAGAAACAGCAGAATCCTTATATTAGACTGCTTCCTATCTTTTATCACTTGGCAGCAAAAATATAAAAATTAACTATTTTTGTGCTTAAAATCATAGAGTCATAGAACATTAAGGGTTGGAAGAGACTCTAAGGATCAACTAGTCCCAACTCCCCTGCCATGAGCAGGGACATCTCCCAGTAGACCAGGTTGCTCAAGGCCTTATCCAGCCTAGCCTTGAACACTGCCAAGTTTGGGATGTCCACAGTCTCCCTGGGCAGTCTCTTCCAGTGTCTTACCATCCTCACAGTAAAGAATTTTTTCCTAATGTCTAAGCTAAACTTCACCTCTTTCAGTTATTATCCATTACTCCTTGTTCTGTCCCTACAGTTCCTGACAAAGAGTCTGTCTCTGGCTTCCCTGTAGCCCCCCTTCAGGCACTGGAAGGTTGCTATGAGGTCTCAGCACAACCTTCTCTTCTCCAAGCTGAACAGCCCTAACTTTCTCAGCCTGTCTTCGTAGGGGAGGTGTTCCAGTCCTCATGTCAAATTCATGGCCCTCCTCTGGACTTGCTCCAACTGGTGCATGTCCTTATGTTGGAGACACCAGAACTGTGCGCAGCACTCCAGATGGGGTCTCACTAGAGCAGAGCAGAGGCGGAGAATCACTTCTTTCAACCTGCTGGCCACAGTCCTTTTGATGCAGCCCAAGATTTCACTGGCTTTCTGGCCTGTAAGCACATACTGCTAGCTCATGTTGAGTTTTTCATCAACTGTCATCCCCAAGTCTTTCTCTGAAGGGCTGCTCTCAGTCACTTCTCCATCCTACTTGCAGGTGTGCTTGGGATTGCTGTGACTCAGGTGTAGGGCCTTGCACTTCACTTTAACTTCATGAGGTTTGCATCGGCCCACCTCTCAAACCTGTCAGGGTCCCTCTGGATGACATCCCGTCCCTCCAGTGTGTCAACTGCAGCACACAGCTTGGTGTCATCAGCAAATTTGCTGAGGATGCGCTTGATCCCACTGTCCGTGTTGCCAGCAAAGATGCTCAACACTATTGGCCCCAGTACCGATCCCTGAGGGACACCACTCATCACTGGTCTCCACGTACACAATGAGCCATTGACCACAACTCTTTGCATGCAGCCATTCAGGCAGTTCTTTAGCCACTGAGTGGTTCATCTATCAAATCCATGTATCTCCAATTTAGAGACAAGGATGTCATGTCGGACAGTGTCAAATACTTTGCGTAAGTCTAAGTAGACAATGGTTGACCTTCCCTGTAAAACAGTTTGCTCTGAAAGAGTTATACAAAGGTTTAGGTTTGACCGTATTTTTTCCCCAGCAACTTTTGCTATTATTTAACAGATATCTTACTTGATGTATTGAAAAAAAAGAAGACAGGCTTAATATAGCCAGTATATTATAAGCCTCGAGAGTGATGGGTTCCTATCCAATGTATTTTAAGAATGTGCTCAACATATGCGTATAAAGATAACACTGTAAATTGATACTCTTTTAGTGTGACAGAGTGAAGGCTGAGACTGTTAGACTAATTACAGTCTTATACAACTTCAACATATGTATTTTTATTCTTTTCTATCAATTAGCTATCTCCTGGATAATATAATTTTTGGCTAAAAAGAAACTCAAACAGAAGATACACTGTGTAGGGACACTGGATTCAGTTGAATAACTGTGGGAAGGGATTCATAATTTCCAGACTTTCAAACAGACTAACTGAGAAGAAAATGCAAATAACTATTCTCTCTAAATGCAAGACACAACACAGAAGTAGACATAAACCCTGTTTTTTATGGAATTTACTGTAAATTGTAGTTAATTCTGCAACACCTGGCTATACGCTTTCAACCAGACACATTTAGCAGAGTTGTCATCACACTCTCCTAATGATTGTCATTGTTGATTTAAGTGTATTTCAGTGAAATCCAAACTTTCAAACTTGGTTTGTGTATGTAAAGTATACTCTGTAGAAAATGATGCATTAATGCAAGGACTTCTGCCTCTGCTTTCTGCCAGGCTGAGATCTAGAGACAGTTTCTACTCTGCTGGGTTTTTTTATGCTTGTGTTTCTAATGCACTTTATTAGTCAATGTGTCAGCAGAAATTTCTTCAGTGTTTATTTCTATGAAAATTCAGATTTCATGCTTGGGAGCACATAAAATATTCCTCTGTATGCAGTTTAGAAAAACAGCTAGGATTGCACTGATGGAATTTCTAGTTTGTTTTCTCCATTAAATTGTAGATACTGTCATATAGATCAAAGAAGTTTGATTCTTGGAAGAGCTGAATTCAACTCTGATCTGCTTTAGATTTCTGTTGTATCTTAGGTGAGATACTTTGCCTCTTTGTAACTCTACACTCTGTAAAAAAGGAACAGTGGCATTTATGCAGTTATGAGTTACATGATTTTGCTACCCTATGGGAAAAAATCTGGGCAGGTTAGTGCAGTTGTTTCTTATACATCTTCCCTTTTCTATAGGGGTGACACTGAAGTCCAGAATGAGCAGGTGGCTCAGCACAGTGTTTCCAGCTGGACTGTGTGCAGTCCTGTTGTGGAGTCGTGGGGTCCCCGGGGCATTCCCTGGTGCTCTCAGTCCTCTGAATTTTGGTGAGGTGGTCCCAAATCCTGGTGTAGGGTCATGAGGTCCTCACTTCTCACTTTTGTACTCTGTTTTCCTGCAATATTAAGTATCCTTAGTTACAGGACTGGGCAGGGAATACTGTGTTGATGATGAGTCCTTTTCAGATCTTGATCTTTTCTGATTTGCAGTTGCTGCTCTTGCTGCTCACAGTCTGCTTGTTCCATATACCTCTTGATGTGTTTGCACTTTTTGATGATCATCAGGCTGTTTGCACATTTTGGCTATCTGTTTTCTTCAGCACACAAAAACTATTCTGTTCTTCAGGACAGGTGGCTGACTATATTTCATCTGCTTTTGCCACAGTGAAGAGCTGCTTAATATTTGCTGGCTTATGCTAACAGCTATCCTGTCTAGACATAAATCATGCTAATTGCTACAGAGAGTGAAGAAAAACTAAGGTTTTTGGCTTTTGTGTGTTTTTTTTCCCTTGCAGTTTTCTTGGTCATAAAGTAGGTTTAGGATGCTTCCCATACTGCAGTGTTATTTGTGGAGGTTATTTGCCTTAGGCTCTCAAAATATTGTAAAGAATTTTGAAGCCAACAATTCAAAATAATGGATGGTAAATATTCACGTGGATAAACATAACATGGGGCACATAGGGAGAAGAAGAGTAGTATGTCATCCCAACTTCACTATAAAATGATGGATTCTGAGCTTGTTTACCACACAGGAATCTGATGTGGGATTTGTTGCCTTTTGTGAGGTTCGGGCTGTGTACATAAGCCCAAGGAATGTGGAGGTGAGAAGCCACAGGTCCCGTTAGAAGTATTGCTCAGTACTCTGTGCATTCACCATACAGCTCTGCCAGTGTCACATCAGCAGTGTACTATATGTGGAGAGGGAGAAGAGCATGGCAGTCACTGTCTGTGGACACACATCAGCCCTTAAGGAAAATGCTAAGGAAATGCTTGATTGTTGTGCTCTTCTTTGGCTGGGGGAGGTGGATCCAGACATTTAAAAGAGCAGATGTCCTTACCACACCAGGTTCCTGCTTCAGTGTGTAGCAAACAGGTGAGGAGATGTTGTGCTCAGCTACCAACTCCTCTGTTTAAGGTGTATGGCCATGAAAGGAGTCCCATGGTGATTGCTCTCTTGGTTCCCTAGTGCAGCCCTACCAGCTAGACATTGTGTCTCTAAAGGTTAGCCTGGAGGTACATTGCAGAGTGTTGTATGGGGCTTGGAAGTATGCATTCTGCTGTCTGGCTCTAATAAGAGTGAGACGTGAGGCAAAGAGGATCTGTGCAATTCAGTATGATATATATAAGTAAGCTCCTTAACGGCAGGAATTAGTGAGGAAGTAGATTAGTCCTGAGATTACAGCAATACCAGAACTGTCTATCCTCCTTCAGGTTCAGAGCCATGGGAAACATTAAGAGTAGTCAGCATGAATCAGCCTGCAATTTAAATTTAAAGTAGTTTAATAAACAGTCTATTTTGGCACAGAACCTTAGCGGATTACTTGCCTCAGACTCATAGGGCTATGCTTTTGCCTTGCTATTTCTGTTCTTTTTAAGTTGCTGCCATTGACTTCATCTCTTTCATTACAAACTTCTATTTCCTCTGGTGGTATTCAGAGGAATTACTTAGTCATACTGTGGTTGGGGGTTGACCCTGGCCAATAGGTAAGACTTCACCCACTTGCTTGGTAACCCCCTACAACAGGATGGGGGAGAGAACTGGACAGACAAGAGTGACAGAATAAACCTTTAGTGAGTCAAGATAAAGACAATTTAATAAGTAAAGGGGAAAAAAAGTAACGAGTGATGCAAAAGCTCTCACTCACCACCTGTGATGTGACTGATGCCCAGCCAGTCCCCACACAACAGCTACTTTGGAGAAACTGTCCCGCATTTATATTCTAATCATGACATTATATATTATAGGGTATCCCTTTGGTCTGTTGAGGTCAACTGTTCTGTCTGTGTCCCCTCCCTACCTTGCTAAGGAGCAGAGTGAGAAAGAGAAGGCTCAATGCTGTGCAAACTGTTCAGCAGTAGCTGAAACACTGTTTTGATCACAGCATCACCGTATGAGCTACCATAAAGAAAATTAACTCCATTCCAACCAGACACAGAAGATGATGTCATGTAATTTTTCAAGTTACCCCCAGTCAATAAATGACCAATTGATGAAAAAACCCCAACAAATAATTGTTGTTAATGTGTTACTTATAATGTGTTACTTTCTATGGTGCTTAGGTAATACAAGATTTTAAGAATTCACCATAAGGAGTGTTTCTGGCTCTTGTTTGTAGATGTGCAATTTGGTCTGTATGCTTGAGGATATTGGCATTGTCACTGAAGTAAGAACTCCTGTTCCCTCGGTAACAGCAGCAAACAGTATTCTCTCATTGGATTCTATGAATGAAACAAATTTGCTTGATTTATGAATAAACTTTTCAGCAAAACAGAAATCAATTATTGTAAATCCTCATGCTGAGGTCACTGAAATACTGAGAGAGGTATGAATTTTTATACTGGTTTCTCTTAGTGATTTTTTTTGTTGACTCCAACTGTGAAATATTTTCCTAAGAATTTTAGGAGGTTGCTCACTTCTCGGATAGTGCTGGTTAGGGTAAATCCTTAGAGGTTAGGGTGGTGGTTTCAGTACCAATGAAGCAGGAACATGTTTCCAGCCAGTATGTGGTTTATCTATTCTGATTAATCACTTTTTCGTTTGCTATAATATATAGACAGAGAAGGGGGGATGGGGACAGTGAACTGGCACAGTGCTGGCTTTGTGCTGGATTTAAATCTTTGTGCACTGGTCAGCAGTGTTTTGACTCTGGTTTGAGAGAAAAAAAAACAAGGGATGTACAATTGCATGATCTTTCTCTTGCCTTTTTTTCAAAGTCCTTTCAGCCAAATGTTATACTTTTTCTCTCATAAGCACTTCCTCTAAATTATACTGATAAAATAATTGGGAATATTTTAGAATTTTTGTTTGATTTTAAGGAGGAAGGCTGTATAAGTAATTCAAAGTTCTTGAAATTTTAAACATTACAGCAACAAGCAAAACTGCCTTTTTTATAACATATTATGTGAACAAAACAATACTTAGCAGGATCATATTAAACTAAAAATTTGGAAGAATTTCAGATGGTTTAATCTCTAGACAGGACTTTAGGTTTCATGTGTCCTCCTGTGTTCTGACACTGAGTAATGGAGATAATGGCAAGAAAGTATTTGATATAGCCCATGGAGACCCCATAATGGCTACTGTGTGCATAAGATCCTTCATTTTGCTTCCTCTTTGGAGAGCAGGAAAATAGAGATGTTTTAATCAAGACTTAAGTCAGGAGCAGAGAGTTCCTGAGGAAGAAACTTTTTTGTCTTGAGCTATAGTCTTTGGAATGTTTCAGGAAATGCCTTTTTGAGTCAGGCATCTGTGGAAGAGAAGGAAATTTTAGGCATTTCATATTATATATCAGACTTTAGAATAGGTTAATTCAAGGAAAATATTGGGGGAAGTTTGCCAGTATAGCTTCTTTTCTGTCAGGTTTTAGCATATGGTCGTCTTTCTCCTTTACTGTGACAGTTGGGATCTTTTATATCTTCTGCCACATTTCTAAAAATAAGCAGGAGGAAAAAAAGGAAATTTTCTGGTTTACTGAATCTGAACTTTTACCTAAATTTTAAACCAGAGAATTCTTTTTTATCCAGTCAGAGGCCCTAAATACCTTAAGAGTATGGTTGAAATAACTGAGTGTAACAAGCTGAAGTCACAAAAGAAGACAAGAGAGAAGCTCGCCTGTCTTAGTGAGCAGGGAACTGGTTGGGTCTATGGACAAAGAGGAAACCCAGAAAGAAAACAGAGCCCCTGCTCTTTGAAAGCCCTGGTGATGGGTTAGCTAGAATGAGTGCTGACTTGATCCCATATATCCCTGATCCCTAATTGAGTCTAAGCCTTTGCAAGGGTCTTTAAGATATCATGTCTCCTTTAATTAATCTGTTTTCCTGCCTATTAATTTCAACATATATATATACATATATATATATATATGCTTTAGGATGTTGTAATAACTACTTAGGCAATCAGAAGACATTTTCATCTTTGAGATATTTGGCAGGTTATGGCAGTTATTCTTAATTTACTGTTGACTCAAGAGATTATCAACCTATTTTTAAGAATACTTACCCAGACACAAATTGTACCAAGCTTGTCAGCTAAGATACGACAGTAACAGAAATCTATGACTTCAAAGGTTTCCTGTGCAGGAGAAAGGAGGGCCTGTCTTTACAGAATTTTTACCGTTTCACTGTCTCACAGCTGAAGGATTCAGATTCATTGCAGAAAAGTTTAATGCAGCATTAGTAGATAGGTGTCCTGCTGTCTAGAGCCAGTGCTGTCTCAGCCAGTGCTGTCTCAGCCTTCAGTCACCTCCATAGTTAGAGATTATTGAAGGCATGCAATAGGTCATCTTTCTGCTGGAACTGATTCCTTGCATGTCTAAATTCTTAAGCACAGCCAATTTCTACTTCCTCCAGTTGGGATTTTATTCCAAAGATCTACTGTAAACATACTGGTTAGTCTAACAGTAACATGTATGTGCTAATGTTTGAATTGACTTTACAATATGTAATAATGAGAATTACTTTTTTGGATATTTTTCTCCTCTATATCCGCACCTAATATGACTTGTGATATACATAATAATTTGCAAGAATGACCAGGGCTATTGCATGCTGTATTGTTCTGACTCCTAACTTACACACACAGAATTCTTAGCTTATCAGAATGACTCAGTGAATGACATTAAAGCTTATGGTTTTCACAGATACAATGCCAAATCTTTTTGTTTATCACAGTTGTTAAAGCTGGTATGTTGGAGGTGTTGACAACTGGAGGTTTTCAAATTATAACTGTTGTTTGTATACACAGGGAGAAACAGAGGTTCCCTATGGCAATCATGCAGTTATTGTAAAGTACAACATTGGAGTATTTTATGTATTTATTTTTTAATTACAAGCAGCTAGAAACAGGATCAACATTAGTCCTTGCTTCTGACATCTTGATAAGAGTTACTGAAATATCATAAACACTAAATTTAAGTTTAGGCATAAACATGCAGGTTTAGGTTAAAAAAAAAAAAGTATTTAAGTATTTTCATTTTAGAGTAAGCCCCCATAATTTTGAAACAATAGGAAAAAAAAGCAATTCTGATAGAAAAAATAGAAATGTCTGTTATTAAATGGTAGTCATAATGTAATCCTTATACAGCCTATGTAAGGTAGAGGAAGGGAAGTAAAAAGTATTTATTGATGCATAATTGCTTATTGGATTAATTGATTGGATCTTATCCAAGGCTGCTTCAGTGTTGTTCGTGGTTCTTCAGGTTAGCTCAGTAACACACCAAATTTGATTACTGTGCAGTAAGACATACACTTTTACAATGAATGCTCTCACTGATTAATGGTTCACTGTACAGGACGAACCCACTGAGGAGTACATGTTTCTTAACTCAATATCTTTTTATTAAAGAAAGATATTTGGATTTTCTGATTTCAGTGACTTGGTGTAGCTGCCAGTGTAGTGGCTAAGCTGGGTTTTGCTATAGATTCCCAGACATTGTGGAGCTCTTTGTTTTTTTTCATTGGTCGGTTTGTTTTTTTTTTAACCTGCACTTTCTACCCATGAAAGGGTAAGATAACATTAGACTATGTAAACAGCATTAATAAAGTGACTTTTTAAAGGAATATCAATCTAATGCTTAAAAATGAAAGTCTGCCTCTTTAAACAGTGTTCCTTTCTTCTTTAGGCATAAGTAGTAAAAGAACCTGTTGAAACAATGGAATTTAAGTTGGAAAATTAATCAAATGTTCAGTTGACCATTGCTGCTGCTGCTTTTTCAGTTCTAGATATTTTTTTTTCAATGTTCTACACGGATGCAGTGAATAAAAGTTACTTCTAATGTGGAGGAGAAGAATAAGATCACTAAAGAGTGGCAACGTGTAACTGGAGAACTCCGCCACCAAACTGCTTTCTCCAATGACATCTTCATGGCTATACTTAATTAGTTCCCTATTTATTAAACCCCTGCCCATAATCTATGCAAAAGTGTCCAAAATTAAACTTTTAAGTGAAACCACAGCATCTGACATTGCCATTTTCATATGCATTTTTAAATCATGTAAATATTTTGTTTCATCTAGGAATTTATTTATGCTGTGTGGCTTCCTCCTCACACTTTTCCCTGTGCCAGCGTAGGTCCTTCCACGGGCTACAGGGAAATGCTTGCCCCACGGGGATCTCTCCTGGGGC
>JAWWLV010000088.1:78967869-78983960 GCA_035041135.1 Platyrinchus mystaceus
AGCCGTGCCCTGCGCTGGGGCCGCTGGAGCCGCTGGAACCGGCGGTGTCCGGGCGGGGCAGCCCTGGATGCTCCACAGATCCAGCACTTGGGCACCTGCACCCCAGTACATGGGGAAAGGATGGTTTTGTTTGGTTTTATGTTGTTGGTGTTTTTTTCATTAAAGTGAGATAAAGTTTTTAGATGGTCTTAGAAAGAAAGGAAAAAAAAAATAGAAAATGTCGAACTCAAGACAGAATTTTGCCAGCACTCTGGAATACAGGAACCCATGAATTATTTATGTCTGACTTCCCAGTATGTTCCCAAAAGGCCGGTAGTATTTTTCCTGTTCATCTGTCTATGATCATCTAAGATTTTAATTTGATTCTCTCAGGAGCGTGTATATGCTCTGACTTACAGAATCTCGTCTGTGTTTTTGCGACATGGATAGGAAATACTATTGCTGTTGTGAAAATTAAATGCAGCCGACTGACTTCTAGTAATTTTTCATCTATGGCGTACTCTGTTAAGCTACTTAGCTTCTATTTTTCTTCCCATACTTGCTCAATTTTCCCACATTGTTTTTAGTGCTAAGTTCCCCAGGAGTGTGGTTTAAAAGGCTATCAGCCAGTTTGTTTTATGAGGGAAAAAGAAAAGAATTGGGGTTACTTTTTTAGGGAAGGGAAGTCAGAGCAGAAGGAAAGGTACAGTGGTCATCATCAGCATATGGCATAGTGCTTTTTTGAAGACAGCTGATGGAACAATTAGTTTTTTGTGTCCATGCTGGATAGTACAGGAAACACTAAGCTTAAATGTATTATATTAAACAGTAAAGCAATTTTTCTACTGATAAGGCCAGTGGAGCCTGGAACAGAGTGAGGTGCCTAAAGGAGACTCCAGTGAGGGAGTCTGTACAGGGCTGGTTCTGTGTATTAAATATCCAGAATGACAGGGAAAAAGACTGTCTTATCTAGAAATGTGGTAGTGGTCTAGGGGCACATAGGCCCATTTCAACTTATTTTTTGTAGTTCTACAGTACTGGCAGTTTTAACTCCCATTAAAACCTGAGAATGTCCAATTTCTTATGGTGAAGACTGAGCTAAATTAAAAGTTCATATCTGAACAGGTGCACTAATGCAAATGTGAGCCCTTACTGTGCCGGTGTTTGCTGTTGAAACACTGATTTGTATTGCTGATTCATGTATGATTTTTTTTAATCTAACTACCTTCAGTATATTAGTGTCTCTTGCTTGTGAAAACTCATTGTGTTTCCTTTCTGTATGGCATTCCTCATACAAATTTATGTAATGAAAAAATGTTAAAGTCTGTAATGTTAACAGTTCAACTGGATAACATCAAACTGTAGATTCAGGGATACTAGCCTACTAAGTGCATTGGCAGCAATCTTTCCTCATGGAACAATGTAGTAATAAACTGAACTCATGAGATAGATGATTGAAATTACATTCTCTGTTCCAGAAGAAATATTTTAATAGGGGCACAAAGCATTCCTTTTAATGTCAGAGACATTTATTGTGGTTTTTGTGTTTCTAGATGAAGAGGACATGCAGTGTGCCTTTTTGTACCTTGGGTTTTTTTTTCCTCTTTTAAGATCTGTATTTAAAACAAACAAAAAACACAAACAAACAAACAAAAACACAACCAAAAAACCAAATCCTGAAAATATGCAGTGGTTGCAGAATATTAGCTATTGTCCAGATTTTGAGCCTATTTGAAGCAAATACAGTTTGTTGCAGCAGCTGATTGTGTAATCAATTTTTTTTCCATATAAACTGATATTTGCAAAATTGTAGATTACTAAAGCAGTTATTGAAGTGTCTTTTGGTGGAAACGAAGTGTTTAAAAAAAACTTACTGAAGTTGAGTGGTATCCTAAAAGAAGTTAATAATAGCAGCAGGCAGTTGCTGCCTGTATCACATGGATGTAATAGGATGCTGTATCACTATTACCTTTTTGATCACAGAGCAGCTTGCCTATGGATCATGCAGCCTTGTGGCCTCTCTCAAATGCACTTTAAATATTTTGGAGAGTTTGTGCTAGGGCAAACATTTTGTATAGTTCTGAACCTCCTTGGGCTAGTGTTTATGAAACAGCCTACTCAGCAGATCCTCCCCGCCGCGGGTCAGTCAGCCCTGGGGGAGCATGGGGATGAGCTAAGAAGACAAAGGGGCTTTTTCCAGAAAGCTTCTTCTCCACTGCAGGGAAAGCAGCCCTGCTGCAGGGGAGCTACTCTCAGCCAATGCGTCTGAAAGTATTTAGCGGGCGCCTCATTCACAGCTCTTGTGTTTCTTCTCACCCCAGAGCAGTCTTGGAGAGGCAGCTCTTTGAGCCTCATTCTGTTGTAGTTCCACTTGTCTCCCTGGTGAGCTGCCCAGACTGGAAAGCATGGCATCCCACCACCTAGAGTAAGTGTATGCAAGTGTGATAGGACTGCTTCACGTGTCCTTACTCACGTTCCTGCATCCTGTGGATGTTTTCAGACTTTATAGGCTATGGAGTTAATAGGAATGCTACACTACAGTGTTTTCTGCAAATATCTCTCTGCAGAATGAACTATTATGCTACAAAATCAATTATTAGGCCATTTGTGTTTTTTTCAGGTAAATAGCCACACAAAAGCAAAATTATTTTTATTTCTATTATGATACTGCAACTATTAATTTACTAAGAAAATAAAATAACTAGGTTGCTTTCAAGTAAAGTAAAAGAATAAGCATTTATATGTGTCCGTATGTGTGTCTTTTCTGTGGTACTTTACAAGAGAGTAGCAAGTTTAATTGTATGCCACAAACTAGTTAACTTCTTGTAATAGAAGCCGGTTTTTTTGTTTAACAAAGCAAGAAAATGTAATTGAAATTCCTTTTAGATTGGCATATTGGAATTGTATAGAAGTTTTGTATGGTCTACTTGTATTTGTGATAGAAAGAGAGTATATCATCTGAGTTTTTAAAGATTAACTTCAAATAGTGGATGATGTGTCTGGAGAAAGGACATGACCAGTGCCAAAGATTCAATAATTACCACTTTCAGTAAAATTTGCTTACAAAAATTAAGCTATATGAAAACATGTAGCTTCTTTAATTAAAATGATATATAAACACATTCTTCAATATATAAAATAATCTAGCCTGAAATTTAGGGAGATTTTTCTTGTGAAAAAATACCTGGGTTTTTAATAAATAATTTGTTTTTTTCATCTTTTTGTCTTGCATATGTATGCCACTGTCCTGAGCTTCAGAAAGCTTTCAAAAAAGGCTACCCAGATGAGCTGAATGTGTGTTCTTGGGCAGCACTGTGGCTTCAGAGCCAAAGCTTGATAGCATGTCATCTCCCCTTTTAGAGCTCTAATTTCCATGGCAGACTGATGTGGGGATGCTTGATGTGGGTATGGAATTTTATATTTTTTTTTACCATCTGCCCTTTCCCACTCTTTTCAGTCTGCTCACTTCTTCCAGAAAAAGTTATATTTTGTATTTTAGCAGAATAGAGAGCCAAGGCAGGAGTTTTGTTATTAATGTGAATGTTGAGTTCTGTGCACAATATGACCCTTCTGATGTGACATCCCTCTGAATACCATCACTGCTCTTTAGGAGGAACATCCAGCTGGCAGCCTGTGGGCCACTTCTCTTCCACAGAATAATTCTGGCCAGATCCCACAAGAACGTGATTTTATCCTAATGTGCCTCCACATAACCACACAAGCTGCCTCTCTACTCCTTTACTTCTAGAACGTGACATGATGTCTGCCTCCAGAGATGTGCCTGTAGCGATATTTAAACAGAGATGCTACACTATAGGTTAGCCTTCAAAAAGATAAATCATTCCACAGTCATACCACCTTTTTGCTTTCTAAAAAGAAATGCTAGAAATGCCTTCAAGTGCTGAGATTCTTCTCTTTCTTTTTTGGTAAGTGGTCTCAAAAATAGCTTTTGAGACTGGTGTGTTGTTTTTCTCAAAAATACTCTGACAAAATGTTGTAAAAATCACCTTCTAGACTAGAGGAAAGGAATTGTCAGTTACCTAAGCTTAAAATACAATACATATTAGTCATGTGGGTTAGTAAGTCAACACTAGATAACTTGTATTTCTCTCATGTATCATTTGTTGGGTTTTCTCTTTGCAAAACATTTCATGATTCATTACTTTTATGATACTGTAATTTTATGCTGCCACTGGAATACTATACAAAAATCACAGCTATAAATTATTTGAATCGTCGCCAAATGTACTGATGGTAAATATTTCAGAGTAAGACTGGAAGATGATTTAATATTTTGTCTTATAATTAATTTAGAAATAGTTTTAGTTTTAAATAAGCCATATATTTTATAGTACAGAACAGAAGCATATTCTACAACTTTTCCCTTAAATGAGTGTTATTATTCTTATATGTATATGATTTCTGGTATTTATCAACCTTATAATAACAAATTCATTGTTTTATTTTCCCATAAACTGCAGAAACTATGCCTGTTCCAGAACAGCCCTCGTCTTCTGACAAGACAAGTTCCCTTAGTCCTGTGTTGAACACATCCAATGGCGATGGCTCTGAAACCGAGACGACCTCTGCCATTCTAGCTTCAGTCAAAGAACAGGTATGTAAATGATGCATCTGCTAGCTAGAAAACAATAATATGAGTTACTGATTAGTGGTGTTTTTTTGTTGTTGTTGCTGGGGGGTTTTTTGTTTGTTTTTGTTTTGTTTTGTTTTGTTTTCACAAAGGTTTCATAGGTGGTACCTGAATATTTTAGTTCACAAGTGCATATTGCAAAGAATGTGAAATGTTTCTTCATGTGTTAGTATACCTTTGTATAAATTTAATATTATTTAATTGAATTGCTTGTAATATTCTCCACTTTCACTCCTTACTGTGGATGGTGGTTTTCAGATATCTCTCCTTTTCTTGTTGGCAGTCTGAATGTGGAGTTACAGTATACAAGCATGGCATAAGAGCTACAGACAAACAAATAGTTGTAGAGATGTGTTATCCTGGAGTTTTTAAAGGATTTGTTGGAATCCTGGGATTTTAAAATTTAACATACACAAAATTTTGGGGGTTTTTTGTCTGTAAAACGTAATGTGAGATTATTTCAGGGCAAAGTTGATTAGCGATAGAGGTTTTCAGCTCTGGATGATTAAACTGAAAAGTATTCGAAATTTTCAAAAGAAAGGTTTTCAGAGTCATTCTCAGCTTGATGCTAATAAGACAGGTTTGGACATTTTAAAGTAAATTTTTGTGGGCTAAGTGTCAGAGATTTTGCCTTTTTGTGCATCAGGAGTTGGTTAACATTTCAGTTAATGCAACCAGCTGGTCTCTTGCTACTTCATTTGGGTCAACAGCATCAACAGGTATCCCAAAGAGGGATATTAAAGATGGCTGCTTTTAGTCAGCTTTCTCCTTGTTGAAGGTGTCTAAATTGCTGCTCACATTGTAAAGTAGTGATCTTTGCCTGCCTAAGACATTTACTGTCTTTGCCTTTAGTTAAATTAATGCATGAATTCAGCTTATGATATATAACAACTCTGGAAAAATAGCTATTGAATAGCAGAAATCTTATAAAAATTACGACATCGTTCTTCATGGGTTTTTTTGCTATATACCAGTTCTCTCTTTTGGGTGGTAAAGGTTAGTCATATTTTCTGTTCTGAAAAGAGGAGTGCAAGAAAGAAATGTTGCAACATGGAGTTTTGTCTTGAGATTTATGATGCGTCATATTGATAGTGCCCCTGGTTTAGATGTTTGTACGCATAGTCTCTTCCACAATAATAACATGACTTGGGCATGTACTAGTATTTCAGCCTGTGTTACTGTATTATTTTATAGAAAAATAACTGCCTCAGGTGATGTTGAAAAAATGTACAGGGAAGTTACACAGATAGAAGATATGTGTTAGAATGTGAATCACAGTACTGAGCGGTGAGAAGTACTTCTCCGGTGTTGGGTACTGTGATGATTGCTAGTTTATGCCTGGTCATGTGTTTTGCAAATGATCCTCTCACCCCCATAAATCAATTAATTGAGTATTAGAGGAAATCAGTGCTGAATCCACTAGATGAAAAATATTTTAAGTGGTAGAACATTAGCAAAGTTATTTCTGATACCTGTGAACCACAGCAAAAAGGAGCATGTAATAAAGAAGTTCTGCATTCCTTAATCACCAAGAATAGCTAACTTAAGGTACTGCTGAGTTAAAACATAATCTCTTGAATTACTGCAGTTCAAGGTACCAGAATTTTACAGGTGTTCTGTTAAGTGAACTTCTTTCTTGACAATTATCTCTAGTCAAACCTATCTTGAAGCTGGAAGACTGTACTAAGCTCAAAAATGAGACTTGATTTTTTTTTTTAATAATATTTGAATGTATTTCTCACGGTAAATGGTGACTTCAGTAAATATGACTTAGAGGCATATTTATGTTCAGCCACACTCACTACTGGAAAAGCCCTGAAACTCTAATACTCATTTATTTTATAGTAAATATTTGAAATAAAAATAATAATAAAAAAATGCACAACAAAACTCAAACCTGCTTTTGGGCTTTTTCTTTCCCCCACAATACTGTAAGTTTTGACACACTGCCATTATTTAGTGTTCTGTTGGGAAAATTCTAGATAAGGCTACCATCTAATTCTTCAAATGGGTAGTCCCCTGCTTTTTAGAAGGGAATGAATTGCTTTACTGTGTGGTACGTGATTTTGCTCTGTGTTCCCATTTACTGTAGCCAAAGACATACCTAGAATTTTAGAAGTACAAACAGGTACGGTTATTCAAAAGTACTGCTAATAAAGGTAAATATTATTGAGTTCATAATTAAGGTATGTTTCAACAAATAAAGTATGTTACATTTTCTTCATCTGTGCCGATGTTTGTCTTTAAAAGGTTTTCTTGCATTTTTTAACTCTCTAGGAACACTTGGGGCAATTTCATGTGCTACTTCTCCTAAAATAACTACAACGCTGTCTTTGAGTGATGGCAATAGAGTAAACTGTGTTATTTATGATGACTGTAAAAGGTATTTGCAGTCTTTGAAGAGGGCAGAATACATGAAAGGCACAGCAAAGTAGTAATAAATGTTGTATGTATATGCTCTACTTAAATTTTCTATGTGAAACATAAATGATTCATTCAGAAAACTCGAAGTTTGCTGTGCTTAGTTTGTACACATATCTCTGTGCTGTCCTATTTTGAGGAACAGATTAACTTGGTCTAAAAAAATTTATTGGGTCAAAAAATTGTGCTTGATATGTCAAATGTAAAGTGACATACATGATTGTAATGACTCAATTTAGCCACATGCTTTTCAAGGTGAGGATGTCTGTCAAAATAGAAATTGAAGCCTGGGTTTTGTTGTTGAGGAATTAGGTTTTGTTTTGGGAAATGCAATTGTGGAATACCTTGTTTTAAAGTATAAGCCATTTTATTTGTTTTTTAACCTCTAGACAAGTGTGCTGATTCACTTTTGGGTTTCAGACTTTAGAAATGCAGTTGAGAAGTGATAGATACAGAACATGAATCCATTTTTTATCCCTTGCTTCTAACTTTGTTAAAGTTAGCAGGCACTGCTGGAGGGAAGGTCAGAATCATATGCCATATGTCTAAGAAATCATGAGATGCCAGGCAGTGACCTTTGGCTTAGCTGTTTTCAAGCAGTCCTCATGAAAAGGAATGATTAATAACTTCCGTGAAAGTTTTTTTTGGGGTTTTGTTTTGTGTTGTTTTTGTTTATTTGCGATTTTTAGACACTATCAAGTCTTTTAAAGAGAAATCATCAAGTAGTGTTAAACTAATAAATATATTTCAGTTTTCCATGCTGTATAAAATGTACAAAGAAAGATTTTTTTATTTCTTGTGATATACTGACAGACACATTTGACCCAATGCTTCATAGATTTTAGAAAACATAAGGCTATTTCTGTTTCCGCTTTGTCATCTGTTTTTTTATCTGTAAATATGGGAAAAAATTTTTAACACAGAAGTGAGGTATCAGCACTCTGATTTGTGAGGACATGTGATAGATACAACTACTTCTGCAGAAAGAATGGTGTGTTTCTGATTGGGAATTTCCACCTGCGAAAGAAACTTCTGAATCCACTTGTTAAAAAACATCCTGGAATGAGAGCTATTGATGGTGCTGTTTTGAAGGGAGAAATAGCTGCTGGGGAGCCTTGTGAGTAAATATGTATTGAAGTTGATGCTTTTCCTGAAAGTCTCCCGAAATAAATGGTTCACAGTGCTTTGGTTCTTGGCATACAGAAACTACTCCCTTGGAAGCTGAGGAGGATTGTAATGACCTAGCAGAGGCTTGTTTTGGCAGATTTTTTTTTTTTTTAAAAGAACACTTGCAAAACATGAGTGAGATCCATCTTGAAGTATGGGCAGCTATATTCAACTCAGAAATTGTATCATATTATTTTGAGGTTCTTTAGCATCTTAGTAGTGACCTGTTTCAGAGGACAGCTTTCAGAAAACTTTCACAAAGAACAGGTTACGCAGTGTTTAATATTTCTTTTGAATCCTTCTATATATACCTATTTCAAATAAAGATAATTGTTTCCAGTTGCATGTTTGCATTTCTTTTTCTCCTCTCCAAAAAAAATTTAGGCTTCAAGATTTTTTGAGTGTTTCTCACACTGTTTAAATAAGTAATATGTTCTTTAAATCATATTGCTGATTCCAGAGAAAACAGAAGTCTTTGGCTTTTTTGTTGCTGGTGGCTTTTGGGTTTGGTTTTTTGGGGGTTTTTTGGCTTTATAAGATTGTATTTTTTTTTAAGTGACTTATGTTACTTTTAAATATATACTTTTTTTTCTATTAGAAAGCTACTTTTTTGTCAAGAAATTGAGACTTGAAACAACACTAAAAATCATAATTCAAGACAGTAATTACTAAGGGTTGTAATGCATGTCAGTATTAAATAAGGGTGGTATAACTGACTTGAGTAAACTTCTACGTCAGGTGTTAGTGCTCTTTGGAAACAGGGTTATATATGCCATGCACATCTAATATATGTAGATGTAAGTAAAACTGCAGATAGAAATGTCTGTAGAAGTTGGAAATTTTATTTTCTTAGTTTTTTTTTTTCTCTGCCAGATTGTTTTCCTTATGTCTTTATATCATGACTGAAGTTTTAGAAAAAAAATCACATGCCTAGGTGGATGTTTCAATTCAGAAAAAATTTTTTGAGGTTTTAAGTCCAGAAGAAACTTGTGAAATAAATAATCTAGTCTGACCAGCAGGACATGACATTTCATACAGTCACCCAAGTATTGGGCCCCAAGTCTGATCACAGAATGACATATGCACTCTTTTCCCAAATATAACGTATGCCATATTATAATACATATATTCACCAAAATAAAATCCCATTCTTGCACTGTAGGAACCAGTTATTACACTAGTAACATTAAGTATTTGACAGGTTTTCTAAATAGGTTCAATTATGATGTATTCATGTCTTGCTTCTCCTCAAACAGCAGGCTCTATTTCTGCCTTTAAAAGTTTTAGCAGCTCTATTTTAAACCCATGCTAATTATACTCAATCAATATATATTTCTTTCATAATCTGTCTAAGTATCATGCCAGTGTATTCACTTCCTTAGTTATAGAACTCCCTTTTTTCCAATCAGGTTTTAAAATATTCCTGAGAGATAATCCTCTTCTGTTTTCATGAATATATTGATTTTAGACAAGAATTAGACTTGGCTGTTTGATGTGCTTTGAGTAGCACAAGTCTATACAGTGGATACCACGCTTCTAATTGCTGAATGGACCAACCCATTATTGAAATACAAAGCTTTGGAGTACAGCTAGTGCTTCTCAAATACATCCTCGAGTTGATGGGTATTGCTTTTGAGATGTACAATCCCAGTACTGGAAATAGCAAGTCGAGTGGAGAAATTTTGAAGAGTGCCATCACAGTAGCTGGAGAAGAAGGAAATGATTTAATATATTTACTACACACTCTGTTCTGTAGGATTCTCAAGTTCTTGATTTAGTCTGGGGCTGGTTTCACACAGCTCTTTGGAGCAGCCATGAGTGTATTCATGTCGTCCTTCTGAGGAAACAGCAGTTAACAGGAACAGAGACCAAGACAAGCCTATTCAGAGCCCTGTATCTTTTAAGTCATGACAAAGGCGCAGTAGCCATATTAGTTGCAACATGAAGAAGCTAAAAATTATTTCACTGATAAAAGGATGTGGTGATAATCCAAAATATGTATTTCTGGGATTGTTTGAAATGAGCTGGCAGTGGAAAGGCTCCTATGAAGATTTAGTCTGATAGAAGAGTATTGAGGCAATATATCTTACCAGCAAAACCATCTTTGAAGAGAGGGAAGAAAATGCTAATTATCAGAATAAAATTAGAGTTAAATATGATGCTATTTTGACTTACAGTAATGTTAAAAAATTAGTATTTCAAAGCCAAGAATTTCAGAGAGGCGGGATAGAATGCCACTTAGCGACAGCACAGTCTAATGCTAATTTAAAGCAGTAATAAAGACCATCACAAAGAAAGGGAAAATATCCTTTCTTATCATGCAGCCAGTATATGAACACACTTCTGGTGATCCACAAGTGCTTCTGCCTTAACTTTTTTGCCATTAGAGGAAGGATTTAAAACTTGGAGTAAAGATACCCTATGAAAGTAATAATACTGATCTCATAGTCAATAGACTTTAAATTTTAATATATTAAATTTCTAACATTTTAACATAATACATTTATAACTTTTTTAAGATCATTGCTTACTTTCTTATATTACTCACTGTGGCTTTTTTAAACATAAAATGTTTTCACTCCTAAACTCAACTCTTTTAACCAGCGTTAGTGGAAGAGATTCTTGATTTCACTTTAAAGTAATTTGAGAAGGTGATATCTGAGCTTAAAAAACTTAGAAGGGGCACATCAAGTTGTGTCTTTTCCTGTACTGATGCATCTCTCTCTGTTGTACTGACAAACAAGTACTTATGCTGGCACTTGGGGAGTGCTGTTGGGGAGCTTAGCAAGTAGAAAATATGAAAAGAGGAGATGGCAGATTTGTGTTGTGGAAGGTCAAGTGTATTGCTTTGCTTTTTGATGAAGGGCAGCTGGATCAATGTGCCAACTTGTTTTCAAGTACTGGGCTTTTTAGCACAGCTGCTGTAAACATATACTTCAAGCCATGAGTTTAGTCAACTTTTATGTAGTATTTGGAATGATTCAGAAAGTGCAACATAACATGCCTATATAAGTGTACAGGGGAGTAGAGGTTTGGGGTATGTCTCCCCCAACTCTGCCCCTCTTCCTTGTCTAAAAGCAAGTCACAGTCTTTATGTTCCTGAGACTTAGCTATCAAACCTGTTTTCAGTGTTTTTCTCTTTCTATGCTTGGATTAAGTAATATCCTTCAACAGTTATTTTCATTTGCATAGAAAAGTTTGAGGCTTTGAGTTCCATGGCTTACAAAACCAGCATACCAGTTCTACAGAGAAAATAAAGTGCAGCTAAAAGACCAAACTATGAATGCTTCAGTTAGTTTCAGTTGGTTTTGTTTCTTCTGTCTTCTCTGGAAATGAAAGTAAAACACTAAAAGTGCTTTCCATATTCCATAGTGACCCTTTTCCTTTAAGTTGTCTTACCAGTACTTTTCATGCAGCTTGTTATTGCAGCTTCTATTTTGAAAGGGAGTTTTCACAGAGATTTAATTTTTGTAATTTTTTAACATACTTTGTTCTTTTTATGGAATTTTGAAAATTTGACTACTATTGTGTTTGCCCATCTCTGTGTGTTTTCTCACATGATGACATTTTCTACTCTGGATACTTTTGCTGCTAAATAAAAGCACGTGTTCTTGGGCATAGTTAAAATCTTGTGTATTTCTAGACTAAATTATTTAAGGGACACTTCTATGTTTTGATGAGTTACAATTCTGTTTATCCCCATACATGAATACTAGAATCCACCAAATTCTACACTAAGTTTAAACTTAAGTCTGACCCTAAGTTAAGGTGCATTGCTACCCAAATAATCTTAACTTAGGCTGGGAGTTACATAGTTATGATAACGATAAATCAGTTTAAAATCACACAATAATTTTTTTTCATCATGTGGAGCATATGCTTCTCTTTTTTTCCTCTCCTGTGGTGAAAATGCTTTTATCTGACATTTCTGGTGTCAGAAACTTATTCTATAGATGCTTCTGATGTGAACACTTGCAGTGGAAAGGGATAAAAGGCCAGCAAAGAACATTATTCTTTGGAAAAAAAGGATTTGAAGATTCATAATAAAGTTCTAGACAAATTAATTGCTTAATTCATGATTCTTTCCCTCAAGGTTAATGCATTTTTGGTAGAACATCAGTCACTTGGTTTGGAAGAAGGCTTTACAGGTATAACCTATGATATGTTTAACTGTGAAGCCAGACTTTTTGTGTGTGTTCCTTGCTACTCTTTATCCATGCTTTTTTTTTTTTTTTTTTTTCCCCTTGCAAAGAGCAAATCCAAGTCATGAGGCCCAAAAGGGTTTTTCTCCCTTTTATTTTTCTTAAGAGATTTCATTTTATTTTTTTTTAAGTGGTAGGTATCATGAGATGACAGCAGGCTTAAGTTTTGAAATATCTTTTCTAGGATGTTACCTTTTTTTTGTTGTTGAGACCTTGTCATAGTGCAATACCCTTTGACCATAATGTTTTAGATATTCCACATGTGGAGGACTTTTTAATATATAATACAAAGTTCAATTAATTTGGCATTACTTGCAGTTACAGGGGTTAGCACAGTGACACAACAATGCACTCAAATCACAATTGAATTAGAAATTACAGTTAGTGGAGTAGAGCAATAGCACCATACAGTTGACACAATATAAATGTGAATTATCCAGAATATGCTGAGCATCATGATGCTGAGCATCCCCCAGTCACCAGAAAGGAATATGTTTGTTGAGGTCAGATGAAGGCCACAATTCTTTTCAGGTCTCCTCTGTTTGGTGTTTGTTTGTTTTTGTGGTTTTGTGTTTTGGTTTTGTTTGTTTTGTGTTGGTTTTGTTTGTTTAGGTTTTTGTTTGTTTGTTTTATTGGGCTTAGCCACATGTATGCTCTCCACACTGGCCTGGGTGAATTATTTATAGCCATCGTGTCTCCAGAGCCAAGGTGGTGCACTAGCTCTTTTCTCTTCATGCCTGTACTGTGCTACTCTGCCTTTACTCTTGGCCATTGTATCTCATCATGTTAGTAAATACTTTGCTCTACACAGAATGAGTGCTTGATACTTCTATCTCCTGATCTATCTTGTTGTAACAAACAAGCTGTAGGCCCCTGCTCCATTACATTGTTGTTACAGCTAAACCAAGTAAAACAAAGCTGCAGGCAAATGAAGAAAAGTTCAGACAGTTAAAACCGGGCAAGGCTCAGTCCTGAGGTCTTGCAAACTTGATACAAAGCTGAAACGTTACTAGGTTCATTAAGTACTCCATATAATCCATATAAAGCTATCCTGCAAGATCCCCAGTGGGTGACCTTATTCCTTCCTCCATCACTCTCTGAGTTCAACAGTGAGCTGTCCTGCGTGCCTGAAGCTCAAGACTAGCAACCACTGGGGATCCAGGCTGGTCTCCCAGGAGGTGTGTCCCATCTCACTCAGCCCTCTTGCCTGGAGTCTGTGCTGTTGCACTGTGAGTTCATTGTGGGTGGAATGACAGCAGGCAAAGTCACTTACTGAGGGCATGGCGGGGCTCTGCAGAAAAGCATAAAACAATAATCTAAATACCTATTACAGTTATATGAGTGAAATATACTTTGATTAGATTTATAGAATCATAATTTATAAGCAGATCCAGTACATATAGAAGTTATGCTATTGTAACCAGAACCTAAAAAACTACCTAAAACTAACTTAACCCTTAAAACTAGCTTTGTTTCGCTCTGGGTCTGCATTTCTTTCATTCAGGGAACAGGCAGTTAAGCAAAAGGGTAGAAATACTTTGCTGATGTAGTCAGTTTGTCTAAAACAAAGGCACCCTTGGATTTCCCTTGACAGGGAGATAAGTTTGGCTTCCTTTTTAACAGTTGTGATCAATCATGTCATTATTCTCCCCTGAGCCTTCAGGTCATGTAGTCTCTATTTATCTCTTCAGAGCATTCCTTCACTGTGAATGTGTAAGGCGCTGTGTGGGGTGCTGGGGGTGTTTTTGATCTGTCATAGCTCTTTGTCCCCTTATTTTACATCCCACGATATGAAATTTTGTTTTCTGGTGTTCAGAAATTTAGCTTTTGGGGTATTAAAAACTTGAGACATCCACTTTTTAAGTGAAAAACTTCCACTGGTTGTCTATTTGACAGCTTATGGAGTAATTCTTCTGTTTCTATTAGTTTCTTCGGTCTGAATTGTAACATAGCAAATAGCTGCCTGTAGTCTATTTCCATAGTTGCTTCAAATTGTGAGTCGTACTTCTCAAATTTCATCTCTGTTCCTTTAGTTGCCATATTTGTTTTTCCTGGACTCCTCAAAAAGCATTATTCTTTACATTTTTCAGACAGTCCCATATCTTATGCATTTCTAGTACTTGTCTGTGTTGAGCTTTCCTTCCTTGGATATCTAGTGCCCTCCAACATAATGATCTGACAAATCCAGAATGACATTTTGCTGCTTAGTGCTATTCCATCACTCTAACCTGCAATTCATGTTGCAGTGTTATCTATCCATCTATCCCAACAGTAACACAGGGAAATTATGTGCCTGACTGTATAAATAAGATTTAAATTGAGCCTTTTGTATATCATTATCAGCCTCTTCATTTAGGAAATCTTTTAGTTTACGTTCACATTGCTAGGCAATTTCCAACAATTTTTTTCAGTGAAAAATGCAAAAAAAAAGCATAGTGGAAAAAGTTTCTGACTTTATCACTTCTATGTATTTCATAATTTTCAGAGTCTTGATGTAAATAGGTAGATTTAAGAATTGTACTATGTGTTGCCTTGAAACTGGTGAATGTTTTTTTCACTCCATCTGATTCCAGCAAAGCAACACATCTTGGTAAAATCCTGTTTGTATTTTTAGTGTATTGTGATTTTCTGAAGTACCTCTTTGCTTTAGATTTTACAGTTGGTACCCCTGGAAAATACTATTTTTCTTTTTCAATGTAGTTTCAGATTTTTTTTTATTTTATTTTTCCTGTGCATTGTTAGACCGGTCTTTGTTCGCCTCACTGTCAATCTAGGTCATTAGTTGAAGCTTTTGTTGACAGACCTCTTGAGGGTAAGTACATCTGATGCTATAAATAGGCCTGATTCTTCATAATAAGTCAGCAGAATCACTTGAAAATTCTCAGTTTTGTACTATGTCTGATGAAATGGAAGATCTACTGCATTCTTCTGTCAGTCAATAGCATAATAATTCTTAATGAATTGATATCTTCAAAACTGTGACATTGCAGAATTTAGTGATTTTGAATTAATACAGGATTAATATTTTTTTTGGAAGAGTAAAATCGATTCCTTAAACAACCTCTTTTTGAATTTTATTTTTTAAAACTGGTAATTTTATTTCACAAAGCAGTATTTGCACATAAAAACCTGTTCCAAAACATTTTTTTTCTGTTCTGTGTGTTCCAGGTTACAGAAAATAGAGGATACCGTTTCTCTTACCATATGTTTTCAGTTACCTGTTCTGTGGAAATAGATGGTTCTTTGGATTAGTTTTTTGTTGGTTAGTGTACCACAAATGGTGGCAGGGACCAGCTAAACCGTATGCATTCTTATTACAGAGTAAGGTAGTCTCCTGGTACAGCTCTAAGATGCTATTCTACTGGCTAAAGATTTTAAGGCACGTAAAAACCTAGTTTTGTTTACTGTATGGCTACAACCACAGGAAGCCAGTTAGGTGCAGTTCTGTCTGCAACATGTGCATTGGCACCTTTCTGAAACTTTTATCATTATATATGATGCTTCAGCTGCAAAAAAACCCCAACATTACTTCCTGCTTTCACATTCTCTAGTAGTCTTTAAAGGCTTATATAAGCAGTTGCCCATAATAAATTGCATAGCCACTCAAACTGAGGTTTGATGCAGTGCCTATTTGCTGATTCTGAATGAGCAGTGCTGCTGTGGCTGTACTG
>JAWWLV010000088.1:78984060-79000473 GCA_035041135.1 Platyrinchus mystaceus
ACATCTGATGCTATAAATAGGCCTGATTCTTCATAATAAGTCAGCAGAATCACTTGAAAATTCTCAGTTTTGTACTAGGTCTGATGAAATGGAAGATCTACTGCATTCTTCTGTCAGTCAATAGCATAATAATTTTTAATGAATTGATATCTTCAAAACTGTGACATTGCAGAATTTAGTGATTTTGAATTAATACAGGATTAATAATTTTTTTGGAAGAGTAAAATGGACTCCTTAAAGAATCTCTTTTTTAATTTTAGTTTTTAGAACTGGTAATTTTATTTCACAAAGCGGTATTTGCACGTAAAAACCTGTTCCAAAACATTTTTTGCTGTTCTGTGTGTTCCAGGTTACAGAAAACAGAGGATACCGTTTCTCTTACCATATGTTTTCAGTCGCCTGTGCTGTGGAAATAGATGGTTCTTTGGATTAGTTTTTTGTTGGTTAGTGTACCACAAATGGTGGCAGGGACCAACTAAACCGTATGCATTCTTATTACAGAGTAAGGTAGTCTCCTGGTACAACTCTAAGATGCTATTCTACTGGCTAAAGATTTTCAGGCAAGTAAAAACCTGGTTTTGTTTTCTGTATGGCTACAACCACAGGAAGCCAGTTAGGTGCAGCTCTGTCTGCAACATGTGTATTGGCACCTTTCTGAAACTTTTATCATTATATATGATGCTTCAGCTTCAAAAAACCCCAACATTACTTCCTGCTTTCACATTCTCTAGTAGTCTTTAAAGGCTTATATAAGCAGTGAATTAATTCTTGAGACTAAATTAGCAATATAGTTTCATCCTGTGCCCTTTCTGTGTGCACAACAAACGTGTGGTGAAGCCAGGTACAACACTAGGTAAAAAGCTCTGTCTCTGAAAGTAGGACTGGGTGTACCACTGTGATGCATATTGGGATGGAAAAGCAATGTAAAAAGTCACTTAACAGTGACTTCATGCTTTAGTCTGTAAAGATTTGTAAGGATCCCACAGCCTGTATGCAGCACCAGCATACCCTTTAGAGGCTTGTCGTGCTGCGATTACATGACGGACTGTAGAAGATGAGCAGTTGCCCATAATAAGTTTCATAGCCACTCAAACTGAGGTTTGATGCAGTGCCTATTTGCTGATTCTGAATGAGCAGTGCTGCTGTGGCTGTACTGTTACCTGCCAAATTCACTGTCAGTCATAGAAATATAAATTAATTGATAGCATATGCCACAGTGATGTCTACCTAAATGTAGAAGAGCTTTGGTTTTTAAGCCATTACCATGGCTTAAAAAAATATCTTTTTTTCTTTAGTAATGCATGAATATTTAAAGGCTGATGGTAAGTCTGCTTAGCACTTTAATTTTAGAGAAGTGAACTACAGTTTATTCCTGAAATGTGTAAAAAGGTAGAAAGAAATGAAGAACTACTTCTTGCACCAGTTGTGTTTGGGTGAAATGCAACTGTATTCCCATATTTGGCATGAGAAATTGTCCAATACTTAAAATCTTGCTAGGTTGTTTCAATGTGTGTGAGAGAGAGCAAGCACCATTGCCACTGTAAGGTAGTTTTAGTGCACCTTGGTTTGCTAAAGCCATACTTAATTGCATTTCCTTTATGTGTTGGGAATGAAAGGATTTAAAGAAATCTGTTGGATTGTCATCAGTTTAGTCTAAACAGAAACCAATGTGTTTCCTCCTCTTTTCAGCTTTTTCATCTAGGGTGAGATTCATGTGAAGCTCTTCTCAGTTTTCCCAACCACATGCAGTTCAGCTTCTTATTTTGTTGTGTTGACAAATGTGTCTACTACCTCTCAGTTTATCTGTGGTCATGCAAAGAGCTACATTATGGTTTCTTACACTAAATTTGAATGGTATATTTTGTCCCTTTTTTTAGTTGTTGCCTTTTATTAAACAAAGTAAGCTGTTAATCTGTGATTATAATGCAAGTTTTATAGGCATAGTTAATATCTTTTACAAGGCCAACAGTTAAAGGGAAAAAATATGCAAGCTTTTCTGTGAGTCTAACTTGGTCACTCTAATGTTTACCCTTTACATTTTTTCACTGTTAAAAATTTCTCTACTAGCATATGCACCTTCTCATTACAAGCCTTCCCTGATGTGAAGATGTCATATGATGATAGATGTTAATGTTCTTCTGGTTCACTGGGTAGAATATTTTAAAAAAATATATATATTGTAGTTTCATGAATCTTGTGTTGTTCATATACATGGACATCATTGGTGTACCTGCACTGTTTGCACAGTTCATGCCTGTATGAGTACAGTCAATGGCTCCTTTGAGTGTAGCAGTGCACATGTATGCATACGGAGAAGTCTTTTAATAAAATAATATTAATTTATATCTCTTCTGTTCAGCATTTTAGAGATTTGTGAAGATTTCTGTTTTGTGACACTTAAGTTTGAATGGGTTTTTTAATTGGCTGTTTTGATCCCTATATCAGTATTAATAATCTTCTTTACTTGAAAATGGAAAAATAGGCATAGAGGTTGTTCAAACTCTCATCAGTGATTGTGGTGAGGGATGAATGGACTGACTTAAGAAAAGTGTGAATCTTCAGATTCACATTGAAAAGGATTTTATTAACATTGAGAAAGATGCACAAGTTACTCAAAGTAAAATAATTTTGATTTTAATTTGAATATTCTTGACGTAGTCCTTCCTAGTTGAGTGTGTTTATTCTTAGCATTTGTTTTCTCAGTATGTACTTGAAAGATTCATCAAATGATGGCATCAATGTGTCCTTGCAGTAGTGGTGTAACACTTCTTTTTTCTCTGGAGTCCAGGATTATAAAGTGAATAATAAAATAGTAATAATATAATGGATAATAAAATGCCATGAAAACTTAAAAATGTTTCTATTAATTACTGGAAAGCACAGTGTAGGAAAGCTTACTTCAATTCCATTCACTTTAATAAAGGAATTAAAAAGTTCATCATCAGTTGTATTTTTTTTTTTTTTTTTAATGGCAGAGTAGTTACTGTATGGCAGGGAAAACCTCATTGTTTTCCTTTCTTGCTCTGCAAAGTTTCCTGTGACTTTTCAGAAATTTTTCATCTGTATTCCCTGCTGGATGAAAGTTTCAACATGTGATGCCTTATGTCAGTGAAGAAAAAGCTTACACCATTTTTTCAAAGAATATAGAATTTGATTCCTAACTTTAGGCCTATTCTGGTCTTTAGGTTGAATGCAATTCTGCTGCAGTGCTTCATATAGTAACTTTAATTTCTCCTTCCTTATTTCTGGAGGAAGCAAATTGAAATCAGGGAGACCAAAGGCTCTTTGGAGCTGAAGCTGAGGGTTTAAAATAATAGGAAAGGATGCTGGAAGTATTTTCCTGAGGGTACTCAGGGAAATGTGTGTCCATGGGTGAATGCTGGAGGCAGTAAAATGTTGGACAAGCAGAAATTTTCTGGTTTTTTCAGCTGTTCTCAGGCAAGGGACGGTAACATGGAAGAGACACAGGACTGTTTTGGGAAAGTGGATATATTCAGCTTTTTGGAGCTCTATGCCAAGATTGACGTGAGCTCATTTAGGTAATAGGATTGCAAGGCAGCTGTTGTCCAAGTGGAAAAACGGTAATGGAGGAAAGTCCTGAGAAGTAGAAGAAGACTAATGCTATGCCAGTCTTTGCCAAAATAAGGAGAACAGTGCAGGGATATACAGGTCAGTGTTAGTCTCCAGGAAGACCATGGAACAGATTGTCTTGGCACTTATTTCTATATCGGGCAAGCGTGTGAATAGCAAGAGTAAACACAGATTTCTGAAGTGCAGTCAGCATTTTGCTAATCTGATTGCCTGCTAGGATGACACTTGACTGTGAATGAGGGGAACACGTGATATGGTATAACTGTAACTTTATTAAAACTTCTGTTACCTTCTCCCACACTATTGTCAACAATAAGCTGAGGAAGCACAACCTGGGTACTGAATGGGCTGAA
The DNA here is from genome assembly GCA_035041135.1 of Platyrinchus mystaceus. Taxonomy (NCBI): domain Eukaryota; kingdom Metazoa; phylum Chordata; class Aves; order Passeriformes; family Tyrannidae; genus Platyrinchus; species Platyrinchus mystaceus. Next base: position 78,988,005 of record JAWWLV010000088.1, read on the forward strand.
AATTGGCTGTACTGTACTGAAAGGGTAGTAATCAATAGCTTGATCAGTTAACAGACAGTAAGATGTGAAATACCTCATGGGTTGATTCTGGTACTCCTGCTATTCAATTCTGCAGTGACTTGGATGACAGAACTGAACAGAATGCTCCCTCAGCAAATTTATGAATGATACTAAATTAGGGTGATGCTTGGAAAGCCAAATTAAGCTTCAGTCTTAAATTGTCCTGAGACCTTGAATGAACTGAGGACTTAGCCAATAGGAAACTCATGTATTTATAAAAGAGCAGACTAAAATTCTGCATCTGAGGTGAAATAACACCATGGCTGGGAAGCACCTGGCTGAGTCACAACCCTGCTGAAAGACCTGTGATTATTAAGTATCTCAAGCTGAATAAGAGCCAGCAGTGTGCTTTCACTGCAGACAAAACTATCTGTGTACTGAACTGCATTAGAAGGAAGGAGGAACATGGCTAGCAGACTGAAGGAATCTGTTACCACTCCTATTTGGAGCTGTGTGGACAACTTTGTGTCATTTTGGCAACCTCCAATACAGAGGGGATGTTGAGAAACTGGAAGTAATCCAGTGAGGGGATACTAAACTGGTCAGAGGCCTAGACCACATGATGGGATGGGAGAGGTTAGGGAGCTGGGATTTTTAGGGAGCTGGGTCAGGTGAAGCGGAGGTTAAGGGTGTGACCTTAGGTTAGCCCACAATAACATCAAAAGGTGTTACAAAAATAATAGCATCAAACTTTTTTCAGTGGTGGTATATAGTTTAGCAGGGGGCAATAGCCATAAATTACAGCTTTGGGTGTTCAAGTTCCTGGATACAGGAAATGTTTTTTCATGGAGAGGATGCCATTGTAATGGAAGACGTGATCAGAAAGGCTGTGAGCTTGATCTTTTCCAGTCAGCTACCTAAATCCTGATCTGGTGTTAGAAATGATCATATTTTTAGTGGGAGCTGAGACTGAGTCACTTCCAGCCAAAATTTCTGTGCTTCTATAATGATTCTATGATGATGTACAGTTTTACTGGAATTATAATTTATATCTTTGTATGTAGATCATGGAAAATATAATTTGAGAGAGGATAGTGTGACCTAAAATTTTCCCCCTTGTGATTACTTAGTTTTTAATGCTTTAAAAATAAGGTAGAAACTGAGGATAGCTGATTATTGAAGTATAATTGCATTACTTTTCAAAGTTTATATGAAGTGGTGAGCAATTAAATAGATCAGCCAACATTAGCTAACACAGAGTGGAATATTAGAAAATTTTGGTAAGATGTAGATTTTTTTCCCCCTAGAGATATCATCTATCTTTTTATGCAGGTTTTACAGACCAAGTTATTACTTCTCAAACTCTACTGGACCTGAATATTTGCAAGAGAGAAACGTGGAAATGAATAAATAAATATGGTGTTTCCTTGATGGTAATAATACAAAAGTGTAAAGATAGCCTCACATTTAGATTTGATATTCTTTTTGTCAGACTTGATATGACTCATCCATTCTTTTCACAAACCCTTAGCTTTTTTTTTTAATTCTTTTTAAAAAATTTGGAATAGTAACCTTCACCTTTATTTTAGACAGCTTGCATGTATGTGTTACATGAAGAGAGACAGTATAGGTCCCTTAAGGGAGATAGGGTGCTTCTTTTCTGTCAGTTGCTGGTGTCAGGTAGAATACCTGGAGAAGAGTAAAATAGGTATGAAAATGATGTTACACACTTTGATATGGCAAAGATTCCTATCTCATGAGGGCTGAACCTTCCCTTCAGAGGATTCAGAGCTAATTCATAGACACTTTGCATCTCCCAATGTGACTTGGACCTCAGGTCACATAAAATAAGGCCAGGCAAGTCAGTTAGACCTTCAGCAGGAAAATTAATCACCTCATGGGCTGTGTGTAGCATATAAAAAATTCGGCTGGAAATCAGAGCAAGGTATTCCCAATAAAGGAAACTGAGTGACTTCATTTTGCTGCAGTAACCTGGTTGTCTGTGACTGCTTGATCTCACTGGCACAGAGAACAGTCAACACTTTTTGAATGCACGATCAGGTCTGCAGAAGACTATTCTTTGTGTTAATCCTCGGATTCAGCAAGGTATTTCCTGATGTTTGTTCAGCTCTCCCAAGAGCTGAGGGCATAATACAAAGTAATAGTTGCAATGATGGATTTTAGGATATAGTACATTGATTGTTATCTCTGTAATACTGAAGTGATTGCCATGAAAATACATGATTGTTTCAAGTCAGACAGAGTTCTTGTTCTTTTAGGGGTTATTTAGGGGAAGTTCCAGTGTCAACATACCAGATGAGGATTTCAGGCAACAGAAGTGTGATTGTGGCCTGTTTCTGTCTACTTTTGTCAGACTATTTATACAGTAGTCATATACCAATGTCTGTTCTTGCACTCCTTCCTTCCAGGTTAAATCCCAAGAAATCCTTGGTGCTTTAAAGGAAATCTATTCTTTAAGAACTTTTAGTGAGCATCTTGTAGTTTACTGAGGTACTATTCAACAGTACTGTTTTAGCTTTTGTGCTACTCTTAATGAATATTTTCTTTCAATTTTATGCTGTACCCTTTTGGCTCCAATATATTTGAGGAGTGCCCAGAAGGGGGTTGTATTATTATTATTATTATTATTATTATTATTAATGATGATGATGATGATGATGATGATGATGATGATGATGATGAAGTTTTTGGCAACACCTGCTGCAGCTTATATTGTCTAATGTACAAGCATTTTATATAGCAGTCTGTTCATAGTTAAAGTTTACTTTCTTTGATTTCTTCTGTTGCATCACTGTCAGTAAAACTGATGTTCTGCATTATCATTGTAATTTCGTTATAAAGCCTTCTTGTCTTCACTGAGTTTCTTTAATTTTGGTTGTTTAAAGTAGTTTTGCAATATTGTTCTTGTTTGCCACATGTATGAATACACTTTCCAAGTAAGACTCTGCGTAGATTTGTATTACAGATGGCATCTGGCATTGTGTTATTTTTTCAGTAGGTTTTGCTTTCCTGCACTAGTTAGCTTTAGCCCTAATGACGTTGTAGTTCTGCAGCACAAGAATTTCTATGCAGTTACCATGTGGTAGCTCAATTTTGTTTCTCTAGTATGACATATTTTGTTGTAGGAAGGACACGCATAGTGTGTAAAAAGCTCACTTTTCTCCATTAGCATTTTTTTGCCTAACACAGTAAAATCCTTTCCAAATTGTTAAGGCCTCTGGATACTGTCATGCGATTTTTGAATTAGAATAACTTAATCTTCATTATCTTTGACACTTCATAGTAAGTTAACACAATCTCCAGAAGCAAGTTGTTCTGAACAAGACTTTATCTGCATTCTTATGTAATACAGTGACATAAATAATACACGTGTAGCTGTCTCTCAGTGGCTTGACAGACAGTCAGTGTCTTGGAGGGCTAATACTGAGCTTGTTAATATGCTGAGGAAGACCTGAGCTGGCTTCATGTGATTGTATGAATTCCCCATGGTTTTGAGCACTTGTAGTTTGAAAAGAAAAGAAATGAATTGCTTCTAGATCCCAGTATGTGTTGAATGGCTTACAGAGGCTTGGTGCTCTAGCTGTCTCTTCTTGACCTCTCATCTTTCCATCATTCCCTAGGTACAAGATTTTGTCTTGTTATGTTGCTATCTCCTGAGATTCAATTCCCTAAACTTCATTTTCTCCATGCCCCAAAGTTGCTAGGGTGCCTTTGTGGGAGCAAGCTGAATTCAGCCTTCTGAGCTGTGAAAGGTACTAGAGGTTTGCAGCTACAGGGATGTTAGAAAATGAAATGGGATAAAAAGAAATTCTATAAACGGAGATCATAAAGCACATCTATTTGTCTGGTTGTAGCAAATATGAAATGATCTTACTTTTAGGGCAGGAAAGAGTTATTTGATTCTTCATCTGACCTCCCTGGCATACTTTTGCTATACTTAACATACGTGGGAAGTCCTTTCTCGTATACTTCCTTACCAGAGAGGATGTGGAGAACAGACAGATTAATGTAGCTGTTGAATAAGCAGCTGTATTCATGTAAATAGGTAGAAGTTAAATTTTCAACCAATTTCTGTGTAAATATAATTACGAAAAGGGGACTAATCCTGCGGATTCTTGAGCATAACTATACTCACCTGAATATATCCTAACTAGAGAAGTTACTTGTACAGGTTGTTTGAAAGTTGGCTTTGAAGACTGGGATTCAAAAGAAGTTTAAGTTAATTCTAGAAAATAAATCCTTACATGAAAGTACAAAAGCAGTTTTAACATAGAAATTTCCAAATGTGCATGATGTAATACCCAAACCCTATGTGTTTTCACACCAGCTTTCTCTTTTTTATACTGCTAGAACTTACTTTCTGTATGAAAAGTAAGCAGGCCATATTTACATAATTTTTACACAATTTCTGAGTACGGCAAATAATCTGTTTGTGAATATTTTATACTAATAACTCATGTTATATATCTTAAAATATGTCGTATGCTGTTCAGCTTTCAGAAGGGTTTTGTCTAGCTTTTCACAAATTTCATACTTGAGATGGGTTTCACGTTTAGGTCATCTGTATCTATGAATTTTATATATATGAGAATTTGTAACTTTCCTTTATGCATTTTAAAATACTAAAAAGCTGGTAGAATGTTAAAAAACTAGTCCGCTGCTGAAAAAAAGTCTAAATACAGAAATTTAATTTACGCCTCATGAGAGTTTTGAACTCCTGTTAGTTCTCTCTTGGTAAAAAGTACATTTGTTTTTGTGTCTTTCCAGGTTTTGGTTTTTTGTTTGTCTTTGTTGAGGTTTTTTAATTGGGATTTAGGTTTTTTTTAAAGACTAGAAAGAAATATCTTCAGCTAGAGAGAAATATTTGAAAGCAAATGGTTAGTTAAGCGTATAATTGGGGGACTACTTCAGGAGGTTATTATTAAAATATCTGTAGATAAGTAGAAAGATAGTGTACAACTGAGGACTTGAAGAAAGTGTGTGACGTGTAGGTTCCCCTAATATTTTGAGGTTTACTTGTCACTGAATTAACAAGGTTAGTTGTCCTGTCCTATTATATAGTAAAATAGAATTAAACTCTGCAAATTCTTGTTCTCTGTACTGCAAGATTAAAAAAAAAAAACAACTGTGCAAAAATGTTTTCTTTTGTTTTTTTCCAGAAACAAAGTACTTTTATTTTTTGAAAATGCTCAAAATGAATAATTGTTTCATAATTGTTGAAATATTCCTCTTTTCTTCCCTTCCCCCCAATTTCTGTCCCTTGACTTTCAAGATAACATCTTGGCTCCTGACTAATCATCACTTTCCAACAAGGAAATATTTCAGTGGAATGTTTTAAAGGGAATCTAATTATGAATACAGCAAAAATTTAATATTGTCTAATCACTCTGCAGAGCAATTCTAGACCACTTGCACAACCAACTCCAATATGATAAGCAAGTGTAATTTACACAGTGAAGATTATAAATATTACCAACTGACTGATAGAAAAGAATTTACAGTTGTTTATTTAACATGAAGACAAAGCCATTTTAGTGATCTTGCTCATTAAATGCATTTCAAAATCTGCACTTAATGAAAACTGCAAGGCTATTTTATTCCTGCTAGTATAGTAGTGTTGTGAAAGACTGAGAAAAATACATTTTGTTATCATGCATCTGCTGTCTGACTTTTCTCTGATTTCCGAGTGTTTGCATTCTGTCTTCATTTACTCCTTTACAAGCTCATAGAATTTTATTAGTTATCACTGCAAGCCAAATGAAAAAAGGAGTTGCACAGCTGCAGTGATATGAGTCTGAACTGCAGCATCATCCTTACTTGCAGTAATATGCAAACAGGAAAAATGAGCTTGATTATAGGTCTCAGGAACTTTGCCAGAACCAATATACAAATAATTCCCTCAAAACAGAACCATTTTACACTAGGAGTCTTGAAACAAACACCCAAAACCCAAAAAACACCACTTAAAAAACCCCAAGAAAATAGAGATGCTGAGCATTCTTTGTCTTCTGAAGTCAATAAGAAGTGTGGGCTCCTGCTGTAATCTAAAAATTAGACCAATATTCAGAAAGCTTTGTTCATGTTTAAGTTATCTTACTGTAGCAGAAGTGCATCTTAATGCACTTTAGTTGAGCTTGTGTAATTGTGACAGAAACAACTTTGGCTGAAAATTGATATTGGCTATCACAATAAAACCATTTATTTTTGTGTGCATAGAAATATATAATTTAAGCTTGCATAATGAGCCCTTTTGTATTCTACAGTTAAGTAATTTCACAGTATTACAGCAGGCATAAAGACTGGAGTGAGGGGACATCTCTCTAGTGGGATTGTACCTGTTCAACTACTTGTAATTCATATTTAGTGCAGCATGTGTTTCTTTTGCACATATTTTTTCTACAGTTCCTATTTGTATGCTCACAAAAACTATACCTTGAAGATTTTTAGCTGACTTTCCCTGAGATTTTTAGCAGTGGTGCAGGTTGACTTAAGAAGCAGAGGTCACGGTAGTTTTGTACACAGGTAGCAGTGATGTGTCTTTTGAGAATGGAATTATTTGTGAGAACTCAAAAGACAGTGTGTGCTTTCATGTGTGCAGTAGGTCTCCTGACTTGTACTTGAGCCAAGACTTGAGTCTTGTTATCCCAACAGAGTCACAAAATCATGGTGTGGGTTAGGCTTTGCAAATAGCTGATAGAAACATGAAATGGCAAGAATACTAAAGGAAGTCACGGGACTGGGTATCTGTCATTAAGAACAGTTGTCTTCAGCTTATGTAGGCAAGAAGGACTGTATGGTCTGTATAGACACAAAAGGATGTAAGATACTTTCAGTGTAAAGCCAGCCTCACTTGAAAGTAATGAAAGACTATTTAGCAGTAGAGCAGCTGAAGAGATGTGCTGTTTAGAACCATATTTTGCCTTCATTCCAAAAATGTTTTGAAGTTTCATGATCAGCTTTTGTCTTTTAGAAAACAGTATGGACTCTTAAAAAGATAGAATTATACTTTCAGCATTTTCTGGGATGTCAGATCTGAGGGTATGAAAAGATATTTAGTCTTAAAAGTATTTTAATTATATTTGTAAATTTAAGAATTTTCTTCCTTAGCTATAGGTTTTCTTGTACTGAAAAATTGTAACTATTCAAGCCACTCTTGTAGGGTTGGACGTAACATACCTTCAAGGACAGTAAAACAATACATAAAAATTATCTGGTTGTACTTACACCTAATAGGTGTCTTTTCCAGTCTTACATTTGTTAAAACAAATGTAATTTTTTTAATCTGATAAAACTAAAAATCAGGAAAACAACTTTTTGGGCACATCCATGAAGCTGTTATGTTAAGAGCAACGGTACCTGGAACAGACAAGAAAAAGAATTGAGTTCAGTCTCTGTGGCTTTTTTGTATCAACACCATTTCTTTAGATTTCAGACAAAAACTATAATATCATTTTTGAACATATGTTTTGCATTTTTGCCCTGATCTTCCCAGAATGTTACTAATGCTACTACTAATGTTACAAATCTGGCCTGCTCATTTATGAGTTTACTTGTACAGAAAGAATCTGTAACAATCTATTACTTGCTTTTTGGTCTCAATTCTTAAGGTAAATAAAATAAATGTTTTGTTTCTTTAGTACTTTAAGAAGGGAGGCAACTGTTTGATCAGATATTTATTCTTCCCTCCTCGTGCTTCTGGTAATGTCAGCTTTTGAAACTAAAGAGGTAGATTGAAGGAACAATATCTGCCATCCAAATATTTTCAGTATTTTGTTATGGGTTATTTTGGTTTTGTATGTATTTATACTTAATTTTCCTAGTGTCAGTTTCACTGAATCAAGGAAATATAGCAATAAACAAAAGAGGCATTTTGAAATAACATCTAAATATTTTATCTTTGTTCTTAGTAAAACATGAGAGTTCAAATTATGTTTTCCTGATTTGATTGCAGTTTTCTATGTTCTTGCCTGATGCGCCTGTGTACCCTCCAAGTAAACCTGTCAACAGTTTTTAAAAATGCTTTCCTTCTACCTGTCAGATTTTAATAAGGGGAAAGCTTTCAGTTGCTAAAATCAATCCTTGTTTGTTTCTTTTGTTAGAATAAGAAATTATTCCACTGTAGAAAAAAGGTTGCTATATTCCCTCGCTTGGAGAGTAGGGCAAATTTATTCATACAAGGTAAATAAATAAAAATTGAAGTTTACACAGATAATGTGCTTTTGTCTCAAGAGGGGAAAAATACTGCTGTGCCTTTTTTTCTTTCTTTTTTTGGTTTTGAATTTTACTTCGTTTCAAGTCTTTGAGTAAGACATGGTTGATGCTTCAATTCCTTTGTGAATAGCTGGTACAGTCCTCAACTCTGCTAGGTAAATCCATTACCTCTGGCTGTTGCTGATAGACTGTATGACAGTAAATGGTTTAGCACTGAGAAGAAGCAAGACACTGTGCACATGCTGCTGACTTGGGGTTACACTGAGTGTCACATATCCTCTTCTCACAGTATAACGTAAAGCACCATCTCTTCTTTGGCCGACGTGTAAGTAACAGCCATTATATATCCAGGGAGATCAATATGCAGCTGGCTGTCTGGAGGATAAGGATCATTGAAATGTTTTGTCTTGAACTTCTTAGTAAGTTTTAAAATATGCCAAAGGGGTCTGCACGGTTTGTTTCATCATTCACACATAGTAGTTCTGTGCATACACTGAAACTAGTATACTTTCTGTCATGGTTCACATATGGAAACAACTGATTTGATGTTCTGTTGCAAGAAACACTTGTGTCACTGTTGTATTACCTCAAGAAGAATGCCGAAGAAAGACTGTGAAAATTTGAACTCTACAGTATTTCTTTCAACTTATCTGGAAAAGTGACCAAGTTTTCAATGGCACTGAAAAGTTTTTGTAACTTGCCACATGAGAAACCTCTGCTTCTAGCTCCTACAAGGCTGTTCATTGTAGGAAAGGGAAGCAGGATGGGCTCTTGACTTGTGCCACCATAGTGGTACCTACAGAAACAAGACTGTAAAGATTTCTTTTTCTATATTATGGTGGAGAGGATCAGCTTCCTTCAGACAGGATTTTTAGTACCCAGCATGTGACTGTTCCTAGATAGGCCAAGAAAAGTCCTTTTATTTTGAAAAGTTTTTGTTTAATCTTTCGGATTTTGAATTTAGGAGTTGGCTTATTCATGCTTTCACGTAAACATAGGCATGTTTTTTGATGGAAAATTAGATTTTTTTGCCAATTACCAGAGAGCAAAGAAGGCAGAGGTCTCAGGAAATGTGACAGAAAATAACTGAAGGCTTCCTTTTTTACCTACCTTTTGTAGTACCTAGGGACAAAATATGAGAAAAATTTGCTTTGTTCCTTCAGGAACAATAAGAATAGGATTTCTTAGTATTCTTGAGTATTTTTCAGGAAGGATTCTGAATTACAGGGGAAATAACTCTTCATTACAGAACCTTAAACTAAGAAATAGCCTATAAAGTTGTCTGAACTTGGCTAATTCTTCTGAACTATTAGAATTCCTAGAATGACTGTTTTCAAGTCTCTCCATTACTTCCTGGTGCTTTTAATAAACATGATCTTCAGTTTAGCGTGCAAAAGTGTACTCATCCTGGCCCCCTTCCCCCATTTTTACCACTGACCTAAATATTTGTGTCAGGAGAACACTGTCAGTGACACCACTGCCTTAAAAAGGCAGTAAATAACACTCCTTGTGCCAGGTAGTCAAAGCGATATCTCACACTTGCAAATTCTTGAAATGAAGAATCCATGATGCAGAGACTTGGATCCAGAAGCAGTGAGCAATAGTGTGTACATGAAATATGATTTTGGCTTTTGGGGAGCGTAAGAATGAGGCATTATTGCTTCTACTCCTTTACTATATAGTCTATTAATTTTAGTAGTATTCTTGTGCTTTGGGTCAAGTTGTATATGTGTGTGTTGTTGTTTTGATTTTGATTTTGTTTTTAAACTTGATATTGGTCCACCAAATTCATGATTGTTTGTGTAAAGAAATGATTTATTATCTAAGAGTGGTGGGAGGTCTTGAAACTAGCCATAATGAGCATCTAGCAATCACTAAAAGTCAGTAATTCATGTTTGAATGTTTTGAGGAATCCAGTCTTTTTTTATAATAGTAGTCCCAGTATGTAGTAGTTGGGCCTCAAACTCTTAAGTGGCTTTAAGATTTTTTTTACAATTTCTAAGAAGTTACATAAAACAAAATATAAAGGCAATCTTGAATGTTTCTGCTTAATCACTTCCTCTCCTTTAATGGTTTAAATAGTTCAAAAGATAATTCTGGTCTTTGCATTTCATGGCCTATGAGTCTCTAAAGGATTTTAACTTGCTGTTTTTATAATGCCCAAAATTCTTATATCTACAAAAGAGTTCTTTTTTTCATTTAGTCTATTTTACCTTTTTTTGAGTTACAATTGCAAGAAAAGTCTTTTAAGTCCCTGTTAGAATTAAATTAAACCATCACTCAGTAACAAACGTTCATTGCCCCTATCAGAAAATTTGATTTAGAGTGTAATTTGCAATTAAACTAATATTTAACTTCCTGTCAAAGCTACATTTAAATAACAGTCTTATTAGAAATGGTGACAGGCCAGCACAGGTACAGTTTTTAATCTACTTTTCTGGATACTGTTGTGCTTGTGCAGAAATCTCAAAACCTAAATAAAGAGTCACAAATGGCAAAATTTTACATGGGCTGTAAATACTAGCATGGCACCTGTTTAGGATAGAGACTAGAAAATAATTAAGCAATCTGAAAATGGGTACTGGTAGTTTTTGCCAATGCCATTTTGCTAATGCTTGCTATGGAGAATGATAGACCTCAACCAGTCCAGCTTTCAGAAGCACAATAAGGAGTGGGGGGCTTTTTGAGTGTCACTAAAATGAAAATATCTGAATTCTTTTTAAAGTCAAAGTCAGCTTGATTCAGCTTAGAAGCAATTTGTGTTGTGTTGGACGGTGCCTTACCCCAGTGACCCAAGCACATGTAAAGGCGGTGCTTGGTATTAGTAGCAGGTAGTATAGGATTCTCACTGAGATAGGGGAGTGTTGAAGTGGTACTGTATACTCCAGTTGTTTCTGAACATATTCCAGCCCTGTGTTAGTAAATGAAAGAAGGAGCTCTCACGAGAAATATACCCTGTGGTGCAATACTCCATAACTACTAAAATAGTCCTCTAAAGAAGCATACACAAATAACTTTGGGACACCCTAGTGCTGCATTGAGTTACACTGAAAGCCGAGTGGACACCCACTTTGATCTGAACTGATACATATGAAAATGTGTGAAAATATCAAGGAGCCCTGATGATACTTGATGATGAAGTATAATACTTCAGGATTTGATTTGTCATGTCATCACAGTCAGCAAAACTTATATTGAGGTATAAAGACTTCCCTTGTTTAAAGAAGTCATGACAAAAAAATAACAGAATGCAAAATTTCTGAGAGAGGAGAAGCAAATTAGTGAAAACAAGGATGCAAAATGTAGTGTTTCTAACTGTAAAAAAACTCTGTAATAAGTTTTTTTGCTGTAGAGTAAATGTATCAAGTTGCTCCTGTCTTTAATTCCTTTAAGCAAGAAAATTGTGTCTAGAAAAAACACTGGATGCATTATGTGTAATGTGAATGAACACTGTATTACCATAGTTTGCTACATATTATTTCTGATGACAGGATAAGGAGTAAAGTAAAAACTACTTCCAGCTGAAGTCTGTGGTCATGTCATAGTTAGATCTGATTATTAGAGCGCAATTTCCTTGTAATACAACACAAATTATACAAGCAAGTTGATATTTTGATTTGATGAATGATTCAGTTTACAATTTTTGTTTTCCCAGCTGTAGCCAGTTCTGCAGGTAGCTGAGACTAAGATGATGAGAAATTCTAAGTCTCCTCATTCTTAATTAGTACATTGATCCTTTGTGTACTAACCCCCATAGAGTAAACACTGAAATTTCACTACAGTTTTCCACTTAATTCATTCTTGCCTGAAAATCCATGTCATCTCATATTTCAAATAAAATGAATGTTATATAAATTGTATCTTCACTTTGTAGTCTACTTACTATATGGGCAGGCTTCACAATTTTCAGATGTTCTTATTCTTTCAAGTGACCATATTAAGTCAAGAAAATACTAAGTATGAAAATCATAGTGGTCTGCCATCAATTCTAGTTGTTCCCCATTACTGTAACTCATGGAAAAAAAAACCCCAGCTCTTTACTCTGGCAGTAAAGACATACGTACTTAAACCTAGGTATATTCTCTACTTTTTCTGCTTTAATACCCTCTCTTTAGTAAATGTTTTGGAGCATGCAATTGTCCATACAGTCAGTTTCCTGTTGATGATGATGTGGCCAGTCTTCGCGAACGAAGATCTGGGAAAGGTGTTTTTACCTTTCAAGCCTGCGCAATGGATT